>CP139504.1:209458008-210058008 GCA_021014915.2 Artemisia tridentata subsp. tridentata | reverse complement strand
GATTGGTACCAGAGCAATGGTTATAGCGAACTAGGCTGTCCTCATACCCTAGACTATAACTACCCCAACGGTAGCGTCTCATCATTTCATCATAAGTGCATATTTATTATTTATGAGTTTCATTACATGAGTTATTCATTTCATTTTGCATTGTTTCCCCAGAGATATGTCTTCTAACTCCCGCCCGATTATCATACTTTCCGATGTGGACATTGAGGACGCTATGTCTTCCACTATACCCATGGTTACACCTGTTCAGCCTGCACCACTTTCACCACCTTTGGCACAGGATACCGAGGCTTTCTACGAGGATGAGGTTGCTCCTACTCCTCAGATTTCACCCATTGCACCACCTCTTGTTACCCGTCCTCTGACAGAGTCATTATCCCATACTTCATCAGTTCCAGCCGAACCTGTTCTTATGTTTCCTCGTCGCAAGACGATCATTGGTGCTCGTAAGAGCGTACGTCGTGTTACCACTACATTCAGGACACCAGCCATTCCTACACTACCACCATCATCAGATTTACCCACTACTACACCTGCTACTACTCCTTCACCTGCTCTATCTTTGCCGCCTAAAAAGCGTGCAAGATGCACTACCCCAGCCTTACCCACTACTCAGATTTCAGATTTACCACCGCCTGCACATTACCACATTGGAGAGAGCTCGCGGGCTGCTGCTGCGAGGGTACCCACTGCTCTTACCTTGGATGCCCAACTGACTGATCAGCAGGGGCAGTTAGCTAGATTGAGTTACCGAGTAGATGAGATCCTTGCGCCTCGACTAGATGTGGTTGAGGAGGATGTAGAGGATTTGGTTCAGGGTAGAGTTTCTATTGATGTGTCTTACCATGGGCTGGAGACACGTCAGCTAGCGCATCAGGAGTTGATAGACCAGTTGAGGGATGAGTTACCAGAGATTCGGGACAGAGCCGAACAGACTCAGGAGGAGCTACGCCGCCAGGCTATTGAGTTGGCATCAGTTAGAGCTGCTTTGACTGCATCACAGAGCAGAGGGACCGATCTTCAGTTGCGAGTGGAGCAGCTGGAGAAGGTTGCTATTTCCATGTCCAAAGTGGTCAAACTTTGGAAGCGTGGACCAGGTGGACCAGGTGGACCAGGTGGAGCACCAGGGAGTGCTTAGTGTTAGACTTTATCATGTAGCTTGTACTGTTATTATCCTAGTCCCGGGGTGTGGGACATAGTTATGAACTTGTTATCTTTTGGTTGTAGTACAAACAAATGTATCAAGTATGACTCTACTATGTAGGATTTGGTTGTGCTATTATGATATCGGTCCACGTAGGCCGAAATTTTCATGTATGATATTCATGTGTTGTGATTATTCTATGAAATTTCATGTTGTGGTTGCTCTCATCGTGATTTCATTGTATTTATACATGTCGTGGTTGTATTTATACATGTTGTGTTTATGTTTATACTCGTTGTGGAAAAATATATACAGGTTGTGGTTGTATACATTTTGTGCTATAATCATTTCTAGTATGATTGTTGTTGATGTATTCTGTTGTGATGTACCAGAATTATGGCACCTAGGAAAACAAGATCCAAGGCCGCTGCAACGGCTACCCCAGATATGACTCAAGCTGCTATCAGGAAGCTCGTTAGGGATAGTATAGCCGAAGCTCTAGAGATTGAAAGAGCCGCTGTTGCCGCAAAAGCTGCCGAAGATGCTTCTCAGCTAGAGACATCGGGAGAAGCTAGCAACGGGACTAATGGAAAGAAATGTACGTACAAGGATTTCAAGAGTGGAGATCCTACTTTGTATAAGGGTACTGAAGGGGCTACTGCCATGGTTCGATGGTTCGAACATACCGAATCCGTGTTTATCTTATGCAACTGTCCGGATGATTCCAAGGTAAAGTTTGCCGTTAGTACACTCCGTGATCAAGCCTTATCATGGTGGAACTCTTACGCGAAGCCCATAGGGATGGAGAATGCTTACAAGATCACGTGGGATGAATTCAAGAAGCTAGTGACTAAGAAGTTTTGCCCACGAACTGAAGTGAAGAAGTTAGAGGTAGAGTTTTATGATCTGGTAACCGTGGGGAATGATATCGAGACTTATATTAGGAGGTACCAAGAGTTAGCCGCTCTATGCCCATCTATGGTGCCTGATAATGAAAAGTTCGTTGAGAATTTCATTGGTGGCTTGCCCGAAAACATCCGTGGTGATGTGATTTCTTTTGATCCGCAAACTCTTGATGAGGCAATCAGGATGTCTCAAAAGCTCATAGCTCAAGTTCTGAAGAAAGTGACACCCGCCAACAACAACAACAACAATAACTCCAACCGAAACCGTAACAACAACAATAACACCAACAATTACCGGAACAACAACAACTACTCCAATAACCGAAACAACACCAACCATAACAACAACAACAAAAGGAAATGGGATAACAACCAAGGTAACAACGCCAACCAACCACCACCCAGAGGCAAGAGACTGCAAAAGCCTATGCTGCAGGTCCGACAGAAAAGAAAGGTTACTCCGGTACTCTACCAAAGTGTAACAAGTGCCAAACGCATCATAACCCGGGAGATTGCCCTAGGCCTTGTCGAAATTGTGGGAAAGTTGGTCATCAAGCTAATGGATGTAGGTCTGCTCCTGGGGGAAACAATCAGAATCCACCGCCAACGTGTTATGGTTGTGGAGAAGTGGGACACTTTAGGAACAATTGCCCGAAGGTAAGGAATCAAGGCGGAATAGCTCGAGGGAGAGCTTACGTCATGGGTGGAGATGATGTCCGCGAAGACCCGAAGGTTGTCACGGGTACGTTCCTTGTCAATAATCGTTATGCTTCTATTTTATTTGATTCGGGAGCCGATAGAAGTTTCGTTTCACTTACGTTTGCACCTTTACTCAATATTACACCAACCGCACTAGACATTTCATTTCAAGTTGAACTAGCTAATGGGTCTTTAGTTAGCACCAATACAGTTCTCCGTAATTGCACCATCAATTTCCTTAATCATCCATTCAACATAGATCTTATGCCTGTAGAACTTGGTAGTTTTGACATTGTCATCGGCATGGATTGGTTGTCCCGTCACCGTGCAAAAATTATTTGTGATGAGAAGGTTGTTCATCTTCCTTATGATGGGGAGACATTAGTTGTTCGTGGAGAGCGAAGCGGAACTAGACTTAGTATCATATCATGCATCAAGACCGCGAAGTACATCAAGAAGGGTTGTTATGCATTTTTGGCTCACATTACTGAGAAGAAGTCGGATGAGAAACGACTTGAGGATGTGCCAATTGTTAAGGACTTTCCCGAGGTTTTTCCGGAAGAATTACCTGGACTACCCCCTACGCGTCAAGTTGAGTTTCAGATCGACTTAGTGCCAGGAGCCGCACCTGTTGCAAGAGCACCGTATCGTTTAGCGCCTTCCGAAATGCAAGAGTTGTCGAACCAATTACAAGAATTACTGGACAAGGGATTCATTAGACCGAGTTCCTCGCCTTGGGGAGCACCGGTTTTGTTTGTGAAGAAGAAAGATGGATCTTTCAGGATGTGCATTGACTACCGAGAACTGAACAAGTTGACGGTGAAGAATCGTTATCCACTCCCTAGGATTGACGATTTGTTCGACCAGTTGCAAGGTTCTAGTTATTACTCCAAGATTGATTTGAGATCCGGTTACCATCAGCTTAGAGTTCGGGAGGAGGATATCCCGAAGACTGCATTTAGAACACGTTATGGACACTATGAGTTTCAAGTGATGCCGTTCGGATTAACTAACGCACCTGCGGTATTCATGGACCTCATGAATAGGGTGTGTAGGCCGTATCTTGATAAGTTTGTGATTGTATTCATCGACGACATCTTAATTTATTCCAAGAGTAAGCAAGAGCATGAAGAACACCTCAGAACGATTCTAGAACTGCTCAAGAAGGAGCAATTGTATGCCAAATTTTCTAAGTGTGATTTTTGGATACGAAGGGTTCAATTTCTTGGTCATGTCATTGATAGTCAAGGACTACAAGTTGATCCAGCAAAGATTGAGGCAGTTAAAGATTGGGCTACGCCCAAGTCTCCGACAGAAATTCGCCAATTTTTAGGACTTGCCGGATATTACAGGAGGTTCATCGAAGGGTTTTCTAAGATAGCCAAGCCGCTGACCAAGTTGACACAGAAGAATCAGAAGTACGAATGGGGAGATAAGCAAGAGTCCGCATTTCAGTTGTTGAAACAGAAGCTTTGTAGCGCGCCGATTTTAGCACTACCAGAAGGAATTGAAAATTTTGTGGTATATTGCGATGCATCACACAAAGGGCTTGGAGCCGTGTTAATGCAGAACGAGAAGGTGATTGCTTATGCGTCACGTCAGCTTAAGAAACACGAGAAGAATTACACTACACACGATTTGGAATTGGGTGCTGTAGTTTTCGCACTCAAGATTTGGAGGCACTATCTTTATGGCACCAAGTGTGTGGTATATACCGATCACAAGAGCTTACAGCATATACTTGATCAGAAGGAACTCAATATGAGGCAACGTCGTTGGCTAGAGTTGCTTAGTGACTACGATTGTGAGATCCAATATCACCCGGGAAAAGCTAATGTTGTAGCTGACGCTCTTAGCAGGAAAGAACGACCCAAACCTTTGAGGGTCAGGTCATTGGGGATGACAATCATTTCACCTTTACCATCAAAGATCTTAGAGGCTCAGATTGAAGCACTCAAAGAAGAAAACCGACCACACGAGAAGATTTATGGTATGCCCGAGAACAAGAATGGTTTTGTAAAGAGGTCCGATGGAGTGTTATGCTTCAAGGACAGAAGTTGGATACCCCTTTATGGTGGAGTACGAGAGTTGATTATGCATGAGTCGCACAAGTCGAAGTACTCTATTCATCCAGGTTCTGATAAGATGTATCAGGATCTCAAGCAACTTTATTGGTGGCCCGATATGAAAGCAGAGATAGCGAGGTATGTTAGCAAATGTCTTACGTGTGCTAAAGTGAAAGCCGAGAATCAGAAACCGTCAGGGTTACTTCAACAGCCAGAGATTCCTCAATGGAAATGGGAGCGTATTACAATGGACTTTGTTACTAAACTTCCTAAGACTTCAGGTGGATTCGACGCTATTTGGGTCATAGTAGATCGTCTCACCAAATCAGCCCATTTCATACCGATTAGAGAGACTTATTCCATGGACCAACTCGCTAGACTTTATGTCAAGGAAATAGTCTCAAAGCACGGTGCACCAGTTTCCATCATTTCCGACAGAGATAGTCGTTTTACTTCAAATTTCTGGAAGTCACTACAAAATGCATTCAACACCAAATTAGACATGAGCACTGCCTATCATCCTCAGACCGATGGTCAGAGTGAGAGGACGATTCAGACATTAGAAGATATGCTCAGGGCGTGCGTGATTGATTTTGGACATGGTTGGGCTAACCATTTGCCATTAATCGAGTTTTCTTATAATAACAGTTATCATTCGAGCATAAAGGCCGCACCATTTGAGGCATTGTACGGTCATAAATGCCGGTCCCCAGTGTGTTGGGCCGAAGTTGGTGAAGTACAATTAACCGGTCCAGAGATGGTACGAGATACAACCGAGAAGATTGTTAAAATTCGAGAAAGGCTCGAAACAGCTAGAAGTCGACAGAAAAGCTATGCAGATGTTCGACGCAAACCATTGGAATTTCAAGTTGGAGATAAAGTCATGTTGAAGGTTTCGCCTTGGAAGGGCGTGATCCGATTTGGGAAACGCGGGAAGCTGAACCCGAGATACATTGGGCCATTCAAGATTCTGGAAAAGATTGGTCCGGTAGCCTACAAGCTTGAACTTCCGCCAGAACTCAGCAACGTTCATAACACATTTCATGTTTCAAACCTCAAGAAGTGTCTTTCCGACGAGTCGTCCGTTATTCCACTTGAAGAAATTCAACTAGATGACAAGCTTAATTTTGTGGAAGAACCTGTAGAAATCATGGACCGTGAGGTCAAGCAATTGAAGCAGAGTCGAATTCCTATCGTGAAGGTTCGCTGGAATTCTCGAAGAGGACCCGAGTTTACTTGGGAACGAGAAGACCAAATGCGACGCAAGTATCCACACCTTTTTCCCGAGCCTGCTTCTGAAACCAACAACAATTGAATTCAGGGACTGAATTCCCTTTTGGAGGGGCGACTGTCACAACTCGTAATTTCAGGTCACTTTCCTAACCTCGACAAATCACCATTCATGTCCATCGTTCATCATTCATTTCAGCGTAACCGGTTTGGTTTAGCTGCAAAATTTATGCATCATCAGTAGGATCATTGCATACGGACTAGTAATAGTCTGCATATCATCATATTTACATTTTCATACTATTCCACTCGTAGGTTTATCAAATTAATATTTTTGTTACATTTGACGTTTTACGTATAATTACTTTTTATTAAAACGTTAACGCGCGATCAATAAATGTGACTAACCCGTCCGACAATCCCCACGATGGTCCCGATATATTTTTATACTCATTTTAATGTCAAGAAAATTATAAAATTCATTTACCCGGTATTTTGCGAATTTATTTAATTTATATCGTACATTTAATATAATTACGACGGTTTTCGTAAAAACTAAACGATAATTACCCGAACACCCAATATTTGTTCCCAACATATTTTTGTAATTTTTATGACTTCGTCAAGTCCCGACTAACTCCGTTAAATTTTATTTCTAGCAAACGCGGTACCCGATTTCACCTAAAACTAATTTAATTACACTTAAACATACATAATCATCACATGGTTTAATCAAAAGAGCCCCCCCCCCCCCTTGTTCCTTTGTGCGCCGCCCATGAGCACCCCAAAACACATCAAAAGTGGTAAACTTCCTATCTCATTTAATGCACATCATATCTTGTCTAATATATATACTTAACTTCCATAATTCACTTCATTTTACATAATATCTCAAGTAAACACTCTCATCTCTATATGTGTGTGTGTGTGTTCGGCAAAGCAAGAACAAGAGGAAGAAAACATCAAACTTTCAAGATCAATCCATAATCAAGTCCATCTAGTATTCCTTTAAGGGTTTTGAAATACAAACTCAAAGGTTTCTTAGGTTTTCATCATCTTTTTATCACTAATCTTTCAAGTAAGTTGTCAAAACTCATTTTCATAATTTTACCAAGTTAATATAATGTTCATATCATTTTTATGCAAGATCTATATGTATATGTTAGTTATACCACTCCTTTTAAATCTTTTTGCAAGTTATGAGCCCTAGAAGTGTTTTATACTTAGATCCTTGTTAGATCTACATGGATGATGATGTTTAGGACCCTTGACACCTTAAAAAGATATATGGTAAGTTTTAGAATGATTGGTTGTTGTTTGTGACATTTTTGGATAAGTTACTAACTAGAAAATCAAGTCTTAACAAGTAAATAAAACATTCTGTCCTTAAAAGTGAAACGTGGGAAAATCAGTAGGTGTGAGATAATTTTTGGCCAAATATTTAGAAAATACATTCCGAGACGAAGCCGTGGCCGAAAACGGGGATAAAAACGAGTTAATAACGAAGGAGATATGATTTTTCAAAGTTTAACGACGAAAACTAATTTTCAGAAAATAACATGCTGTTACACGACTTTCGACGGACAAACTGAGGCGTTTAGCGCGACCTAGATGACCCGGACTACTGAAAATATATTAGTACATGTTTATACGAAACCACGGATATAAAGAACGTCGAAAACGAGCTAATAACGAACAAGATACACGCGTTTAAACATCGATAATATACCTTTCATTTTGACAGCTTTTTAACTAGAAAATGTTTACGTACTAGAAACTATATTTTTCACGTAACGACTATGGAGAACCGTAATTCTTACCCGTTGGAACACGTACGATCAAAGACTTATTAACACAACTATCATATTACATTTCATGTTTTCAAAGCGCCGATACTAACACGAACGTTTTATACACTTTATTACATGACTAGTTTTGACGAAACAAGTTAACATATTTATATCAAATTTTGGAAGAACTTTACATATTAACGATAACTATTATTTTCAAAGTACGAGTGGTATAGGTTACATATACATGTACATGCACTACATTGCCTCATAATCTAAGTAGATTATGCTCATTCATGATAGGTAGCGGCTAGTGTACGCGCCTTGTTGTTCCCGTTCATCACATACTCATAGCATTGTTGTACCATCACTTCAGGTGAGTTTTCATAGCCCCGTTTTTCAATTTATTATTTCATTTCAAATCCCACGGGGGAGAATACATTGCAACCATTTTTATATGCGAGCCCTAGTATCAAATTCCTTGTACATAGATTAAGTTACCTTGTTGCCATATGAAAGTCCCCTATATCATGAACCGTTAATTTACCTGTAAGCGAGAGTGAGTGGATAGATCTATCGAGGGTGACGCCTCCATCCGTGTTGGCTTTGACCAACAACCGATAGCGGATGCATTTCATGTCTTTTTATTAGAGTGCCTGGCAAAACACTCTGAGGGGCACCACAGATTCAGTCATAGTTTCGGGGTCATGAGCTTAAGTCTATTGTACACCATTTTTATGTGACTTATGTCATACACTTTATACTTGTGGCTATCGTATACCTTCATTTTATTAAACCTATGATCTCTCACCAACTTTATGTTGACCATTTTTAGCAATGTATTTTCAGGTAATTAGCTAGCGTGTGGACATGCATTTGGCTATTTTGGAGTCGCGGGGTCGACTTGCATCACTTATTTTCATGCACTTATGTAACGTTTGATCTACTATGGTTTTGTTATATAAACTTGCAACATCATTTGGGACCTATGTTTTGTAAACTCTGATTTTATTTATGATCAAACGTGTATTTTCAAAACGACACTTTAGGTCGTTCAATATATCCATTGTATGAGACGCCATGAAAGTCACACCAAGGTATTCATATCCGCTGCCATTAACAGGTAAATTCAGGGTGTGACATTGAAAGGTCCAACCCTTCCCATGGGTGGGAAGAGAGTATTTATACTATTACATAATATGTCCCTAGTGGACTGTGGAGCGAGCTGACAGTGGGGAAAGCCCCGACCCACTCCACAACTATAGATACGACTAATCTAATAAAACTAATAATACTAATAATATTACTGATAATCCTACGAGCTATGATGTACTAATAAGTACTCGGGGTGATCGAGTCTTCAGCTGAATATTCATATTCCTAACAATCTCCCCCTAAGGGAGGTCACCCCGGAAGTCATGTTCTGAATTCTAGCACTTCATCCTTGGATCTTGATTTCATAGCTCGTACTCTTTGATTCTTCATTTTCCTTGATCATTGTGCAACAGCAAATCTTAAGATGACTTTTTCTTTTGTCTTGGATGATCTTTGTTGATTCTTTGGAGTTATCATCCCACTTGAGTCTCCAAGTCATCTTTCAGTAGTAAATCTCCATGTGATGAAATATACTTAGAGTCGACATGCTCACACGATATGGAGTCATGATCTTCAGCATCAGAGTTAGCAGAAGCTGTGTTGAAGGTCTTATAGGGTGATCATGACTTCTTTGATGATGATGTGATGTGAACATGTGGTGATGGATTGGCATCTTTTCTGCAACCAGCTACAACAGCAACCAGCTACAGTGTTCCACAGCAACAACCGCCAGATATTCCTGCATACGACAGTTAGCAATAATTCGACCGGTACTAACAAGTTTGGACTTCGAGATAGTCAACAGCATAGTGTGAAGACTCTCTCTAATCCTAACCAAGACCGTTCCTAATCGAAAACCCACAGAGGGCTTTTTAAGATTTTACCGTAGTAAATCAACGATTAGGTGAGTCGCTGGAGATCACTCCACGACTGTAGACCGGTTACAACCGTCGCGACCACTAAGCGTAATTCACGAGGAATTACCGAAGTGACCTGCTTTCAGGGCTGCTTGATGTTGACCCTGGCAGGAATTTCCATTCAATCATTGAGAATTACATTTGTAAATTCCCTCATAAATGTTCTGGCAGATTGCTAAGATCTGCGTAGGACTCATAAGTTTACAACTGGTGTCCTTAATGTTGAACAACCAGTGTAGAAATAATTCGTGTCCCTATGAGATCTTATTATGCATCTCGTGGCTCTAGACTCAATTGTGCGTTTTGATTTGGTGATCGGAGGCTGGAGAGGACTGCCACCTATTCAATATCATCTAACTCGGAGTGAGAGAGACGATAGGAATGTATTGAACTCCGTGACAATTGAAACAAGAATCCTTTGAGGGACCTTGAGTGGCTAGGGAGGGTTGTGCAGCATATCACTGGGTCCATGATACTTTGTCTTCAATGCCAGCAATCAACTAAGTGATTCTGACAGCATATGTATTGACCCGGTTTCTGCCTAAGTTGTAAGGAGGGCTATTTCTTTTCACCCTTTCTCTTTACAATTCTTTTTCATTCTTCAACCCCTTCAGTGCTTACCGAGACTTCATAACTAACACCTTGTTGGGTTTGTTCCAGTGTTAGCTCCATCTCAGTCGGCACTATTCCCTCATTCACTTTTCTCCTTTTTAATCATACCTAAGGACTTCTACACTAACTAGTGAATTGTCCCTGGGTAGATCCCTCCGGCTCTGGCGGGATCGTGGGAACTCGAGCCTAACCTAACCATCCTTATAACTCCATGCATTAATTAAAATGGTCGGTCTTTGGTGTACTTCCACGATTGCCATAAACCAAATCTTTGAAAAATCTCTCAAAGTGTTTATGATTCTGAAACACATTTTTACAAACACTTGAGAGTTTTATATTTTTCAAATGCTCCCCCTCAACATGTGCTCAAATGATTGTTTTATAAATTTGCACATGTTAGGTAGAGCTCGCATTTTTTTGAATTGATCCACTTTCAGTGAACATGACCGATTCGAGACACGCTTACATCACTAGTTAGACTAGCTTGAAATTATTACCCGGCCTGGTCAAGTCCACAGAAAGTTTCTCGAAATGGTACACTCTACTCAGATACGTCCTTTTCGAGACACGCTTACATCACTGGTTAGACCAGCTTGAAATTATTACCCGGCCAAGAAGTATCCTTTCGATTGATTACAATTCAAGTTTCGTCAATTCATTGGTGAAGACTGAGTCTTGCTCACGTGAGATGCCAAATCCTTTGTTTTGTTAAAAACATTTGCTCCCCTTCAATATGTGCATCGATATAAGAAAGATTTTCGTACATATGGAAGAGCTTGCGTTTATGACCAAAATATTTTGCTCCCCCTCAATATGTGCCTTGATATGCAAAATGGTTTAGCACATACAGGAGAGCTTACATTAATTTCCAAATCATCACATTTTATCAGAATTTCATATTTAAATCACATTCTCTCCCCCGATCAAAAATTTCAAACCATTTGAGATTTGTGATCTCAATTGATTTAAATACATTTAGAAAAATTTGGGAGAAAATGTGGTCAGGTTTAAATGTATTCTGATTTTGGAGCATACTATGCTCCCCTTGACACAGCGAGAGAGTGTCACTGTTGATGTTTGCACAAATTTGGCAAGGTGTCGGAAATTTGAACAAATATGCTCCCCCTCAATTAATGACCCGTTTTCCATTAAAAGAGCTGTAGTCATTCAATTGAGCGACGGACATTTGTGAAAATTTTAGATCAATTTACCACCTTGTGTAACATCAAGACTCTCTTGAAGGATCAAACAATGATAGAGAATCTTGATGAAAAGAAGACTTCTCTTCTTATATACGAAGTAATGCACTGAAACGTACATCACGTCGGGAGAACATGGATATAAAGTAATCCATGCCCAGGTGAACATCACCCGGTTGGAGGAACAGCTGTCTTTTTGGCGACATGCTTTCCCCATTGTACAGTGCGGGTTGCAGTATGAAGTAACTGCAAGCCATTAAGACATGTTTTAATTGATTAGTATAACTTCTGCTCGAGCTTCATTTAAGAATCCGTGCCATTGTTGAATGACATTTCTAGATACGTAAATGTTATCGATAAACAGAAGACATGCCTAGGTAGAACTATTTTTGGTATTTTCTGATTTTTCGATTTTTATGGTTTTTATAGGTTTTATATTTTTGTATTTTCTTTTTGATTTAAGATATATACAACTATGTACAAGGATATAAGAAGACAATCCTTTACTCCTCCTTTTCTTCCTGAAGACAATTGAGGGTTTCAGGAGTCATGCTTTTCATGCCAAGGCGTGGGAGAATAAACTGAAACCTTTCTCTTGGGAGGGCCTTGGTGAAGATGTCAGCTAACTGAAACTCTGTCCTCACGAAGTATAGTTCCACAATTCCTTTTTCCACCTGTTCCCTGATGAAGTGATGCCTGATGTCGATGTGTTTTGACCTGGAGTGCTGAACATTGTTACAACAAAGAGCAATGGCGCTTTTGTTGTCACAATATAGGGGAATTTTGTTGTATGAGAATCCATAGTCCGAAAGCTGTGATCGCATCCAAAGGATTTGTGCACAACATGCAGACATAGCAATGTACTCAGCTTCAGTAGATGATATGGAAGTACTCATCTGCTTCTTAGAAGACCAACTAACCAACTTTTCCCCTAAAAATTGAGCTCCTCCTGAAGTACTTCGACGAGTGTCTTGACATCCCGCATGATCTGCATCTGCATAAGCCGTTAACTCCATTGCAGTGTCCTTAGGATACCAAAGACCCATATGAACCGTGCCTTGAAGATATCAGAAGATCCGTTTTACTGCTTCAACATGCTTCTTGGTTGGTCTGGATTGATACCGAGCACACATACACACAGCAAACAGAAGATCTGGTCTGCTAGCCGTGATGTACATCAAAGATCCAATCATGCTTCGATATTGCGTTATATCCACTGGAATCCCTGAAGGATCTTCATCCAGCTTCGTTCTATCAACCATGGGAGTGTCAACAGGTTCACTTGAATAGAATCCAAACTTTTTCAAGATCTCGTTGGCGTATTTGGATTGATTGATGAATATGCCTCCGGGACTTTGAGATACTTGTAGTCCTAAGAAGAATGACATTTGTCCCATCATGGACATTTGGAATTTGGAATTCATCTCCTTTGAGAAACTATCACATTCACTAGGATCTGTTGAAGCAAAGATGATATCATCTACATATATCTGAACTAGCAGTAGATGGTTTCTTGACTTCCTGGTGAATAGTGTGGGATCAACAACACCTTTGGAGAATCTGTTTGCTAGGAGGAACTTGGACAATGTATCGTACCATGCCCTTGGCGCCTGTTTTAGCCCATAAAGAGCCTTCTTCAAGCGGTAAACATGAGTAGGGTGTTCAGCATCCACGAATCCTTCAGGTTGACTCACATAAACTTCTTCCTTTAAGTCACCATTCAAGAATGCCGTTTTGACATCCATCTGGTAGACTATCATATTACGACTAGCCGCATTAGCTAGGAAGATTCTTATAGCTTCAATTCTAGCAACCGGAGCAAACGATTCTTCAAAATCAATGCCCTCTTCTTGTCTAAACCCTTTAGCAACTAGCCGTGCCTTGTTCTTTAAGACATCACCATACTCGTCAAGCTTCACTTTGAAGATCCACTTTAAAGCAATGATCATTGCACGCTCCGGAGGAGGCACTAATTCCCATACTTCAAGTCGATCAAATTCATGGATTTCATCCTGCATAGCCTGGAACCAGCAATCTTTAGTCATTGCTTCTTTGGCATCTTTTGGTTCGACTTTAGACAGTACGGAATTGAAGAAGCACCATAGTGCATCAGTGGCTAGTTGATTACGTATGGATACTGGACGTGAGGGATTGCCTATGATGTTGTCGATTGGATGATCACTGGTCCATTTCCTGAGATGGTCGTGAGGTTGATGGTTGTGCACAGATGAAGCAGTGCTGTGATCTTCAAGTAAGGATGTGTCTGATGAATGTTCAGGAGCAAATATGTTTTCAAAAGGAACCTCTTCAACAGGAGCAAAAGGATTAACTTCCAAAGAACTATTATCTGAAGATTCTTGCATTACTGGAGAAGTTTGAGTGTTTGATGACGAAGGCGATTGACTGGCAGCAGGAGCATTGTGACTGACAGATACTGAAGCTGCAGGGCCTTCTGAATCTTGTGGGGCTAGAACCTCATCCATAGGAATTATAGCTGGTTCACTCAGGATGGTTCCATTTGTTGGCTCAAAGTATTCATCAAACATAGGATCGAATAACTTCTTCAACTCCTCACATGTAGGTGGCACATAAGAATCTGCAGGCGTGGAATTCTGTACAAGTCCTGAACTAATGGGTCCAGGAGACAAAAGGTGAAGATCGGGTCCAGAACTGATTTGTCCTGAAACAGGTAGCTCACTCAGCTCATCGAACTTAACATGAATGGTTTCCATGATTTTACGGGTCCTTTTATTGTAGATTCGATACCCTTTACTGTCTGGTGCGTATCCAACGAAAATACCTATATCTGCTTTAGCTCTTAACTTTCCCAAGTCTTGACTATCGTTAGTTGGATAGCAAAGAGCACCAAACACACGCAGAAAGGAAAGATCTGGTTTCTTGTTATGAATTAACTCGAAGGGAGTCTTCTCATGAACCGGATGAATTAGGGATCGGTTTTGAGTGTAACATGCTGTTGCAATAGCTTCTGCCCAGAGAAACATCGGTGTCTTTGAAAATATAAGCATGGTTCTTGCAGCCTCCACCAGAGTACGGTTCCTTCGTTCAACCACCCCGTTCTGTTGAGGCGTGCGAGGGATACTTTTCTGATGCGTGATGCCAATACTTTCATAGAAATTACGGAGTTGTTGGTTAACAAACTCAGTACCATTATCTGTGCGGATGATTCTGACAGTTTTATCTAGCCTTACTTGCAGCTGTTTTATCAGTTTAATGATAACCTCTGGAGTTTCGTCCTTGGTTCTCAAAAACTTTACCCATGTGAACCGAGAATAATCATCTACTATCACCAGAACGTACTTCTTTCCATTAATGGTTTGTATTCTCATTGGACCGCACAAGTCCATGTGGAGGGTGTGAAGAACTTCCATGTTGGTGTTGATGGTTTTAGGCTTGTGGGTTTGTTTCTTGCTTTTACCCAGTTGACATGCAGAGCAGAGATGATCTTTCTCATATTTCAGTCTGGGCATCCCTCTAACAAGATCTTTACGGGAAAGATTATTTATGGTACCGAAGTTTAAGTGGTTCAAACGACGATGCCACAGCCATGATTTTGTTTTGGAGGCTTTAGAAAGCAAGCATATAGGAGAGGACTTCAACATTTCTTCAATCGAGATGGTGTATAGATTGGTGCCCCGACTGCCCTTGAGGAGATCTAAACCATCCAATTCTCTGACGAAACATGTATGCTTTCTGAAAGCCACTTCCAGATCTGAATCACAAAATTGACCCACAGAAAACAGATTGTGTCCTAGTCCTTCCACATAATATACCCTTGAGATTACACTATTACCAAACACATAATCTCCATAACCCATAATAGCACCAAAGTGGTCATTCCCAAATCTAACTGTCCCGATAAACTTTTTCACGAAGTTCTTGAGCCGTGAGCGATCTCCAGTCATATGTTTTGAGCAGCCTGAGTCCAAATACCACAGGACGATTTGTACGACCTGCATTTGAAACCAGACAACAATGGATAACTGAAAAATGTGGATCCCCAAGTGTAATTGGGGTCCATTTGGTCAGCACACACATATTCAGGAACCACAGATTTCACAGATGCTACTATCTTTACTGTGGAGACAGAACTTGAGACAGGACAAGACCTAGATGGAAGGCATTGTGATTCTAAAGGCAAGATTCTACCAGTTGGTCTCCATTCCTTATTCTTCACAATTTTATGCATATTTATTTTAGGTAATGGTCTCTGTTTTCCTAAATTGAATTTCCTTCCAGTGGGTCTCCATTCCTTAGCTTTCACAATTTTATGCTTATTCATTTTAGGTAACGTGCACTGTTTTCCTAAATTGAATTTCCTTCCAGTGGGTCTCCATTGATAGCCTATGCTAGCAAATGTTTTTCCTGTTGCTTTCCAAACCTTTTTGCATGCTTCAGTTATCCTACCATTCTTAACATGGGATGATGCAGACGACATCAGGAAAGACACAACACATTCATCATGATTAGCAGAAATTAAACAATTGTCGCAAGTTTTACAGATAGCATTAGAATTCGAATTAATTACAGTACTTTTGATACTAGAATCAACACGATTCATCCTACTCATTGCAAACTTATTGTTCCTAGGTTGGGCTTCTACATTCTTCAAGTGATCATTCTTAGCTTGCGCAGTCATATCCTTTCTTTCATTTCCTCTAGACCTTGACCCGCTAGCTTGGGTGTCACTTTTTACTCCTGTAGAAGCATCGAAGGTAACATTAGTTTGTTTTTCTGTCACATGCCTTCCTGATAATGATGTGTTGGGTTCTGATGTTTTGGGTGGTAGATCAAAGGCTACATGCTTGTTCACAACATTGGATGATGATGCAACAAATCTATCTCTATGGCCTCTAAACTTAGGAATTGAGCCTATGGCATATTCTAAGTTTTCCTGAATCCTTTTCGTGAGTTTGCATGCATAGACAACTGCTTGATCAAGTGGCTTATCATTCCTATCCTCTTCAACTACCTCACGAAGTGTGTCAAGGCCTCCTCTAAGATGATCTAGATATGTTTGATGGGCAAGGCTGTTATTTCTAAGCTTCAACGGAATACGCCCAACATCAACATCATACTTTTTACTATCAGTAGCCTTTGGTGTATCACAATTGCAAGTGGTGCATGGCATTTTACCTTTCACTCGAGCCTTAAGATTCTCAATTTCATTTGTCAAAGAGGTTATTTGATCATTATGATTGCTTCTTGTAACTTTAATAGAATCATATAACTCTTTGAAATGTTGTTTAACCTTTGAATTTTCTTCTCGATAACACTCATTTTCATAATGTAACTTATTTATGGTATTTTGATATTGAAAATTCTGAGAATCTGTAGACGAAGGTTTATTGGTGCCATATACTTCACACTTGTTGGATTTCAATTGGGCAATTTGGGCCCTCAGCAGTCGAATCGTGTTCGTGTGAGCTTGAATTGTCTCATCTCGTTTGCTTAATTCAAAATAAGTATCAAATTCAGGAGCATCCAAGGATGTCTTGTCATTCGATATCTTATGTTTTTCATTTAAATGTTGATATTTCAATTGTAAATTAAGGTATTCAACTTCCAATTTTGAAAAACGTTTAACCATATTATCATGGTCATCATTTTGAATTTTTTCAAGCAATTTTAAATTCTCCCCCTCAAGCTCAACAACACGATTCTGGGTGACATTCAACGCAATAGCATACTCATTAAATTGACAAGCAGACAATGCAGAATCAGTAACAGTGTAAAATACATCTTGTGCAATACATCTAGCAATCAAGTTGTCGTTAGTAATGAGTATGTTTTTTCTTTCAATCTCTCGACTCTTAAGCTCTATTGCATATTCATTCACCTCTTTTTCCATGTCTTTAAATACTACTTCCATTTCTTTTATTTCGACTTTAAGGGCAGTTTGCAACCCTTCAAAATGTTCTTTAAGTAGTTTAAAGAATGGCATGACCTCAGTTAAGTAACACCTTTTTGCATGTTCAAAACACCTCTCCCCCTCAGTAATGCCGGTTGGTGTGATTCTCTTCTTACATGTTTTATCAAAATCAGCAAATAGTTGCCAAAGCACATATAAGCTAATAAAGGTTTTGCATTCAGTGGGAAGAGACAAAGGCACCAGATTCCTAGGTGTATTGGGAGGATACACCGTTATGGATGCAACTTTTCTAATGAGGGGGGTGTTGGCCTTAAGTTTATCTTCCTTAAGTTTTTCACTATCTTGTTTCCAAAATATCTGTTCAGGTGTTAACTTCTTTTGAGGAGCAAACACAGTCAAACGATTTTCCTCATAATAATCATGGGGTTTGATTATTATTCGTCTGGCTATGCACTCGGGATCCCTCATTTTCTCATTCATTTTTTCCCTCGTTTTATCACTTAACTCATCCTCTTCATTAGTGTAGATATGCTCAGGTTGGTCATGAATAGGCATAAGCATCACATTACCATCATATAGGGCTGGTTGAAGTACTTTCATGTCCCTAAGGATGGTAGACTTAGGTTCACCTATCATGATTTTACTATGCTTATCACTCAACTTTCTGTGCTTATGAATCATTTGAGCAGTTTGTATGGTTTGATTTTGTGTGTACAACTTATCTTCAAGCTTATTTTTTAACGTCTTGAGTTTAGAGAAATCATTTAAAAGAGTTGTTTCTTTTTGTTTGAATTCTTGCTTAAGTGTTGTTACACACTTTTGTGCTTCCTGTTTTTGTTTGACAGACTGTTCTAGCTGACTTTTCAAAGAACCCAACTCTAGTTTTAATGTTTCTTCTCGCACTCTAGACTCTTTAATAAGTGTACTCATTTGACCTTCTAATTTTTGCTCATGATCATTAAGCTCAAACTTAGCACGCTGTTCATACATAGCCACTTGTTCTTTATAGATGTTTAGTCTAGTGATCAAGTTATCATCAGGGACAGGCAATTTGTTCTCATGGTACACATATGCTTTATCTATATTTCCTGCATTATCTAAGGCACATGCATTACTCATAGCACACACATTCATATTGACAAAAGATTCACCATTTGGTACATCAGGCGAGTTGTTGCTATTCAAATACTGTTCATATGAAACAATATTGCTATCTTCCATATCAACATTACTTGAGTCAGAAACCACTGTCTGATGTACTTCTTCGGGAATCGGTTGTCCCTCGACTATATTATATGTGTCATAAATTTTTAGTACCTCAGATATCACGGATGCATTAGAAGGACCGGCTTGACGAGATGAAGCCAGGGAAGACAGGTTAGCCATGAAGATTGTTTGAGCAGTAGGTTCATCATCCACATCAGAGTCAAATGCATCACAGTCATCTGCCTTGAAGATGTTAGGATCATTAAGTGCTAGATCCTGAACAGGTTTCTCATCCACATCTTCATCAAAAGTATTTCCTCCATCTCCTGCCAAGAACAATAACTCTTCCTCATCCAATACAGCTCCATTCTCTTGAGCTTGCATTAACAGCATCTTGTCTTTGAAGTACTCTGAGTTCTGAGGACGTTTAGGTTGATTGCAGTTTCTAGCAATGTGTCCAAGCCCCCCAAAATTATAACACTTGATCTGTTTCCCTTGCCCCTGATTGGCATTCCCTGCTCTATTCTGCACATAACCTCGACCCATGTTTCTACCAGCTCTCCCTTGCACATTCTGAACCACAATTTTCCTATCCTCCACCATTGCTAGATTGCGTGGGTTGGAAGAATTCCTTAACTGATTGTTGGTCTGAGGGAGTGATGCTTGAAACTGTTGAACCAGTAGAGATACTTGATTGGTGAGGTTGTCAATCATTTTGTCGGTCTGAGAGTAGCCTGAGTCAAGTTGTGAACTCATAGCAGGTACTTGTGAGTGAAGTTGGTGATAGCTTGGATTTGATGATGATTGGATTGTTGGTTGTATGTTTTTCATGAATGCCAGTGGGTCATTTGTAGTTGAAGGATTCAACTTTTCTCTCAGCACCCGATCATAGAGAGCATGCTTCTCATGTTGTTGCAGGTAAGCATACAGCTGTTCATAGTTAGTATCCCTTAAACCTTTGTTGAGTTTGACGGCAGTAACAAATCTGTCCCATTCAGGAGTCATGTTGTTCACAAACTTTGAGTTAAGTTGGATATTGGGCATAGTCATTCTGATCATCCTCATATCATTCACCAACTTATGAAATCTCACATAGTAATCTGTGATATTCTCTCCTGGGTTCATTTTGAAATGCTCGAACTCATCATACAGCTGTGACTCACGATCTTCCTTTGTGAGTTCTGACCCTGCCAACAACATTTTAACGTTGTCCCACACAGCCTTGGCTTCAGTGTTAAAATTGATGAGCTTGTATACATCCTTTGGAAGACCTTGAATGACTATGTTTGAGGCTCTAATATCAGCATCATACCTCTTCTTTTCTTCTTCATTAAGATCATTATAGTTTCTAGGTCTATCAATGCCCAAGGTTACAGTCCCATCTTCACTAGTTGTAACAACGTCTCTGGTGGTACCCATCTGATAAGGTCCTTCGTCAATTGACTTAAGAATGTTAACACCATTATCTTTTCCCAAGCAGTAAAGTCTTATTCGTTGTGCCCAAGACTCATAATCCGTCCTATCTAGCATAGGTGGACGAGTGTCAGATCCTGCTGCTTGAATATCATCTGATGATGTACTTGATGTGGTAGCCATAGTAACTACGGGATTTTACAGATCTTGTGATTTAACCGAGAAATTGAATCTTTCGCGGGAATTTCTAAAATCACCAAGACACAAACCGCATACAAGTCTGAGAGACAAACCGAGTAGATACAAACCGAGTAGATTCAACAGAGACAAACCGAGTCTACACAAACCGAGTAAAATCCTTAGAGACAAACCGAGTCTACTTAGCTTGGACAAACCGAGTAGACACAAACCGAGTAAATTCTTCGGAGACAAACCGAGTCTACACAAACCGAGTACACGCAGCTGGGACAAACCGAGTAGACACAACCCGAGTAAATTTACACAAACCGAGTAAATTCTTCAGAGACAAACTGAGTCTACACAAACCGAGTACACGCAGCTGGGACAAACCGAGTAGGTACAAACCGAGTAAATTTCTGAGAGACAAACCGAGTCTACACAAACCGAGTATACGTAGCTAGGACAAACCGAGTACATACAAACCGAGTAAATTTCTCAGAGACAAACCGAGTCTACACAAACCGAGTATACGTAGCTGGGACAAACCGAGTACACGCAGCAGGGACAAACCGAGTACGTGCAGCAGGGACAAACCGAGTAGACACAAACTCCCAAGCACGTCGCTTTCACTACCTTTTGTCTTTTTGCCTAAACGAGTAATAGAACAAACCGAATCCAAGAATTGACACAAACCGAGTCCAAAGTTCGTCCCCAATAGACAAACCGCTGCCAAGAACAATGCAACAAATACCCTCGAATTTCCCCAAAATCACCACACCGTTCTTAGATCTGTTAATCCAACCACCAAATACCACTCTAATACTATTCTTAAGCTAGAAAGTACAAAGTAAAACAACTTCTAATCACTAAACAAAGTACAAAGTGAAATTTATGCTACTAAACAAACCGAACCAAAAAAAACTTAAAAAGCTACAAATCGAACCAAAAAAAAAAATTCAAGAGCTACACAAATACAAGATAAAACAACTTCTAATCTCTAGACAAAGTACAAAATGAAATTTATGCTACTAATCAAACCGAACCAAAAGAAAACATAAACCTACAAATCGAACCAAGAAGAAAAACCTCAAAAGCTACACAAATCCGTGAATACCAACTCTCATGGACCTAACCATGGCTCTTGATACCAATTGTAGGGTATTCACAATACAAGAATCACTAGTTTGAGGCTTGCTTGGATCGAATATGTAAGAATTCTAGAGAGAAGTAGGAGAGTTTTGGGAGCCTTTTAGAGAGAGAAAGTAACATGTAATCTATTAGCTTGAAAGGTCCAACCCTTCCCATGGGTGGGAAGGGAGTATTTATACTATTACATAATATGTCCCTAGTGGACTGTGGAGCGAGCTGACAGTGGGGAAAGCCCCGACCCACTCCACAACTATAGATACGACTAATCTAATAAAACTAATAATACTAATAATATTACTGATAATCCTACGAGCTATGATGTGCTAATAAGTACTCGGGGTGATCGAGTCTTCAGCTGAATATTCATATTCCTAACAATATAACACTATAAAAATGATCCTTGTAATTGTCGAAGCTTAAATCATCCTTGGTGAGTTTTTGTTCTAACCGGATTTAAAATGAAAAAGAGAAAAAAAATAAAAAGCAAGTCATATGAACTAGGGTTTGGATTTTTTATGATAGATCTGATGAAATTAATATGTTTTAAGGTTTTAATTATGATTGGTAATGATTGAGAAATTTAGGGTTAGGGTTTATATTGTTTAACATTATACCGATTGAAAAATAAATAGTGTAGGGTGTGTTTTGTAATTTTATAAACTTGTGGGTTATTTTGTAAGATGCCTTGGACCAGGGATGAATCGTAAAAAAATTATGATATGGGGGTATTACATGTAATTTTTGTAATTAAAAGGTTTAAATGTTAAATTGTTTAATTAATATAACCGAATTGAACAATTATAAAATATAGGGACTTGTTTTGTAAATTATGTAAAATGAAGGGTATTTCGTATAAACATTAAAGTAAGGGGTGTAATGTGTAATTTTGGATAATTAATGTGTAAATATGAATATTGTAAGGATTAAATTGTAACTTAATTAATTATAAGGTTTAATTTGTAATTAAATTAATTAAAGGGTTTAATTTGTGAGATTAAAGGATTGGAATTGTAATTATGGTAAACTTATGGATTAAAATGAATAACTTGTAATATTTGCATTTTGGACCTTAACTTTGGCATATTTACATTTGAAACCCTAAAATATGGAAAGTTGTCATAGTTAACCCTAAACTATTATGACTTGCTAAAATGAACCCTATTTCCATAATAATAATTAATAAATGACTTAACCTAATTACTTTATGGAATTTGTTTGATTATGGAAAATTGCTATTTTTAGAAACTTGCTAAATAAGGAAACTTTTTAAAAATGGAAACTTGCTAATCTAGGAAACCTGCTAAAAATGGAAAGCCAACTAAAATGAGAAATCTGATTTAAAGAAGATATTAATAATAAGACGACCATGTATTCATGTAGATTCGCTGAAGATGGAGTTTGTTTTCGATCTTTATATTTCTAGATTTGTTTTCACTTACGGTATAAGGTACAAATATTCTACCCTTTCTCAGTAAAGGTGTCCTTCTCATGACTTTTGATCTTGATTCACTATAGGTTTCCCTAAGCCATTGCTATGTGTCCTTATACTTTGATTCGTTCTTCATGTTTCACTTACATCTGTCTATATTGGTTTGATTATGATCTGAGCCTTTTATTTGGGGCTTTCTTATTTAATCTATGCCTTTGCTATGTTTCCCTTGATTTGTGAACCTTGATAATGGAACCTTGCCATGTTCCCTTGATACTTGATATGACTCGTTCGTCACACTGTAACATGAATATTTGAATCACTTGATACTTTGAAGGTTCATTTGATTTTGGTAACTGGATGTGAAAACCTTTCTTAATTATATATGAAAATGTTTGAGAAAAGCTATTTTAAAAAGATGCGATACTACTTTTAAATGAAAGTTACTTAGAGTTTTTATGAAAACTATTTTGTAAGATCATTTTTATGAAAACCATTATTGAAAGACTGCTTTAAATGGACTTTTAATAGAAACCTTTTTAAATGAACTGTTGCTATGAAACTTTGCTTTATAAACCTTTGATATAAACCCTTTGCTATGATTCCTTTTGTTTTGACCATTTGATATGAACCATTTGATATGAACCATTTGATATGAGACATTTGATATGAGACATTTGATATGAACCATTTGATATGAACCTTACGATATAATTGAAATGGAAATTTGACTTGAACCACTTGATATGAAATTTGAACTTGGATACTTGGACATTTGATACTTTACCCTTGACCCACAGTTTGAGACTACGAGCCATTCACTAGGCATGAGGGTTTCATGTCCATGTCATTGATGCACCGATGGCATGACTCTAGGGCAGGAGAGTGATGACCTGTCCCGTCCCTGATTTGATTTGATTTGTTACGTAGAGGCAGACTTTGGCCACCTGGGGCGTATGGATGCATCCTAGTTTTGTTATTTGTTTCGAGGGATTTATCATTATATTAATTGTTATATTTGGTGTCTGATGGTGTGTGCGATACACGTCTTTCACAGCTTGGGAGTTAGCTACTCCAACCCATTGGAGGGATCCCCTCATATTGCGTTTGGTACCGAGGTCTCCCCTCCGTACACCTATTTGATTTGATATTTGATTTGATTTAGGCTCGTAGTGGATTTCTGTTTACTTTACCTTATAACCTTTGATGAAGCGAAAAGTGTACCGCTTTTAAGGGGTCATTTAAGCCCTAAATCGTATTTATTTGATCAAATATTGCCCTAAATCGTTCCTTTTGTCATTTTAGGTACTTTGGAGAAGAAATCTGGAAAAGGAAGCATTTTGGACGTTTTTGGAGCATAAAAGTGAAGAAAACGACAAAGTCTCAAAATTACGCTGGAAAGTACCTTTGACGGCGTCAGGTATTGGCCCAGACGGCGTCATGGCTTGGCAAAAGAGGTGGATGTGAAAATTACTCATGATAAGCCAGAGAATTTTGCAAGAAAAATCTGACGGCGTCACCCTTTAATGTGATCAAGGTCGTCACGGCTTAAGCTAAAGAGGGACGGCGTCAAGCACTAATCTGACGGCGTCAAGCCTTGATAAGCCAGAGCGGATTTTGGAGGTCTAAAGAGGGACGGCGTCAGGAAGGCCATCCGGGAACCCTAAAAGCGGCGAGGTGACGGCGTCAGGATCTACAACGTGACGCCGTCAGCCCTTAAACTCTATATATAGTTTTGCAATTTTTTGTCATTAGTGTGGAACTTTGTGTGTAACCTTTTGGGAGGAAACCCTAAGACGATTTTAGCAGCTTTTTCAAGGCTTTTTGCCTTGAGATCTTCCATGTTACATTGAAGATAAGTTATCAATTAATCATTCAATATGTCTATGTGTTGTTTGATTCTATCTTGTTCTTGTCTTTTGTTTAACATGCTAGGCTAGATTTATCTTGTGTTTTCTTAGATCTAATGAAACCTAGCTATTGATTGTTGGTTATTAGTGTGTTATTAATTGTATTGGATGATTGTTCATCTATGTTAGGCTTAAGAAAACTGGCTAACTTCCTATTCGGTAACTTGCTTAACGTCTTAAGAAACATGAACCAATGCGTACTAAGGTTTTTATGGTTGTATTTAATGCATGAGCGAATTCTAGTGATCCCATGTTAGGAGCTTCTTAGCCGGCTCGACATAGGAGTGAAGTAGGAGCTTGTAGAGTTGGGGAAGTACGTACGCCACCCCACGATTGGTATTAAGGAATACACCCGTCATCCACGCGATTAATACACACTAATCAACCGGTAAAAGATAGTTAGGGAGTAAGGAAATCTAAGTAAACACATTTCTCTCCACACAAGTTTTACCACCTTTTCATTTTCAGTTATTTTATTTTATTTGCATTCGTAGTTATTTTTGGGTTAGTTGATTAGCAACTAATTCCGCCCACTCTTTCAAAGCCGAGATTTTACTTGCTTTCATAAAATTATAAAAACATAAAAAAGAATCTTCTCTCACCCCTAGACCTATTAGAGTAGTTTTTCAATCCTAACGACACTATTCCCTGTGGAGAACGATCAATCCCCCGTACTTACCACTACACTATACTACATCGGTCAGGTACACTGCCTGGTGGGGTTGTAAGCCTCTTGAGATCCCTCGAGAGGTAAAACCTGTTGTAAGGTCGCAAAACCACGCATCAAGTTTTTAGCGCCGCTGCCGGGGAATAGTTATTGTTTAGGTTGAATTTTTATTTTATAGGTCTACTCACTAGATTCCTTTCTAGTGAGATTTTTATTTTATTTTTGTAGGTTTTCTTTAGTCTATCTTTTTTCTTCGTTTCTGTGTTCGTAACCATTACCATCTGACATCATGGAAGATGATAATATCCTTGATCCCAACAACCCACCACCACAACAACCACCACCACCTCCTAGAGCCCGTACCTTAGGAGACTACTCCCGTCCTAGCCACCATGGCTATCGAAACACCATTGAGCTCACTCAAGGAGCCAATGTTACTCCCTTGCGATCCGACACCATCCGGTTGGTGCAAAGCGGATGCGCATTCCATGGTCTTCGTTCCGAAGATCCTAATCAACATCTCAAGGACTTTCTCAAAATTGTTGATTCCATAGACCTTGATGTTGCCACTCGAGAGACGACCCGACTGCGTCTCTTTCAATTCTCTTTGCGGGACCAAGCTAGTCAATGGCTAGAGCGTCTACCCGCAGGATCCATCACCTCATGGGATAATCTCACCACTCGTTTCCTTGCTCAGTTTTTCCCACCGGGAAGAACTACCAAGCTAAGGAATGATATCTTGATGTTCCAACAACGTCAAGGCGAAACCCTCTACGAGGCATGGACTCGATTCAAGGACTTACTCCAAAAAGTCCCTCACCATGGCTTAGAACTTTGGCTCCAAGTCCAAATCTTCTATGACCATGTCAATCTCTCCACGAGGAAAACCATTGACCAAGCGGCCGGTGGTAAGCTACGTGATCTAAGTGCGGAACAATCATGGGCTCTCCAGAGGATCTTGCTCTTTATGACAACGAAAGTTGGAGTGATCCCCGTGATTTGAATAAAACGGTCAAGGCAATATCTTTGCCTTCGAATAATTCAAGCACTTCCGACCGTAGGATCATAGAACTCGAAGACCAAGTCAAGTTTCTGATGAAATCCTACGAGGCTCCTAAACCTTCAAGCCAAGTGAACAAAATCACTTCTTCGTGTGAATTATGTAGTGGTCCCCACGACACTCGTGATTGCATGGAACTCCCCGAACAAGCTTTTGCGGACTACGCATCCTCGCGTACCGACGGAGCGGGAGATAAGTGGTACACTTTCAAACCCGAGCCAAACCCCTACGGTGATTCATACAACCCCTCATGGAAAAATCACCCAAACCTTAGGTGGAAACAAAACCAAAACGCACAACAAACCAATTCTTCCAACCCACCTAATCGTTTCCAATCAAGCGGTTCCAACTCGAACCGTACTTTCAATAACAATCCTTCCAACAATTATGGTAGTACCAATAATCTTGAAGGATTGATGTCCAATTTTATGGCATCTCAAGAGGCTCGGATAGCTAGATTCGAATCCGAATTCAATCAACAACAAACGAAGATGACCAATAAAATTGACAACTTATTGAAAGCCCTCAATAACCAAGTACTATCACCTCCACATAAGGACGCTAGGAACACAAATAGCGGACCCCAAGTAAAAGACCCCTCTTCATCCAAACATGTCCACTTCGTCAACATTATCACTATCAAACCGATTGATAGGAATGAAGATAATAGTGAACCTAAGGATGAGGTTAAGAAAGTCGAGGTTGATAAAGAGGTTAGGAAATGTGTGATTGAAGAAGTAGATGATGATGAGGACTACATCAATAGGCTACCCACTAAGGAAGAGCGCGCATATCATACAGACTTATTCGATGACCCCGAGACACCATACTTCCTAGGTAGACCAATTATAAAAATAGGCGACCCTTCTAATCTCAACATACCATGCAACATCGGACATTTACATGTGTGGAAAGCCTACATCGACCTTAGATCACCCATAAACATCATGACTAGAGCCCACTACAACTTGATAATGAAAAATCAACTTGCGTATAGGATGTTCCCTGACAAGGGTTGGATGAGTAACTTCACGGGAAGAGTTAAGGGATTACCGGTTTATGTAGGAAACTTCACCTATGTCACCGAATTTGTAATTGTAGAAGATATCCGCCCAATAGTCGATGCATCCTTAACTCAAGTGGTTTTTGGAAAACCATTTGTTGAGGTCTCTAGAATGACTTATGAACCTTCCTTAGGGATAGTTAGATTTAAGGATGAGACCGATGAGATAAACTACCAAATGCCATATAAGATAGAGCAATTCCAACACTTGTCAAATGTTGAGAAAGAGCTTAAGCAAGCAGTCTACTATAGGAATGATGGAGATAGAAGTAAAGGAGTAGACTATGTTATGGGAAGGATATTCGGCTTCTACAAGGATTGTTTGAAATTAGGACCGGAATATAGAACCGGACATGAGGATGGCCTAGAAACCGTGACCAATGATGGAATCACGTAATGTACGTGACTTTGAGTCTAGCTACAAGACTCGTTAATAAAGAAAAGCGCTTCTTGGGAGGCAACCCAAGCTTTATTTGCTTTGTGTGTTTATTTATTTGTTTGTTTTTATTTGCTTCCGTATGTATGTTTAATTTTATTATTATTGATTCATGTTCAAAACTAATTTGTGAAAATGCTTTATCTTGTTTTTAACTTCGTCTTAACTACATATAAAGGTATTTTGCAAAAGTTAAGTGTAAGGGAAATCCAAATCGGTTTATTAGAACAAATGAACATGAATCGTGATAATATTAAATTAACATACATATTAATATTTGTTTGAGTCAAATGCTTGTATTGAGTCATAATGATGTTTTGCAGGATTTCTAGGAAGTAAGGAGTAGGTTTTTCCAAAAATTTTCCGGAAACGTAACATGAGAATTCTGTCAGATTGTTTCTGACGACGTCAGCATTTGCAACCTGACGGCGTCAGGTTTAATTTTTTGAAATTTTTTGAAAGTTTTGTTTTCATAAAGATTTTTTATTAAATCTCTAACTTATAATCTCCATGAATCTGCAAAATAATCATTCCACAAGCATTATATCCTTATATAGAGTTTATCCCGCCGATGTTATGCAGGTTTTCGTGTTTGTTTTCTCAGGTTTAACAGGTTATTTTGGACAAGGAAATGTTTGTGGAATCAAGCTTATGGCGATGCATTAGCCTTGGAGCTTCAACATTACTTTAGAAGAAGATCTAACCATGTTACCACATTATCCACCGAACGAATCAGGGGAGTATTTGATTTCGTTCTTTTACTTTTTTCTTTTACATCTTGTTATTTGAACATTGGGGACAATGTCCATCTTAAGTGTAAGGGGGGGTAAAAGTACGATACTTTAGAGAATAAAATTGCACTTGATTTTTGTTTGTTTAATAGTAAATGTGTAATAAAACTGAGAGAAATACCTGTTAGGGCAATTTTAGTGCCAAATTTAAATTTTTTTTACAACATATAGGAGTGAAACTTTGGTCTTAATGAGCGTCTCATGGATAGGAGTTATATGACTAGCACAAAAAACCGTACCACTAAAAAAATTTTCCACCCCAAATATGTGAGGTTCGCCCCTAGAATTGGTAGGAAAAGCATTTATGCTATGATGTGTGTACCGGTAGCACTTAGATTCTAGAACTTGCGTTAGGACCATTCCAAGGCCACAAGTGAGACTACATTCGTGTAGTTAGATTTACTACATGATAAGAGGCATTAGGATTAACCCATTGTTTTTACACCTGTGTTTTTGTTATAATTACGTTGGCTACATTGGTCAAGTAATTCTCCCACACCCTTTGCGTTGTACCCATTTTTGGTACACGATACCCCTAGTACACCCCTCAGAGCCTATCTTTTCGTTTCGACCTTTGAGCATTTTACTTAAAGGAAGAATTTGTTACACCCCACTAAAATGTACACCCAAATCGCCTTAGCCTACCTTGTATGCACTCATTTTTAGTGCATTATTGTGACAACATTTGTTTAAACCCAAGTTAATTATCTAATTGATTACATGGTTGCTAAGTCGAGTCATATCCTTGTACATATTATTTTGGGACGATTGGGACTCATGGGTAAAGTACTAGTGTAATGGAGTAATGGGGAAGAACATCATTTATTACCCCCATATGTGCTAAATATTTTAAAAGTACTCCAAGTTTTTCGATTATCTTAATTCGAGTCATTAGAATAGTTATTTGTAAAGTTATGTAAAAGTTCAAGTGTAAGGGGAATGCAACGCCCCTATGATGTGTTATTTTGGATGGTAGGGCAAAAGTGTATGAAAAAAAAAAAATGGAAAAAATCAAGAAAAATACAAAAAAAAATTGAGAAAAAGAAAAGTAGAAAAAACATACGGACTACCATCCTGTTTTATTTTATGTTTATTTTATGTTTTTGTTATTTTGTTTTTAGCTTAAGATTGAGTCGAGTCTTGGCTTAGCAACATTGTATAGTACATGTAATTGATCAAGATCTTTAACTCGCCACCAGTAAAATATCCCTTATCCAACAAAACCGTGTTTATCATATCCCTACACCTAACGTTATAACCCGTTTAAAAGCCCTCTTTGATAGTTTATCTTAGGTGCTTACGCCTAGTGGAGAAGGTTTTCGATCCTTTCCCAAGCCTATGGTAATCTATTTGCTATGACAGGTAGTGAGAGATAATATCCGTTTTCATTTATGAGATTTATTTTGATGACACTTGAGAGATGTGAGTATCTAAACACTACTTGTGAGGTGCTAGTATGTAATCTCCGTGCTTATTATGATTAAAGTGGAACGACTATTTGTTGTAATTACTTTTATATTAGCATTAAATGACCCCTAACTTGTATTTTGATTAGAATAAAAGCGCATTTGCTTGAGGACAAGCAAATCTCAAGTGTAAGGGTATTTGATGAAGCGAAAAGTGTACCGCTTTTAAGGGGTCATTTAAGCCCTAAATCGCATTTATTTGATCAAATATTGCCCTAAATCGTTCCTTTTGTCATTTTAGGTACTTTGGAGAAGAAATCTGGAAAAGGAAGCATTTTGGACGTTTTTGGAGCATAAAAGTGAAGAAAACGACAAAGTCTCAAAATTACGCTGGAAAGTACCTTTGACGGCGTCAGGTATTGGCCCAGACGGCGTCATGGCTTGGCAAAAGAGGTGGATGTGAAAATTACTCATGATAAGCCAGAGAATTTTGCATGAAAAATCTGACGGCGTCACCCTTTAATGTGATCAAGGTCGTCACGGCTTAAGCTAAAGAGGGACGGCGTCAAGCACTAATCTGACGGCGTCAAGCCTTGATAAGCCAGAGCGGATTTTGGAGGTCTAAAGAGGGACGGCGTCAGGAAGGCCATCCGGGAACCCTAAAAGCGGCGAGGTGACGGCGTCAGGATCTACAACGTGACGCCGTCAGCCCTTAAACTCTATATATAGTTTTGCAATTTTTTGTCATTAGTGTGGAACTTTGTGTGTAACCTTTTGGGAGGAAACCCTAAGACGATTTTAGCAGCTTTTTCAAGGCTTTTTGCCTTGAGATCTTCCATGTTACATTGAAGATAAGTTATCAATTAATCATTCAATATGTCTATGTGTTGTTTGATTCTATCTTGTTCTTGTCTTTTGTTTAACATGCTAGGCTAGATTTATCTTGTGTTTGCTTAGATCTAATGAAACCTAGCTATTGATTGTTGGTTATTAGTGTGTTATTAATTGTATTGGATGATTGTTCATCTATGTTAGGCTTAAGAAAACTGGCTAACTTCCTATTCGGTAACTTGCTTGAACGTCTTAAGAAACATGAACCAATGCGTACTAAGGTTTTTATGGTTGTATTTAATGCATGAGCGAATTCTAGTGATCCCATGTTAGGAGCTTCTTAGCCGGCTCGACATAGGAGTGAAGTAGGAGCTTGTAGAGTTGGGGAAGTACGTACGCCACCCCACGATTGGTATTAAGGAATACACCCGTCATCCACGCGATTAATACACACTAATCAACCGGTAAAAGATAGTTAGGGAGTAAGGAAATCTAAGTAAACACATTTCTCTCCACACAAGTTTTACCACCTTTTCATTTTCAGTTATTTTATTTTATTTGCATTCGTAGTTATTTGGGTTAGTTGATTAGCAACTAATTCCGCCCACTCTTTCAAACCCGAGATTTTACTTGCTTTCATAAAATTATAAAAACATAAAAAAGAATCTTCTCTCACCCCTAGACCTATTAGAGTAGTTTTTCAATCCTAACGACACTATTCCCTGTGGAGAACGATCAATCCCCCGTACTTACCACTACACTATACTACATCGGTCAGGTACACTGGCTGGTGGGGTTGTAAGCCTCTTGAGATCCTTCGAGAGGTAAAACCTGTTGTAAGGTCGCAAAACCACGCATCAACCTTGTACTTAGTATTCCGAGGTCACCCCTCCGAATACATACTTGACTTGATATGACTTGGGCTCGGGTTGGGATTATTGTTCCCTTTACTCTTATCTATTGTAACCGTTTCTTAATTCCTGATATCTCTGCATAACCTTTACATTCTTTCCTAACTCTTGTGATACCTTGCATTGTTTCACTTACTTCACTATTCCATCATTACTGTTTTGTTATCGTTATATCTCTTCACTGAGCTTTCGTAGCTCAGCCGCATTTCTTTTCCTACGGCAGGTTTAGTTGGAAGCTGGGTATGAGTGGAGAGTACCTTGGACTTAGAAGACCTTATTAGCTATTTGGATTAGAGATGACTAGAAGAGCTTATACTCGGACTTAGTAATTATTGTATTTCTCATTTGTAACCTTGTAGTTTCAGATTTTCCATTGTAACCATTGAAATTCTATTGTATTATTTATGTCATATGCTTGTGTTTGTTCTGATGTGAAACCATTATTGTGACATCTCTACCCTTTTCGGGTTGGGGTGTTACAAATGTATTCTCCCCCGAGAGTTTAGAAATCAATAAACAATTTAAAACGGGGCTATGAAAACTCACCTGATGTGATATAACAACAATGACAATGATGGATATGATGAAATAAAGCTCGGTCTCTAACCGCGACCTATTATGAATGATGTGATCCAATGTAAGCAATGATACAATGCAACACATGCAAATACGTATGTTAACGATACCACTTATTAGTTTTGAAAATAACGTTTATTGACGAAAAATACACTTTTGACGTCTCGTTAAGTAATAAACTACTTTTCGTATAAGTATGTTGAAACGGTACTCCACGATCCTCGTTTGGTGTTCTATCGGCAAAATGTAACGTTTTCATAATTTAATATTTTCCTTAACTTGTGAAAATATGCCCAAAATGGCTTCGTGAAACTAGTCGTGAAATATTGCACGTTATGTGTTAGTTGATCAACTCGACGGTTTGAAAACCTTGTAACAATGTATAGATGTCGTTTCATTTAACTTTCGATTGTACACGCCTCGATCAATTAGAAAATCGGCTAACAATGTTATGTTTCGCAAAAACACTAGTTTTTATACTTAAAACACTTTCTAATAGTGGCTGTCAAAATAAACATGGTACGTCGGGCTTCAAACGTGAATAACTCCGCCGTTATAAGCTCGTTTTCTATGTTCTTTACATCCATGGCTTCGTATAAACATGAACTAACATAATCTCAGTAGTTCGGGTCATCTAGATCACGTCTAACACCTCGTTTTGTCCTTTGAATCTCCGCAATCAGCAACTAAATTTTCAGAAAATTAGTTTTTGTCGTCTAACTTTGAAAAATCATATCTCCTTCGTTATAAATCGGGTTTTAGTGATTCTTGCGGCCACGGTTTCGTTTTTGAAAGAACTTTCTGAATATGAAGGACAAAATATACCAAAAGTTACTGAGTTTTCCATACTTGGCGTTTAAGGACAGTAGCTATTTTAGATTGTTAAAAACTCATTTCCTTGGTTCTAAACTTGATCATACTAACTCAAATCAACTCCACAAGTTTGCAAATCCTACGATACACCTTCTTAGGGTGTCATGGGTCCTAAACATCACCAACCTTGGTGGATTTCATGAGATCATTAGTGAAACTTATAGATCTAGTGATTAAGATAGTTTATGTTCAAAAGTGGTATGTAAAACATAAATAACTTGCATGAATAACTAATATAACTTGAAAATACATGATAATATGAATCAAATGAAAGTAATAGATGATCAAAATGTGTTCTTGAAACTTACTTGATGATTTGAGTTGATTTGGATGAAAATGAGTAAGAAACTTGAGATTTAATCACAAAATCATAACTAGGAAGGTAAATGGAGTGTGATTATGACTTGAACTTGAAAAATTTATGGATTATGGTGGTGTTCTTGGTCTTGCCCGAACCTAGGAGATGGGATGGGAGGGTTTTGATCTTTTTTTAGCTAATGGTAAGATAGTGTATGTGTTAGAGTTAGTGGAGTTGGAAATTAAATCATGTGAAATGCATTAATGAGTTTTGGAGTGTTTAGGCTAAATGGGAGGTTAGGGGGGCGGCACATGTGGCTAATTTGGAAGGGATTTGATGTTAATGTAAGGCTTTGTCTCCCATTTATTTAGAATTGGTTAGTTTAGTGTACACATTGGGTGTTATCGGGTACCGAGTTAACTAGAAATAACTCGTGACGAGGTGAAATGAGATACGACGAAGTTGTAAAAATTGTAAAATCATGTTCCTTTCAAGAATCGGGTGTTAGAATGATTATCGGATTGAAATTTCGTAAACCGACGGAGTTATAAGCGTCAAACGAAAAATATAGTGATTGGTTTAAAAACACCGGGTAAAGTAATAATATAATCTCTATATCATTATAATTAGCTTGAAAATGTGTTAGGATCATTGTCGGGAGTATTGGGTATAATGTTAGTAGAAATGACTGAGTGGTAACGTTAATTAAACAATTAAGCATACGTTAATGAAAATCACACAAACCCATGCATGAATTGATACGATAATGATGTTACTGATGATATGCAGACTACTCTAGTCTGTATGATGTGCTTTTACTGATGATGCATGAATACGCAGCCTAAACTTAACTGGTTACTCGCATTTGAATACCCGTAAACCAAGTTTACGACATGATGAATGATGCCCATGAATAGTGATTTCCCTCCGGGAATGAATAGTGTCACGTGAATAGTAAAATTTTTGACGACTTCCCAAAGTCTCAAACTGACTACAAAAATGATGAATAGTGATCGGTGAATAATGATTGATGAATAGTAACTCATGAATAGTAAATTGTCGAGGTTTGGAAAATGAACTGAAATTGCGAGTTGTGACATAAAAGCAGTAAAAGCATTAAACTTAAGCTAAGAAAACAATAAAATGGACTCAATTCTCAAGAAATTGGACGACTTGTTGTGTGGAGAGGAGCTCGGTATTTATAGCTGAGGAGAGAGCTCTAGGGTTTCTTTTACTGCTTTGTGCTTTTTCTCTGAGAGACTTCAAGCTTTGTCTTCAATTTGTGCTTTCTCAGCTTGGTTGAGAGCCATTGGATTGGCTTGGAGACCAATCCCATCAATCTTGGCCATTTTTTCCTAATCTCATGACTTGGATTGCCAGCGTGGCAATGGTAACATGTGAAGGAGGGGGGACCAATATGGGATGAGCTGGAATTTGTCTTGGAGCAGGGGTGAGAGTGACAGGGATGATGAATAGGAGTTGGATTTTGGCGGGTAAAAAATGGGTATAGATTTGTGGGATTGGGCTGGATTGGATGTTGGGCTTGGATGTATTGGGTTTTAATTCAAACAAGGTCCGGTTATAGTGTAGGTTTAGTATCATAGATTTAGGATTAGGTTTAAATTAGTGTTAGGTTTAAGGGACCAAATTTGCCAATTTTGCAAAATAAATTCTAGGGCTGATTTTGCCATGTGACTTGATTTGAGGATTGGTTTTGACGATTTGAGCATAAATATGATCCAAGCTTGTAAAATTCTTCCCCGGCCTCGGCTTTTGATACTCTTTCCAAATCTCGTGCTCGTTTTTGCTCGTTTTGTCTTCATTTTTGTCCGTTTTCATCATATCCGTACCAGCACAAGCATAAACACAAAAACACACTATTTTTGGCATATTTGGTCAGTTTTTGGTCTATTTGGTCCAATTTATTAGGTAAAAGGTATGTGTAATTTAACACATACGAAAACCCCCCAGACTAAGGTATTGCCGTGTCCTCACGCAATGTCATCAACTTACGCTTATGAAACCAAAAATTTTAAACCTCTTTTTACTAACTTTGAAAAGTAGCAAAATATTCAAAAGAGATTAAGAAATTAATATTTCCAAAAAAGCCCCGTTTTTCCAATTTATACACACTTATACTATTTTTGTACTTTTCTCTTTTTCATGTGACGGTATGTTGACTTTCATTATTTCATAGTAACTTTTAGGATCACGGAGAAGGAAACACAACTCATAAAGAAGTGACCATACGGATAAAATTCATCGTCCCTGATTTTTCACGAGTCCCCAAACTAAACTTAAAAACGAAATCATTGTTAAACATAAGTTAGATGCCAACACTACCCATGGATGCTAAGTGAGAACTTCTCGCTCCCTTATTCCTATTTTCCTCTAAGAATTTTATAGAAAAATGATTTTTTCTTGGTTTTCATAGATTTTTAATCCGATAAAGGAACTAAGTTTAGACGCTAACTAGTTTAAAATCCTTCCCTCGAGAACCGTTTCCCATAAAAATGAGGTCCACATCAAGGTCCTAATTTAACATGATTTTGGGGATATCCCTTTTATTATGACCGAAACAACTCATCTACGAGTCCAAAGACAGAAGCTTTTATTAGGATATCTCCGAAGTCGAAATCTGGCATTTTTAACATTATTAAGCACATATTATTAATCCTCAGCCTTTTAAACAACCTAGACAACGGGAGCGAACTGTCAAGAATCGGGAGTCTTATTTTGACCTTAGATATTTTTCCTCTGCCTTTTTGAAGTCTGAGTCAACGGGAGCAAACCGTCAGGAAACAGAAAACTTTTATCGGCTTTGGATTATTATTATTGATTATTATATATTTGGTGCCAAACCCCGAGTCCTATGGCTTTTATAGCAATAGAAACAATAGCACGTACTATCAGAAATCAGTTGCCTATTACACCGTAACACTGACAATACCTTGATGTGTTACCAACTTTCATAAGCAAGGATTTTCTAAAGAAGGAGTAAAAACTAATTATCGCCAAAACCGTGCACCTTTAATTATTCAAAAATTTAAATTTTTGGGTTTTCTAACTGATGGGAGCAAAAAGTCACAAATAACCTCGATGGGCTCTAAAGAGATCCAACTACTCCACGCTTAGCATCTAACTTATCTTTAACTCTATCATTTCTCGTTCTCCGCAAATTTAAAATCTTAAATAATAAGATCCGCGAATGCTTAGCCGAATAATCAAGCCATGCATATATAAAGTCAATTATCGGAATTTGCAAACTCTTAAAAAGAATTCATGTTTTATAGCTCCTTGTATAAAAGACTAGCACAAGCTTATAGATTATAAAGGTTAAGGGAACAAGCTAGAACTTAACATGCTCGATCAAGTCAAAATTTTATTCCTACTCTCACCAGCAGAAAGTCAACAATGTGTCAAAACACTTATGATATTTTTGCAAAATTTTTTAATTTTTCTCATTTTTTCAATTTTTTTCATTTTTTGGAGGAAAAACGGGGTTGCGAGAGTATACGGCAAAGAAAATGCAAGGTCAAATATCAAATCGAAAGATTAACCCCCCACCCCCCCCCAAGACTAAAACGAGACATTGTCCTCAATGTTTTAAGGTATGGGTTCTCCTACATAAATCGAAGCCGTTTATTAATTATGCCAATAGATAAACGTTAATCGATAAGATTAGGATATAGGATTTCCGAATAAGCATCGAAGGATGAGACTCGAGTGGAGTAAAGACAAAACCACGAGCACGAGAGTCTTCAAACTTCGGGGAAATTCCTGGACATAAACAAACAACCACAAACACGAGAAATGGAAGAGGTAAACCTCCTCACGTTACACTTATTAGAAAGAAAATAGAAAGAAGATAGAATGATAAGCATGGGGTACCTCCCACGAAGCGCTTGTTTTTTAACGAGTCGTTAGCTTGACTCGCCCCGAATTTAATTGTTCTTGGGGGAGCATTTGGAAAGGGAAATCTCCATCGGACTTTCATTCAAGATGTTTGGAGAAACATTGAAGTGCTTGAAAGTTCTACTCCGATGGGATGCCCACGGCTTAAAAGAATGAGAGATGCCGGGGTCAAAGATGGTGTCTTCACTCACAAAGGAATGAAAGAAAGGAAAAGTTACCGGATAGGTGAAGAAAGGGAGAAAGATCTTTATCACAATGAGAATCCATTCTTCATCCTCAAAATTAGAATTACCATTTTCCTTATTTTGTATATCATCATTGAAGCTCTTATGGTTATCATCAACAAAAATCTCGGGAGGGAGGGTCGGGATGATGTCATCGATAAGCAAACTCTCACGATAAAGTACATCTCCCCCAGGTCATGATCTTCCTTAAAATCAAAGTAATCATACTCCAGTGGAGATATGATATGAGTGAGTTCACCGGAGACCTCCTCGTGAAGAGAATCAATCATATGATGTAAATCTGTGAGCTCGGGTTCCGTTACGGACTCATCACTCTCCTCCATCTGAATATCAAAGATCGGATTATCTGAAATTAAAGTAAATTCAGATCCAAAATCAAACAGAGGATTGGTGATAGTCGTTTTGAATGTTTCAGAAACAAGGTCATCAAATTCCTTTGGAGGATTGATTTCAACTTCCTTCGGAGGGAGATAAAGTGATGTTTCTTTGTTCAATAATTTCTCAAGAAAAAGAATGTCTCCCTCCGGATTAAGATAAGAATCATCAATTTCCGGTGAAATCGAATCTTCTTTAGTAAGAAAGGCATCAACTTCTTCCAAGAGAGGATCACCTCCCTCAACCGGAGTGAGGGAAGGGGAAGAGTCGGAAATGATAGGTTCTGAAGAAGGAGTGGGATTGCCAATCAGAGGTTTATCTGAAATTTCAAGAACTTCAGGGGCATACTCCTTGTCATAATCGTCGTCGACCTTATTGTTAGCATATAAAGCTCTTATAAGTTGCATCTGCTCCTCTGCTAATAATTCTGCCATGCTTCTTTTGTCTTCCTGCTTTTCGACGGGTGTGATAGCAGCTGATGAATTATTATAAAATTCCTCAATTTGAATAGATTCATCATCGTCATCGTAAACGAAAGTTTTACAATACTGGGAACTTACTCTAGATGCTTGTTCTTCAGCTAGAAGTTGTCCATAAGTTTTTTGATGAAGATCTTCTTGGGTAAGTTTATAACCAAATCCTTAGGTTTATTCATTATAGCTTGAAATTCTTGGATTAATTCTTGAGGAAATGGCTGAGGTTGTGTTTGAATCATTTGGTACTGTGGAGGTTGGTCATGATAAGAATAGTCATAATTGTTACAAGGGACATGCTCATAGACAAGCGGGTTCCTCGTTTGACAATCGGAGCTATAGTGAGGACCTCCACAGTACTCACAACAATACATTTGCTGTGACTGATTCGGTGAATTATATGGATAATGGTCATAACCAAAGTTTTGATTGTTACATGGAAGTTGCTCATAGACAAGCATGTTCCCTGCTTGGCAATTAAAACCTTGGTGAGGACCTCCACAATATTCACAAGAATATGTCACCATCTCATGGTGTGGGGGTTGTTTAAAAAAATTGGTTGTTTCATTGTAGGGATTTTGGTCATAGACAAACCCGTTTTTCGAATTTACAATGCTACAACCGGGGCAATTTCCACCATTTGGAGGACCCCCACACCATTCACAACCATAATGGTAAGATGAAGACATAAAGAAGAATTAAACGGATAAATGGTGAGAGATAAAGAATTAAACGAATAAGAGGAATAAGAAGAATATTTTTGGATTTTTAAAATGCAAAAACAAACTAAGATAGAAGAAAAACAAAATTTAAAAGAAAGACAAAATTTAAAAAGGAAAATATTTTTGGGTTTTTATAAAAATAATAAGAAAATATTTACAAGAGAAAATGATAACTTCACGGGGAAGGATCTTCAAAACACTCATCATCGAACGGGAATCAAAAATTCACTTCAAACCTTCCCCGGCAGCGGCGCCAAAAATTGATTGTTACAATTATACTCCAAAGAAATACAAAGGTAATATGTATCCCCGAGTCGTTTTCCCAACGAAGGAATGAATGAAATTTTGTGAATTCGAGTCGTGATTTGTGTCGTGAATAGTGAAATTATGAGATTTTTGGATGTTAAGACTAAAATTTATAAGCATAAACTAAAAACAATTTAATAAGCAAGTAAAACAATAATATGAAGCACACGTAAGTAAAAACTAAAAACGAGCACGCTCGGGCTAATCCCTAGCCTAAAAAATAAAAACTAAGAAATATTAACCCTAGGAATGAAAAACTATTTTTCGTAAGTCATATTTGATGAAAGAAATTTTAGAAAAAAGAAAATTAATTTTTTTGATTTATATTTTATTTATTATGATTTAAAAACTAATTTTAAAAGAAAAATATATAAAAAATATTAAACTAAATTGAAAAATTACAAAAATTTCCAGAAAAGTGCTTTATGATAATAGAAAACTAGGAAAAATGAGAAAAAGAAATAAGCTGATAGAACTAAGCAGTTAATAAGCAAATTAAAGAAAATAAGCAAAAGAGAAAAAAAGGCTTAAATAAAAAAGAAGGAAGATTAGGACCAGAGAAGTCCCAAGGGCAGATGGTGTGTGGTGTGGTGTTAAGAGGGTTGAGAGTGTTGAAGTCAAGGGTTCGAGCCCTGCTCACCTTGACCTCCATTACCTTCTTCTTTTTTTTTTTTTTTTTTTTTTTTTTTTTTTTTTTTTTTGGAAAATTTCTTTTTTGAAACTTGAAAATAAGGTAAAATTAAGCACTTTTTGTAAAGGAAGTATTTTTGGTTTTAAAGAAATAAGCTTTGAAAAGCAGAATGCTTATAAGTAAAAAAAAAAACTAAGGCAATGGGGCAATAAGCTACTAAGCTAACAAAAGGCTACAAAGCAAACTTAAATAAGCTAAAGCTAACTAAAATCACTCCAAATAAGCTAAAGAGAACAGAAAAGGCAGACCAAAAAGCAAAAAAAACATAAATTAAGCACTTAATCAATAAAAGGTCTGATGCCCAGTCCCAAAACAGTCCACAATGGCACTTTTGAACTTAATTATAAGCACTAAGATAGGACTCTAAAGCCACAAAAACTTAAAAATCTTAAAGTTCATAAACCAATAAGCAAGTAGGCCAAGTTTCAGACCTTAATGAGCTTAATAAGAGCTTAAAAATAAGCTGAAAAGGAGGCTATTCAAGCCAAGTTTCTACTGATGACTCAATATTCACTTGGCTTAGTAGGCAACTTTTGAGCTTATTTGCAAGCTATAATAAGCTAAAGTAAGATATGAAAATTAGAAATCAACAAAGAACAATAAGCAACCAATCTAGAACTAGAACATTAAGCACTAAAGATCACAATTAAGCACTTAAAATTTGATTCTAAAACAGCTTGCCAGAACAAAAGATGGAATTATGCTACTGATGTAGCTATCAACTTATTATGACTAAAAGTACAACAAAACTACAAGGTAAGAAACTAATTCTTCAAAATCATCTTAATGCAACAGAATGAACATAAAAGTAGCAAAATCTAGCATTAATCACTTATCTAACTATGAAAAACTAATAAGGACAGTAGGCAAACTAAAAATCTAGAAAATCCAACTCAAACTTGCAAATCCATTCAAATCAACTAACAACTATTCAAATTCAGCTTCTAATAATCAAATTAAGCTTAGCAAAAGTATTCCAAGTGGTCAAACTGAGAATAGCAACTTAAAAGTCAAATAATCATGTTGTGCCAAACACCCCCTTATATTCCTATAATCTGAATTTTAAGCTAATCCATGTGGCAAAACTCATAAGTTCCTTAAAACAAATCAATGTCAAGCTTATGAGAGTGTATTGAAGCAAAATGCAGAATGATACAAGGGTTTATAATATGAGATAAGCAAATAGCTATAAATCCTCAAAAATCACTTTAAAGCTTAAAACTAAGAAATTAAAAGAGATAAGCTAGCACAGTAATGAAACAACTATTAATAAGAACAAATAGGACAAATAAGCTCAAATAACATCATAAATAAGCTATAATAAGCTAATTGCACTTAAACTTAAAGAAATTAATGAAACTAACAACAACCCTTGCACAAACAGGGCAAAATAGGCTCGAGGAGCTACTCTTCAAGCTCTAGCTTGTCAAAAGACAAGCTAGTATCAGCAATAAGCCCTTCCAAGTCTGGCTTATCATCCATGTGGAAAACTAGAAGGGGGGTTGAATAGTTTTACCATTTTTAAAATTAGATTCGCTTTGTTACTTAATGTGATTTCAAAGAAAACATACACAAATAAATAATCACACAATATATATGAAAAGTATAAGAGAAGAATGATCAAACCACACAACACGGATGTTTATAGTGGTTCGGCTACAAGGACTCTCTTCCTTGACCTACTCCACTCCTCGAGCCTCTAACTCGAGAATTGTCTTTCACTAAGAAACAAACTCCCTTCTAGGTGGAGAAAACCTTTACACATCGCTTACTTCTTTTTCTGGTACTAAGCTAAACACCGGGTTCTTTACAAGGGTACAACCACTCCCGTTTGGTTCTTTCACAAGGGTACAACCACTCCCGTTTGGTTCTTTTACAAGGGTACAACCACTCCCAACACTCTTTGTGTTTTAAGGACTAAAACACTAACCTCACTCTACTGATATAAATGATACAAACAATAATATGCAAACTAGTACAAGATCACACAGTGGCTAAGCTAGACGGATAACGACAGAACGTTGATCCTTGTATGTTTGATCCCTTTGCTACAAAAGGAAAGATCAAATGAGATGAATGAATGATATGGGTTAGTAAATGAATGAGTATGTATTTAAGCTATATGAGTGATGAGAATGGCCAAATGATCAGCTTGCTATTTATAGGCAAAGCTGAGCAACAGGCGGCGGATCCCAAAACTTGGATCCGTCTTTGTATCCATTTGGATCCGCCGTGTCAGGCCAGCTAAGAGATCTTCAAATCTTTCCAAATCTTGCCATATATTTCCATATCTTCAAATGTCAACTCTTTGGCTTGAAGATCTAAACAAAATATCACAAAATCTTACCAAGATTGTGTATATGATGCATGCCATGATGTCATCCTAACTTTTGAAAAATAAAGTTTCCATTTTTGGAAATAAACATGTAAATGTATAAAATGTAAATTCTAGTGATCTTGTGAAATGTAAATGTGTTCTAAAAAGACTTTAACTTGTATTTATGATTTGCTAAAAGATATACCTTGTATTTGTCATTAACAAAACTAAGTAAAGATTGTAAAATATAAATAACGTTTTTGGGACGATATTTGTATTAACAATCTCCCCCTTTTTGTTGATGACAAAACATAAGGTATATTTTTAAGCAAATGAATAAATGAAGTATGAGTCTTTTTAAAAATATAGATTAAGTTTGTTTTATGCAAGTTTTGAAAACAATTTCAAGTATAAATGCATGTATTGTGATGTTTCACAGTAATGCAAACTTAATCCTTTCTCCCCCTTTTTGTCGAAACAAAAAGAAGATATGCGTAGCGGGATGCGATTTTGAGAACTTTAAAGCTCCTCCTTGATTTATACTCCCCCTAAATGGAGTACCAAGGTTATGATGTATGGATCTACAAAACAAATGGTTAGAATATGATGTGCTCCCCCTCGATGTATACTCCCCATTTCTAGAGTACCAACGTATACATTTCAAGGATAGGAGATGCTACAAAAGAAAAGTTAGTTACTTCATGGAAGTAAAATGCATATGTAATAATCAACCAAACAATAAGTTTCAGCCCATTTGACTTGAAAAAGTCAAAATAAAGTGTCTGATCAAAATTTAGTACCTAATGTACATTTGATCAAAGCGATATGTGAAGTTAAAACAACTATACTATGATGTTAGTATTCTAAAATGAGATAATATGCTTAATGTTGATCACCCACAAGCATAAAAACATAACATTCATTACTTGGAAAAAAATGATGTTACATTCAAACAAGGAAAATAAATACTAATAAGAAAAATTCTAAAACAACACCCTAAAAGTTCCTTTAAGAGGAAACGAACAAAGCTCCTATTGAGGAGGATGAGAGATTGCATTGAGACGCTCGAGAATGTGGTTCAATATGAACCTCATTTCATTTTGGAGCTCATGGACCAAAATGTTGGTCCTTTGTGCCAAATGAGCAGTTCTCTTGCAATACGAGCAATCATGGCTTGAAAAACCGGGAAGAAGAGTAGTCTCATGGTTTTGTGGTGGTGGTGGTAGTTGGTTGTTGTTGTTGTATGGTTGTTGTTGTTGGTTGGATGATGATGGAGTGGGGATGGAGTTCATCAAGATGGTTTGGAGATCCATTTCTTCATCAAGGCGGGATCTAACCATATTAGAGAGAGCATGGAGACGGGTGAGTTCCTCGTTGATCACTTCTTGGGTTTGTGGCTCATTGATCCACATTGCCTCATCAATGGCAATTAGTGTGGATGTGGGTGAGAGAGGTTGTGGTTGAGGTTGAGGTGGTGGTCCATCACGGTATAAAGGACCGTGGATATCTTGGTAAAGTGGATGAAAAAGCATTGGTTCTTGACCTTCATAGGTCATGGGTGGAGGATTGGTTGACCTTGGTGGAAGGTCCTCCAAGTCATCAAGGTATGGATGTGGTGATGTAGGTGGAGTCCTAAATAGCTCCATTGGTTGGAGTTTGGGTGATTTTGGGGGTGATGGTGATCTAACAGGTTGTGATGGAGCGGGTGGTGGAGTGGTAGCTATTGGAGTAATTGTTGGTGGTGGAGTATGAATGACTACATTTGGTGGTGTTGGAGTGGAGAGTGTAAGGAAATTCTCACTTGCTATAGGTGATGAGATATTAAGAGGAGATGATTCCTCTGATGATGAGTTTGCTAAGTTTATGAAGCAACATGGCTTAACACTAATACGAGCAGTTCGTTTTGGGGGTTTGCTAGTGGATGAGGTACTTAATTTTGTCATGGTTGATAATGTAGCTAAGATGTACAGGAGAGAAATGTAGAGAAGATGGTTGTTATGTGATTTGTGATGGTCCTAAGGTACTAATTTATAGGCAGAAGGTTTGTTGGTCTGTGTGTTTGGATTGGATGTAAATCCAATGGAGAATGTTGGTTCCTAATGATTTGGAACAAAAATTTAAGCTTGTCACATCTCAAGGTCAACCCATTGAAATGGAGTTGAGTGATATGAGGGGGATTTGCAGTAAATGCAAGGAGATAGTGGAAAATCTGTTGATAAGATGTTTCCATGGATTTGACGGATCCCTCAAAAGGGTTCCTTGCTTGTATTAGAAAGGTAACTCACATGTAAAATTTGAAAATTCAAATTTTGGTGGGAAATTGAGTTTTTAGGGTTCTAAGAGTTCCTAAATCATTCTAGAGAGTTTAATGATCAGTGAATATAATCTAAAAAACCAAAATCTAAGTGTCGGGATGAGTCAGGAATTTTTGAAAAAGTTACTGTTGATACCCGCGGATCCAATCGACAACAAAGGCGGAGCCAAAGTTTGGGAGCCGTGGAATCCGTGGGTTCTGGACTGGCGGAGCCAAGAGATACACTAGGCGGATCCAAAAACTGGGATCCGCTAGATCCGTCATCCGAAGGTGCTAAAACAAACAGAGAGCATGTCAAATTTCGTATTTTTCGACCTAAACCCAAAAATTCTCCTATAATGTATGTAATATCTAATATATACTATAAATATACAAAATATATATATTCTAACACACGTTTACACATAAATAAATTCGATCATCATAACTTACCTTAAATGGAGTTAAGCCAAACAGTGGCTTGTTCTCGGAAAATTGATAACACTAAGTGTTATCGACCTGCAAATCTGAGTTAGTTCACATACAAGTCAAGTACTACCATAATAAGTTAAGAACCATACATGTTTAACACATCATTGTCTAATAACGTCTAATTCCAAACACTCCTCTCACTTGAACTTCTTGCTCAATTTCTTGTAACCCTTGTGAAGTTTCATGATCCAACGCCCCAAATTCTTCATCATTCCCTTTGTTTGACGATACTCCTCGGATTCATTCGGGATCGGTGGAAGTTGACTCAAGTACTCCGGCGGAGCAATCCTAGAATTAGGCAAGCCGTCATCGTCACTCATTGATGATGATGATGATGATGTTTGAGGACGAGGACGTTTTTCTTTTTCAACCGCTACCCTATAATCACTTAGAGCGACAAAGGTGTGTGGAATCTCTTCGTAGTCGGGAACAAAACCTAAGGCATTTCTAGGAATGGGTTCAAAGGCTCTATAGAGACGAGTCAAGAGTATCCCATAGGGCATTGCGGTGGTACCTTGTACCGGAATATCGGCCATTCGTTTGGCGATATAGTATGCAAGGTTGAAAGGTTGATGAGTTGACACACAATACATCATATAACAAAGACATGCGTTAATATGATCTCGATTCCCTACCGTGCTAATGACATTAGCTCTCAAAACATCTTCTAACTTCCTAAATTCGGGCCTAAGTTCATTTAGTTCCATGGCAAAAGGATCTCTAGGTACATGACGACCTCGATGCAACCTAGTTGGGTTGTTCCTAGGTAAGAAGAGATGCTCCCTAATGGTTTCTTTGTCGGTCAAAGGTGTGGCATATGGTGCCGTTCTTTCAAGGTTGGACTCTAAGATTGTCAATGACCACTTATCGGAGTAGACACATGTTCCTTGATTAGGAACTCCTAAGACATAACCAAATTGATCTAAGGGAATGTTGAATAAGGTTCCACTGACTCTAAAGTGAATGCTCATAAGACCATTGTCGCTTGAACTAAGACCTACGGTTGCATAGAACTCGAGAATGAACCTAGGAATGATGGGCTCATCAATGTCTAAAAGACAATCGAAATGAATTGCGGCCAATTGCTCGCAGAGATTGGTATCTTCATAGAATGAGGAGTCTACAACCCTACCCTCATGGACGTATCGTTTTTCTAAGGCTTTGAATATATTGACATGGGCTTCAGTGAGACCCTTGGTTTTGTGATGTTTGGGAAGGTAATGGATGGTCTTTTTGTGATCGTAGTTAGTTGCGGGAGGCATAGTTATCCTAGACACGAAAAATATATAGTTTAGTTGAAATTATCGAAAATACGTATAAAGGTCTAGTGTGTGCCTACATGGGGACAATGTGGAGGTGCGGTTATCTCGACTCCTTTTGATGCATGAAAATTATGTTTATGCAAGTTTTATGATAAAATGAGAGATAACCCAAACGCTCCTACTTCAATGTAGCTACGATTGAATGTACCCGAAAATACATATTAGTTATGTTTCCCTTTAGCATTCAAGAGGCATTATGCAAGTGTTGCTTAAAACATAACATTTTTGTATTTGTATGAACAATGTTCAAAAACCGTTTTTCCTAGTCGTGAGAAGATTTTAGCAAAAATTTCTCATGGGGTTTTTGATGAAAAATGACAATGTACTACAAGATGCAATTCCTAACTATGTAAAACACGATTTGTTATGCAATTTAGTAAATATGCTTCTTGATTTTTCAAGAATTATGCATAACCCCAAGTTTTGGTTTTGTGCATGAAATAGAAATCCTAGAAGCAGATCAGGAGTGCAAACATGTTAAGGATACTTACAGTGATGATTTGAGCACAAATTGGTTGAAGAAGATAGCCTAAATTATGATTTTGGTGAATTATGGGTCGAATACAGTAGGTGATAAGTTTTAGGGAAGAGTGATGAATAGTACAGGGTATTTGTTTAATATATATAAAAACTGCCTCAGCAGATGACGGATCCGGTGGATCCTAAACAAGGGTTCCGCCCTTGTTGTCGTTTGGATCCACACGATCAGAACTCAGGTTGGGTTTTTGCCGTGTTTGGTTAATCTAAGGTTTGAACTAACGTTTAATCTATTCACTAGGTTCTATTAATCCTAAACCAAGTCTAAGATAGTTGAAAGGTTCTCTCTTGAGAGGTTTTGTGAGGATATCGGCAATGTTGTCCTTTGAGGAAACTTTCTCAATTGAGATGTTTCCATTCTGAACATTGTCACGAAAGAAGTGGTGACGTATTTCTATGTGTTTGGTTCTAGCATGTTGGACTGGGTTTTTGCTAAGATCGATAGCTCCTTTGTTGTTACAAAGAATGGGAATGTCGTTGAGTACAATTCCATAGTCTACGAGAACTTGTTTCATCCATAGTGCTTGTTGGCAACCTTTTCCTGCTGACACGTACTCGGCTTCAGTTGTTGATATGGCGAGGGCTGTTTGTTTTTTAGCAAACCATGCGGTGAGAAAATGTCCTACAAAAGTAAAAATACCACTAGTACTTTTCCTATCAACATAGTCACCGGCATGGTTTGAGTCGGTATACACTATGGTTTCTACACCTGTCCCTTTGGGATACCATAATCCTAAATGTGTAGTGCCTTTAATGTATCTAAATATCCGTTTAACGGCTTCAAGATGAGATATTTTGGGATCTTCTTGAAAATGTGCACATAGACAAACACTAAACATAATATCCGGCCTACTAGCCGTAAAATAGAGCAAACTACCAATCATTCCTCTATATTTAGTGCTATCTACAGATTCGTTTTCATCATCCTTTGTGAGTTTGGTTTCTGAGGACATGGGTGTTTTCATAGGTTTTGAGTCTTCAAGACCAAACTTCTTAAGCATATCTTTGATATACTTTGATTGGTTGAAGAATATCCCATCTTCTAATTGTTTTATTTGGAGACATAAGAAAAAGTTTAGTTCCCCCATCATACTCATTTCAAACTCGTCATGCATGATTTTTGAGAAATCGTCGCATAACTCTTGACAAGTTGAGCCAAATATAATGTCATCCACATATATCTGGACAATGATAATATGTGATCCCTTTTTCTTGGTGAAGAGAGTATTATCTATTAGGCCCATGGTATACTTATGGTCAACTAGGAAGGTTTTAAGTCGATCATACCAAGCTTTTGGTGCTTGCTTAAGTCTGTATAAAGCTTTCTTAAGTTTGTAAACATGATTTGGTTTTTCAAAATCGGCAAAGCCGGGAGGTTGTGCAACATATACTTTTTCATTTATAAATCCGTTTAAAAATGCACTTTTGACATCCATTTGAAATAATTTAAAATCATGTGCACATGCATATGCAAGTAGTATCCTGATAGACTCTAGTCTAGCTACGGGTGCAAATGTTTCATCGTAATCTATACCTTCTTGTTGATTGTAGCCTTGTGCTACTAGCCTAGCTTTATTACTAGATACTATGCCATTTTCATCCATTTTATTTCTAAACACCCATTTTGTACCGATTATGGTTTGATTTTTAGGTTGTGGAACTAGTGTCCAAACGTCATTTCTAACAAATTGATTTAATTCTTCTTGCATAGCAATAACCCATGATTCATCTTTTATAGCCTCATTTATATTTTTAGGCTCAATTGTTGAAACAAAACAAAAGAAATTACTTTCATTTTGAGCTTTAGATCTCAATGTTCTTTCATTAAGTTTTCCTATGACGTTTTCTAATGGATGACTTTTTGTTTCTTTGATGTTGACTAAATCACTTTTTACTGGTTCATCTTCTTTATCATTTTCAACATTTTCTATATTTTCAACCATTTGACTTTCAACTAAGTCATCATCTACCAAAGGTGATGTCTTAGAGGGAGGCGGACTTTCGTCGAATGTTACGTTCAACGATTCCTTGAATCTTGAGGTTTCTTTGTTCAAAACTATATATGCTTTACTAGTTTGTGAATATCCTAGAAATACACCTTCATACGAATTTGGGTCGAACTTGGTGAGATAATCCTTTGTGTTTAAAATGAAGCACTTGCTTCCAAACACTCATATGGAGTCTTTGTCAAGAATGGTCTAATTAGAACTCGATTTAGAATATATGTAGATGTATCTACAGCGTGACACCAAAACTTTTGAGGTATATTTTGTTCATTTAACATGGTTCTACTCATTTCTTGAATTGTCCTATTTTTGCGTTCTACCACACCGTTAGATTGAGGGGTTCGAGGAGCCGAGAAATTATGAGTTATGCCATTGGCATCACAAAAAGCTCCGAATTGGATTTCGTTGTCGAATTCACGATCATGGTCAGTTCTAATTGATACTATGTTACTTCCTATTTGATTTTGAATTTTTTTACTTAAGATTTCAAATTTATCAAATGCTTCGTTTTTAGTTTTCAAAAACTTAGTCCATGTATACCTAGAGTAATCATCTACTATTACCAAAGTATAGAAGTTTCCCCCGTAACTTTGTATAGCGGATGGACCAAACAAATCCATAGGTAATAATTCTAGACACCTAGATGTAGACACCATGTTTTTAGCCTTATGGCTATTATGAACTTGTTTTCCTATTTTGCAAGCATCACAAAAGTGTTGGTCATATTTCAACTTGGGCAGGTTCCTAACGAGTTCCTTAGATGTTAAGGATTGAATTAACCTCATATTGGCGTGACCTAAGCGTCGATGCCATAGAGTTGAGTTATCGTCCAAAGAAGTGAGACAAAGTTTATCTTTAGGTGTTTTATCTAATTTCATAACATATACGTTATTCTTTAAAACACCTTTTCCTACTGTTATGCCGTCTTTAAGTATTTTACTTTCATTTTCACTGAAAAGGACGTTATACTTTTTGCGGCACAATTGACTTATACTAAGCAAGTTAAAACCTAAATTAGCTACATGAGCAACATCATCAATAGAGAGAAATTCATGAGAGATCGTACCTTTTCCGATGATTTTACTTTTAAGTTTGCTACCGAATGTGACATTACCTCCGTCGTACACTTGGTAGGTTGAGAAAAGGCTTTTGTTTCTCGTCATGTGCCTTGAGCACCCACTATCTTTGATCCATTCATCAGGTTCTAATTCAACTTTTAAGCACACCTAAGTTCAAGAAAAACTCAAGCGTTTGGTCCCCAATATCTCATGGGTCCGTTTGGGTTAAACATGACATTATCATGGTTCATGTAAGGAAATGGTAGACAATTGTTCCACGACATGTAATTAGGACCATGAAAGTTTCTAGACATGTTTTGGTTCCGATTACTTTGGTAAATGTGTTGTGGTTTAACATTACTTTTTGGAAAGGGGTGTTTGGGAAAACTAGTTTGAGGTCTCTGTTGAACCGTTTTAACTCTATACTCATTTCTAGCTTGACCTTTTCCTATAGAAACTGCTGGTTTTTGTTTGTTATTAGTTATACTTGTACTAGGTTTTCTAGTGACTCTAACAAATTTAGTACAGTCAGTTTTTAGAACCTTCTGTTCACAACTTGTACCGGCGGATCCTTTTGGTACAACTGGCGGATCCAAAACTTTGGATCCGTCGGATCCGTGGGCTTCTGACTTAGTTGGAACAGTTTCTTTTTCTTTCACAGTTTGTTTCTTAAAGTCACTTAAAGTTCCTAGTTTCATAAAACCTAGTCTGATTTTATCATGAGGTAGTTTTTGTATCTTCATTATCTCATCTGCACAACTTATGTTTTTATCAAACTTTTTAAACTTGGAATTTTGTTTTATGAGATCTTCCTGTGTGGTTTTTAATGATTCTATTTCTAATTTAAGTTCCTGACACGACACACACGTTTCTTTAGCATTTTTACCTTTTTCCATTCGTACCTCCTTTTCTTTAAGCCAATAAACTTCGTTTTCTAAAAGTGTCGTTTTGGTTTTTAAGAACTTATTTTTGTTTATGATTTTTAAAGTTATATCACACAGTTTGTTATATTCTACTTCTAAGGTTTCATCGTCTATAGAAGAGTATGATGAGTCAGAATGTACCTCTTCTGTGTCGTGAGCCATGAGAGCAACTTCGTCGTTCTAAGGCTCGTCATCATCTCCTTCACTATCACTCCAAGCTCCACTGACAAAGGCTCTTTGAGACTTGTTCTTTCGAGGCTTAGGACATTCTCCTATTAAGTGACTAGAATCTCTACACCTATAGCACTTTCTGTCTACTTTTCCTTTCCTATCATCACGGTCTTTTCGGAAGGATTTCTTTTCTTCACGAGGTGGTCTAACGAACTTTCCTCGTCTCTTGAAGAATTTCTTGAAATCTCTTACGGCCATGGCATATTCTTCGTCTTCGCTACTAGAACAAGACTCTTCATCACTTGACTCAACTTTAGCTTTCAAGGCAATGGACTTCATTTTCTCCCTCTTGCCTTTAACTATTTCTGAGTCTTTTTCCATCACCATTTCGTGAACTTTGAGGTTTCCTATGAGCTCGTCCAGTGTCATACTTGAGAGATCCTTAGATTCTTCAATAGCTGTCACATTTGCTCTCCACTTTGGGTGGAGTGCTCTTAGAAATTTCCTGACAAAATTCTTACTAGAAAAAGATTCATCAAGTGCTTTAAGAGATGTAATAATAGTATTAAACCTAGAAAACGCACTATCAATTGTCTCATCTTCAGAGATAACAAATTGTTCATATTGTTGAACAAGAAGATCAATTTTGTTATCTTTGACTTGTGATTTCCCATGATGAGTGATAATTAGTGATTGCCAAATAACTTTAGCCGTTTTACACATAAAAACTCTTTCATATTCTTTCTTAGGTAAGGCATTGTAAAGCATCATTTTGGCTTCATTATTTTTGGCAATCAACCTCTTTTGTTCATCACTGTGACGAATAAAAGAAGTACCTACATCCCGACCACCTGAAATATCATTACTTATGGGCTTGTAATCACCCTCTACAATAATATACCACAGATCTATGTCTTTTGACTTCACATATGTCTCAAAGCGATTTTTCCAATATATGAAACAATTTGGTTCAAATAGTGGTGGTCTTTGCATAGATTGCCCTTCTTTAAAGTTTTCAAAATCCATTGATCGTTTCAAGTTTTAAAAATACAATATATTTTGAAAATCTTGAGTAACCTGCTCTGATACCAATTGTGGAAAACTAGAAGGGGGGTTGAATAGTTTTACCGTTTTTAAAATTTGATTCGCTTTGTTACTTAATGTGATTTCAAAGTGTTAGGATTTATTTTAAAGTGATGGTCATTCATCATTGTAATAGTTTAATTAAGTGTGTCATTGTTTAGTTTAGTTAATTTAGTCAATGGGCTTGGATTAACCTTATAGATTAAATGTATGATTATAGTCCATGTAAAATGCCCAAGCTTAATCCAAGCCCACCCAAGCCTTCCATCCTTGAGACCTATAAATAGCACCCTTCCACTCACTTGGAAGGGCTGGATGTGTGTGTTATTCTTTCTCTTGTACTCTTTCTTATCTTTCTCCTTAATCTAATATACACCATTCCCATTTCTTCTATTCTTCTATTATTCTCATATTGTTGTTGTGTATGATAAAGGATCAATATTAAGCAATATCAAGTGGTATCATGAGAAAAATATAAAGATCTAGGATTTTTTTTCTTTTGTCTCGTTACTGTTCCATTAGGTGGGTTACTTTTGCATTATTTTTGTTTTTGATCACTACTGTTGCATTAGGTAGGTTACTTTTGCATTATTTTTGTTTTTGAATAGCACCCTTCCACTCACTTGGAAGGGCTGGATGTGTGTGTTATTCTTTCTCTTGTACTCTTTCTTATCTTTCTCCTTAATCTAATATACACCATTCCCATTTCTTCTATTCTTCTATTATTCTCATATTGTTGTTGTGTATGATAAAGGATCAATATTAAGCAATATCAAGTGGTATCATGAGAAAAATATAAAGATCTAGGATTTTTTTTCTTTTGTCTCGTTACTGTTCCATTAGGTGGGTTACTTTTGCATTATTTTTGTTTTTGATCACTACTGTTTCATTGATTTTATATAGTCGAACCAACTTTAGCACGTTTCTATTACATTGCTTTTGTTTTGTTATCCTACTGTTTCTTCTGCCAACTTTCATCGAGCAACATTTCATCGAACGAGGATTTCATCGAACGAGCAGCAATATAGTCGAACGAGCAACAAAGTGATCGAAGGAGAAACCTCATCGAAGGAGCAGTCATCGAACGACACAAGGGTAGTCGAGTTAGACACTCTTCCAAATTGATCGAACGAGTCACTTGATCGAACGAGTTTAAGCTAGTCGAACGAGTAATTTGATCGAACCAGTTAAGCTAGTCGAACGAGTAATTTGATCGAACCAGTTAACCTAGTCGAACGAGTAACCTTGATCGAACGAGCTCTTAGTCGAACGAGTTCTTAGTCGAACAAACTAGGTAGTCGAAAGAGTTTGATCGAACGAGAAAACTAGTCGAACGACCACTTTGATCGAACAGCTTCTTTGACCGAACCAAACTTCATCGAAGCAACTTTCATCGAAGGAGTATTTCATCGAACGACTTATTTGATCGAACCAGAAAATTCATCAAAGAAACTCATCGAACCAACTCAGCGAAGCAACTCACTGTAGTCGAAGCAAGTAAGATAGTCGAGCTAGACTAGTCAAGCAACAAGATATCTTGATCGAACCACTTCTTTTCATCGAACGACTCTCACTAGTCGAACAAGATATCTTGATCGAACCACTTCTTTTCATCGAACGACTCTCACTAGTCGAACAAGATATCTTGATCGAACCACTTCTTTTCATCGAACGACTCTCACTAGTCGAACAAGATATCTTGATCGAACCACTTCATCGAACGACTCTCACTAGTCGAACAAGATAACTTGATCGAACCAGAAATTTCATCGAACCAACTTTTTAGTCGAACGAGAAGATTAGTCGAACGAGTTGATAGTCGAACTAGCTAAGGTAGTCGAACCAGTTTTCTCTCATCGAAGCAACAAATATCTAGTCGAGTTAGACTTCATCGAACCACCTCACTTCATCAAACCACTCATGTCATCGAACCACTTTAGTTAGTCGAACCAGTTATCTTGTCGAGCCAAGTTTAAAATAGTCGAAGCAGTTTCTTAAGTTGGTTAAGCATCTTCACGACATCGAACTACTTTATCTTAGACGAGTTACTACATCTAAAGTTTGTTGCGTTTGTTGTATTTGTTGAAGCTTGTTGAAGTCCAGTCGAAGCAAAATAATCAAGAGATTGTTGCGTTTGTTTTTTTTGAAGTTTAAAATTTTGTTGAAGAGTTGAGTTGAAGTTTAAGTTTTGTTATCTATAAAAGATCTTATGGAGTTGACAAGAGTGTGCATGAGTGACGTGTACTGTTGCATGTTTTAGACGTGTTTTTTTAGTTTTGCATGAGATGTGTTTGTTATCTAAACGTGTGTGTTTTTAAAGTGAGTTTGCGTGTGTGTGGATCACGTGAAGTTGATATAACAAAGGTATTGTCTCTATTAACTTTATAACAAAAGTATTGAGTATCACGTGAAGGTTATAACAGTTGACGTGTGTAATAACTTCTGTATAATACATTGAGTTTGCGTGTGGGTTGAGTGAAGTGAGTACAACAAGTTCACGTGTGTTTGCATTATTATAACATTGAGGTTGTTTTGTTTGACGTGTATTTGCAAGTAAAGAGTGTGCATAAAACGTGTGTTATAAAGTTAGCTTTCAACTTTTGAAGTTTCTTTGGACATCGTCAAAGGACTTAATCCAAACATAACTCGTGAACAGTAACCAACCGTATCCTAGTTCTTTAACCGATCCAACATCATCTTTATCATACAACTTAATCAATGGCCGCTCACCAAAAAAATATCACAACTGATATGGCACATGCGTTTGCATTAATCACCAAACCATTAAACATCCCACCACATAACAACAACCAATGAAACTCAGCGTACACTGACAACATGCAGTCATATATAGATCAAGAAGGACAAATGGTTGACGTTATCGGGAATCAGCAAGGAAATGCTACGGGTATTCTAATGGGGAATCAAATGCAATATGCTGGGCAGAATACGGGAAATCAAATGGATCAGTTTGTGAATCAGAAAGGGGTCAGTCATAATGATAATTATTGCTTCATGACTTCTTCTGCAACCCAAAGGAGTGATATAGGTAGAGCTGGTAATGTCCAGGCAATGGATAGGGTAGAAAAGCTCCAGTACATGTTGATGCTAGCTAAAAAGGATGATTCGGGAATACCATTGACTGATGAGGAATACGATTTCATGGTTACAACTAGAATTAATGATAATTCTACAGAAGTCACTGGAATCTCCGACCCTATGCCTAATCAGCAAGAATCAACATTAAGCAGCGATTCTGACATTCCTCCTACTTATGACAAAGAACCACTCCATGAGACATCAATTTCAAGTAATGAGGTTAATCCGTTTGCTCAACAAAAGCCACATTATGTGCCTCTCGAACCTACTTATGATTCATATATGGTCTCGCCAAATTGTAACAATATTAATTTGGCATTTCCAGATATGAATCCTAACGAAGTTCAAGTTGCACAAAATGATGCTAATGATGAGGAAACTCTTGCTTTATTTGAATCATTACTGAATAATTGTCGTATTGAGATTGAAAAAGTGAAAAAGGTCAATAGCGATCTTAAGACTACGAATGAAAAATTGACCGCTGAGCTTGAGAGATATAAGGTAAACGAAAAAGCTTTTGAATTTCACCACAAACGTCTTTCAGAACTTGAAAATGGTTACAGTGATTCTGTTTCAAGGGAGAAACATTTGCAAATCAAATACGACACTCTTGATGTTAGACTGAACATGCAAATTAAATCCTTAAAAGCAGAAATTTCTGAATTAACCAACCAACTTTCTAAACAAAAATCAACTTCTTCTAATCTTGAAAAAGAGAAGAAAGAGTTGCAAGCAAAGTTTTCAAAACGAGAAGACGAACTTCTTGATGAAGTTCTTGATAAACAGGAAACTATTAAAAAGTTGGAAGAAATTCTTGTAAAAACGGGTCATTCAACTCAAACGATTAATATGTTAATTAACGACAAAAACCCGATTTTATATACAAGAAAGAAAATGGCTCTCGGTTGTGAAAACCCTTGTTATCTCAAGAAAGCTCAGCAAAAACAGAATGTGCTATTTAATGGTAATCTTATAAATAATGTACATGATCCACCTGCTAGTTATAATTCGTCTGAAACGATTGAGCTTACGAAAGAGAGTCGAAACAAAATGAGACAATTGAATAGAGAAATCCAGCCAATCGATTATAATGAAGCTAACAAACTTGCTGGTGTTCATCTTGTTAAAAAAGAGTCACCTTTGTTTTTCAAAAAACCAGTGGCTGCCTCGAAGTTCAAAGTTGTGTCAAAACACCTTTCTAACATCGAACAAATGTACTATACCGACACTTCCACAAGTGAAGCTAGAATACTTTTGGCCGATCTTAAAAGGAGAGTTGAAATGCTTCAAGATGTTGTGGCAACCAAAACAAATGCTAAAATCAACGATTGGTTCAAAAGTTTTGAAACTGAACAGAAAAAGATGTTCGAAACAGAGATTACTCCCATTGTATCTGGCATACATGCAAGAGCAATTCATGTTGAGAACGCAATTATCAAAGAAGTAACTGAATTTGTCAAGGACCACACATCCTTGGTACTTGAAGCCAATGAAAACATTGAAAAAATCAAAGTTTTGGAAAAACAAAATGACGCACTCTCTGAAGAAGCTCTTTCAACTGATATTATGTCCATTATTTATCAAATGTATTCTGTCGAAGATGATGAAAGACTTCGAGCTGAGACTTCCGAAATTGTTTCAAAATATGAAAAGGCGCTTATTAAACTTGAAAAACAAAATGTAACATATTTTAAACAACTTGATCAGATAAAAGAAGAATGCAAGTACGACAAATTGTCGTATGAGCGTTCTTACAAAAACATGCAAGAACAAATTGATCTTTTGAAGTCTCAGCTTGATAGTCAAAAAGGAAAGGATGAGGAAAATAAGTCTGCTAGACCAAAAATGTCTATTTCCACACCCTTGCCTAAGGAGAATGTGAAAGGAAAAGGAAAAGTTGTTGTCGAAACACCAAATGTGATAGCACCTGATCTTGATAGGATTAGTCCCACTACTGCGTCCGCCTCTACATCTCAAACATATAGGGCGATAGACAAAAGTGCAAAAGATAATCCAAAAGAGTCTAGGAATGCTACAACAAATTCAAAGGACAACAAGATGAATCCTAATGTGTGTGCCCCTAGGAATAGCTCACCAAATGTGACCACTAATTCTGTTAAAGAATCTGTTGGTTCAAACAACATGGTCCACAATTCCTATCTAGAAAAAGCTAGGAAAAAGGCACAGATTCGAAAAGATGGAATTTTAGGAACACCATCCACGGTGATGAATTCTACAACATTACAAGGCACTGCTAGTAGTAGTAAACCATTACCTAGGAACTCTCAACAAAAGACTAGGGATTGGCCTGCATCTAAGAGTAGTTGCGAAAAAGAAAATGTTAAACAAGTAGAATGCAACACTAAGAATTCCTCTTCGAACAAAAAACAAGATTCAAATGACTGTAGTGGCAAAGTTAAGGTTGCTGTTTTGAACCAAAATGTTGAATTTGTCTGTCCTACATGTCAAAAATGTGTCTTTTCAGCTAATCATGATGCATGTGTGGCACATTATATCAAGAAAGCAAATTTGCGTGCTAAGGCACAATCCTCTAAGACACCAAATAGAAACACACCCGTTGATAAGAAGCAAAAAGCTAAGAATTCTACCAAGTGGATCCCTACAGGACGTAGTTTTTCTCAAAATGCGACTTCCGCTGCATCTTAAAAGAAAACTGCTCCTAGATCTTGCCTTAGGTGGATTCCCACGGGAAAAGTTTTTAAAACAGTTGGTCCTAGATGGATTCCCACAGGAAAGATTTTTGATAGTTGCACCAAGACAACGAATAGTGACAATCACCAACAGGAAGTAGAAACCGTTACAACAGTTGATAGTCAACACCCTCAGAGTGATGATTCATGTACTTCTAACACTGTTATTTGTGACATCTCTTCGTCTTTGGTTACATGTGATTCAACTATCTCAGAACCCAGCATCAGAGGGTTCTAATTCTGTAAATTCTTCAAAATCATTCTCTCTTTCTTCTATTTTTGATTTTCCATTTCTTTTATAAAAACAAAAACAAAATACAAAATTTGAAAAATCAACAAAAGCAAAATACAAAAATTGAAAATTTTCAAAAAATACAAAAACAATATAAAAAATCAAAAATCCAAAAATATTCTTCTCACGACATATCTCTCGTATAATCGATATTCTGTGCGTACCTAGAAATGTCATTTAACAATGATACGGGCATGTACAGATGCTTGAGCGAGAGTTCATTTAAATGTTTTCAAAACATGTCGTTTCTTAAAATTTTCATCTCAAATGGCTTCGTAACAATTCAGTTTCGGACCCGAGCTTAAACCGATGGCTTCTAATCATATCAGATTAGGACCCGCGCTTTAAAGAAAGGAGAGTGCTTCATCAAATCTTTTTCAAGCACTTATCCTAAAAATCACAATGGCTTCTGAACATATCAGTTCAGGACCCGCTCTTCAAAGAAAGGAAAGTGCTCATTCAAAATCAAATGTTTTAAATATTTTTACGAGCACTTATCCTAAAAATCTCAATGGCTTGTAAGTGTTTCAGCTTACAACCCAAACTTCAAATAAAGGAAAGTGTTGTGCAAAACCAATCTCTTTTTCAAACACTTATCCTAAAAACAAATGAAGATATTTCTCCTTACATATCTTCAAAAATTTTCAAAATCTTTTCTATCTTGAGCACATTTTCTTCAAGATTTTTCAATAAGATTTTTCCAAATCTTTCATAAAGTGCTCAAGATAACTCCCTCCTAAACCCTTAAAACTGCTTTTAAACTAAAATGTTTAACCATATGCTTTGTTTAAGGGGGAGTAGAAAAACAAAAATGTTCCTATTTCATGCTAATATCCGTCTTTCTCTCCAAAAAAAAAAAAAAAAAAAAAAAGTTTCATTTTAATCAGTTGATATAAAAAATATCACTGCATGCTATTTTTGAGGGGGAGAAGACGTGATTAAAATGTGATCAAAAGGTTTAATGTTCGTGGAATCTCAAAGTATGCTCTCCAGACAGACTCAGTTCTAACCCTCGAATTGACGAAATCTAAATGTCCGTTATCGAAAAGACTTGTCCTGGACGGGTAATAATTTCAAGATGGTTATCCATTGATGTAAACGTGTCTCGCAAAGGACTTGTCTGAGTAGAATGTACCAATTCGAGAGATGATCTTTGAATATGACCAGGACGGGTAATAATTTCAAGCTAGTCTAACTAGTGATGTAAGCGTGTCTCGCAATGGTCATGTTCAATGAAAATCGATCATTTCAAATGTGCAAACTCTACCCAACATGTGAAATTCTTTCTTAAATCTCATGAGCACATGTGAAGGGGGAGTATTTCAAAAATGCAAAACTCTCAAAGTGTTATCTAAAATGTGTTTATTCATAAACACTTTGAGAGATTTTCACAAGGTTTTATGGCAAATCTAGGATAGTCAAGAAGTTATAAGGTGACTAAGGTTAGGAAAAACTGTCCAATGATCCGCCAGAGCCGGAGGGATCTACCCAAGGACAATTCCAATATATTAGAATTAGAAGTCCTTAGGTATGATTGAAAAAAAAAAGGAGTAAATGAGAAAGGGAAAGAAGGGGTTGAAGAATTAAAAAGAAAAGTTTAATGTAAGGGTGAAAAGAAATAGCCCTCCATGAAAACTTAGGGCAGAAACCGGGTCAATTCATATGCTATCGGTACTCACTAAGGTGATACTGATATTGAAGACAAGACGTCATGGACCCAGTGACGCGTTGCACCACCCCTCCTAGCCACTCAGATATCTCTTAAAAGATATTTGTTTCATTTCTCACGGAGAACACTACATAATCTATCGGCCTCTCATTCCGAGATGTGTTGATATTGAAAAGGTGGCACTCTGCTCCATGCCTCCGATGACTAAAACCAAAACGCACATTATTGAGTCTAGAGCCATGAGATTCATCAAAATATCTCGTTAGGAACACTTCCAAAATGATACACTTATGTTCGTCAAAAAGGACACAAGTTGTAAGAGTCTTAATGAGATCCAAGGATCTTGCCATTTTATATCATGATGGTTACGTGCTTCAAACGGTCTACAGTCGTGGGGTGATCTCCAGCGACTCACTGAATCGTGGGTGCACTTCGGTGTGTCCGTGTAAGCCCTTTCGGGGGTATCCGGTTCAGAACGGCCTGGGGAAGGATTAGAGAAAGTCTTCACACTATGCTGTTGACGATCTCAAAGTCCCAACCTGTAAGCGCTGGATGATTATTACTAACAGTTTTATGCAGCTACCTACAAACATCCATCAACCATCATCTGATACATCAAACATCTTCACCTCAGCATACTCATACTTATGAAGAACATCTCCAACAAAGCTCAAGTGTAATAGTTCAAGACAAAAGAATCAAGTTAAAGACAGAGTGTAACGACAAAGTCAAAAGGCTAATCAAGATGTCAAGAACAAGTTCATATATCAAATGATGAAAGAAAAGGGGAGATTGTTAGCATAAGTATAAAGTTCAAGATGTATGAGTATGTTGGAGGTCACGACGTCATAATCACATGAAGATGTTGATCGAAGGCAAGAACAACCTCAAAGACGATACTTTGAAGATCACATAGCATGAAGGAACCAAAAACAAAAAACTGCTATACAACGACACTCAAAGCTCAAAGACATTGAAGACGAAAGACCATCTCACATGGAGCATCATTTGAATGACCATCCCTTAGGGGGAGATTGTTAGGATTTATTTTAAAGTGATGGTCATTCATCATTGTAATAGTTTAATTAAGTGTGTCATTGTTTAGTTTAGTTAATTTAGTCAATGGGCTTGGATTAACCTTATAGATTAAATGTATGATTATAGTCCATGTAAAAGGCCCAAGCTTAATCCAAGCCCACCCAAGCCTTCCATCCTTGAAACCTATAAATAGCACCCTTCCACTCACTTGGAAGGGTTGGATGTGTGTGTTATTCTTTCTCTTGTATCTCTTTCTTATCTTTCTCCTTAATCTAATATACACCATTCCCATTTCTTCTATTCTTCTATTATTCTCATATTGTTGTTGTGTATGATAAAGGATCAATATTAAGCAATATCACAAAGAAAACATACACAAATAAATAATCACACAATATATATGAAAAGTAAAGAGAAGAATGATCAAACCACACAACACGGATTTTTATAGTGGTTCGGCTACAAGGACTCTCTTCCTTGCCCTACTCCACTCCTCGAGCCTCTAACTCGAGAGTTGTCTTTCACTAAGAAACAAACTCCCTTCTAGGTGGAGAAAACCTTTACACATCGCATACTTCTTTTTTCGGCACTAAGCTAAACACCGGGTTCTTTACAAGGGTACAACCACTCCCGTTTGGTTCTTTTACAAGGGTACAACCACTGTAAAACCCTAAAATCTAAAACGTTTAAAAGACCAAAATGCCCCTACAACTTTGAAAATTTATTAAAGCTTATATATGTGCCAAATTAAATCGCAAAACCTATGTAACCAAACCATATATGATATAAAATATTTATGAGGCATCATTTAAATTTTGTACAAGCCACAAAAATAATTATAACACATTAAAAAGTCACATGAACCGAAAATTCACATTAATTAATTAATTTGATATTTTAAACTAATTAAAATTGTGGATAATTATCAAACTAATTAAGGAAATAACACAAGATTAAGGAGATTGATTTGGTCATCAATATGGCCGAAATTTCTGTCATTTCCCCCTCCTAATCACTTGGCCAATCTCCTATTAAATTAGTTTTATCCTTTCTTCTCCCAAAAGTAAAACCGAGAACTCAAAAACACATAAAATTCGTCCATAATTCCATCCGAATTTCTGGAGCTCTTGGAGTATTTTTCCTGTGTTATTCATCATATAAGGAGGCTGAGAAAAATAGGCTTGGGTTAGTAGAGTCGCTGGTTTGGTCGTGGTCGATTTTCTTGTCGTATTTTCCCATCCGAGAGGTATAATTCGTGAACCTTATTTCCATACGTTCTAAAAATTATCTAACATTTTTCTAGTGATCTATGGGTCAAATATAACCTGATAAAAATAAGAAATTCGAATCATGCATGATTTTCTAGCCGTTTTTGAATTAATGGGTTAAAACACACCTATTTTCCAAAATATGTGATACGATTTTTATGAGGGTCATATTTATTTTATTTGGACCTTATATGATGTGTAAGGTCTGGGAAAAATGTTGGAATAATTTACAAAGGCCTAGATGAGTCGTTGTAATTATTGTGGTTAAAAACGTACCTAAAATCAAATAAATACCATACGATTTTTCTGTGTTGATTTTATAATTTCTCTGAGTTCCTTATACATCTAATAACATGGGAAAAATGATAAAAATAATCCATACACTATATATAAATCGTATGAATAATTATGTGTTATAAACCCTAATTTCGAATTAAATCTCAAAAACATGCATGCGATTTTTCCAAGTCTGGTTATTAATTTTCGTGGCATCCATAATCATCATATAACACTACAAAAATGTTCCTTTGATTTTTGAGGCCTAGAATAATGTTTGTTGATTTTTGTTTAAAACCGTATAATAAGAAAATAAAGGAAAATGTGAAAACCTTAATACCCTAATCGACCTAGGGTTCTACATGATCAAATCTGGAAAAATAAATGTGTTTTAATGATGTGGTTTTGATGGGTTAATGATTGGAAAAAGTTAGGGTTTTGATTTAGTTATAAAAAAATGTTACCGATTAAATAATATAAATATAAGGGTGTGTTTTGTAACTTATGAAACTTGTGGGTTATTTTAGAACATTATTTGGACTGTATATATTTCGTATAAAATATAACATGAGGGTGTCATGTGTAATTTTGGTATTTAAAAGGATTAAAATGATTTATTGGATAATATGTAATTCGGTTTGGAAATTAAATAAGTAGAGGGGTTAAAAGTATAATTTCTGGAAAGTTAAGGTGTGTTCGTGTATTTTAACATGTTAAGGGCGTGTTGTGTCATTTTGAGGATTTAATGGGTTAATATGTAATTATTGAGAATTAAAGATTGAAAATGTAAATTAAAGGTTTAATATGTAAACAAATTAACTTGAGGGACCTATTGTGTAAATTTTGGATAAGTGGAGGGACATTCGTACAACTTGATAAAATAAGGACTAATTGTGTAAAATTGATAAACTAAGGGTTTAATGTGTAAGTATTGATATTATAAGGTTTAAAGAGTAACTTAATAATATGAAGGGTGTAAATTGTAAATTGTGTAACCTAAAGGACTAAATGTGTAATTCTGGATAACTTAAGTATGAGAACGAATTTATTTAACTACGATACCTTCATCCTACTAAATATGGAAACTTACTTAATTTGGAAACCTGTTAAAAATGGAAAGACAAGCTAAAATGAGTAATTCTCTTCTACTCCTCTAGGTGTGAAGAAGAAGGTTTTGATCCGCTTCTGTGTCTTCTAATTCTTGTTTGTATGTGCATTCGTGACAAGGTACGGATACTCTACCCTTTTAAGAAAGGGTGTCTTATCACCTATGCTTCGATGTTGAGCTATGAACTTTTGCTATGAACCTTTGCTATGACCCTTCTGCTATGAACCTTTTGATATGAACCTTTTCATATGACTTTGAGATTCACTTTTGACATGACCTTGAGATATGCTTTGATATGACTTTGAGATGAACCCGTTTGCATGACTTTGAGACCTGACTCTTAGTTTGATACCCGAGCCACCTTTTGTTTCCTAGCCAGGAAGGTAACCTGGCCATGTCTGTGATGCACCACTGGCATGACTCCTGTGTGGGGGAGTGATTTCTCACGCCGTCCCCTTTTATATTATGATATGGCCATGATGACTTTGAGATTTTGATTTTGAGATTGACTTTGAGTGGGGGCGTATGGATTGCAATCCTAGGCATGTATGTTTAGTGGATTTAACTATGACTTTGAGTATGACTTTGAGGTGACTGGTGCTTGTGTGCAATACACGCCTTTCACATTTATGGGAGCTGATCACTCCACCCCTTTTGATACATGAGGCCACCCCTCATATTATCTGGTTGCCTGAGAGGTATCCCCTCTGATTGTGAGATCTTGACTTTGAGTATTATGATGTTGAGATATGACTTTGAGTATGGGCTCGTGGTGGATGACTATCCTATATATCTTCTATTTTCCCTTTTCTTTGATTATACCTTATGACATTCCCAATGCTTCTTTATATTTCTGCTGCGTTATCTTTGCTTGTATTATGTATCTGTTCACTGGGCTTTTTAAGCTCAGCCGCACGTTTTCTTTTCGTGTGCGGCAGGTTTTAGTTGGAAGATGGGTACGAGTGAAGAGACTTTTGGACTTAGAAGACTTGATAGTTTTGGCCTAGAGATGATTAGAAGTTATTCTATTGTTAGAATTTGTATTCGCTTTTGTAACCTTGTTATTCCAGTATTTCATTTGTAACCTTTGAGGATTGTTGAATGTATGCTTTGTTAGATCTGATATGAAACCATTTGCGTGACATCTTTACCCTTGTCGGGTTGGGGTGTTACAATTATGGTATCAGAGCGACAGGCTGCGATTTGTAATACATTTACCCTTGGCCTGTGTAAGTTAGGACCACTAAATTTCCCCTGTAGGCGCTCGTAAGATAACCTTTGCAAAGTTGCTTGAGTATTTTTCCATAGGAACATAAGTTACAACCGGTGAGGAATGGGTAGACTAGGACATCCATGTGAGTAGTTTTGCTTCCGCACCACTCTGAATTTTGCCTTTGCCTTTAGTCACACCTTATAAGAACGTTTATCTCAGAAGACGAGGAAGTCTTACCTTCCGTCATTTGAAGAATGAACTTTGTATGTTAACCAATTCCCTTTGGGAAGGATTCGATGTTGACATTTGTCTAGTACGAAGTTGTTATCGGAGCATGCTGATGCTAATAACTGATGTTCTATACATCTCAACTCTGACAGTAAATGATGTTCGTATTACTATCGGTGCACACTCTACCATTCCCATGTTATAAGCTAAACAAGATTCCCACCCTTTGAACTGTTCATGATTCTAACCTTCAATTTGATAAAGGTGACCTTGATATATTCCAATACTCTCCTATCCCACATTTTGATGAACCATGTACCTAAATTTGATATGTGAACTATCCGTATGATTTGACAACCACATTCGTTCTGAGAATCCGTTTACCTTGGATGTATTTGACTTTGAGGTCTTTTGATTTTGGATGGGTGGCTTTCGTGAAGCTACCGTAGACTACAATATTTGGAAATGTGACCTTTCACAATCTGCTTCACCATATGTTGATATGATATTCTCAATCATTTGAATCTGTTATGATTATTGTGCTATGAAGCACATACTCCGATCTCTTTGATTCCCAATTTTCTCCTAACGCCTGTTAATATCCACTCTTGGAAAGCTCCGACATTTGGAAGTTTGTTGTACGAATTCCTGGTGTTCCTAATGAACCTTTTTGGATCCGTTTGGGGAAGAAAAGTTTGCATCGAACTAATCTGAATTTGGGCGAAACCACGATACTGAAGAAGTTAAGAGATTGTAGGAACTGATGAATATGAGTTTGTTCACTTCAGTGATCTTTTGAATGCTCCTGTTGGTTTATGAAGAAGAAAGAGAGAAGTGTGCGGCGGCGCATCGACCATCGTGAATTTAACCGTAATCGTTATTCCACTTCCGCGTATCAATATTTGATTCGTTCTACCTTTGAAACTCCGTAGCAGACGACCTCACTTGAGTCCGAAAGACTGAAGAAGCAACCACAAGAAACATCTGAGAAGGAAGTTGATTAGTTGAGATTAAGTTCCGCGAAGCATTACAATTTGATTTGTGAAGAGACAGATTTGTGATATGAAGTTGTTCTCTAAGAAGATTTTCTGAAGTTGCTTTAGTACCCGTGTGACTACTATGAGTTTTGAATGATGTCAATTGTATTGGCTAGAAGATTCATGTTGTCGCAAGTATTCGGACAATTGTCATAGTATGACAGTATGTTTGTGCTCAAAGACGAACGAGGAACGCGTTGACCATTTTAGTATGAAGTGAACTGACCCTTTGTTCTAGAAGAATAGATTTACTTGACGATAAGAGATTGTAGCAGGCAACACCACCAGGTATCCGATGACTAAAGAGCATCCACGAAAAGGACCAAGACTGAAGGCCATTGTCAGAGTTAGAAACCTTGTAGAAGATGTGCAGAAGAGGTTGGTGACAGGCGTTACCAAGGGAGAAGCATGTGAGGAGAAGGCAGACTGAGATGAGACTCGATTATACCTCAAGCAGCACGTGGAGATTTCAGTTGGGCATCAAGACGACCAGACCGTAGAAGATGAGCTTTCAGCACATAAACCAGGAAGTCCACAACAGTTTAAGTTGGTGAATTTTGAATCATGCTAGAAGACCTATAGGAGACATGCAACCTCGTTCCTCTAGTCATTTTAGTTGTACTAAGATGAACTGAGAGCTGAAGCAGACTCGCGAATGGAAGAATGCAAGGTGATCACGTCAGAGATTCACGCTACCGCACCGAAGTGTCCAGAAGAAGTGTCGAAGACTTGAGGAACCAGACTCAAGTTTAGGATTTCCTCTCCACCCTATGATCGTATGATTAGATAAGAGAGCGACTACTTGGAATTTGAAAAGATTCGAGATCATGAAGTTGAATGGATGGAATTTTGTAGTAAACGTTTGGATTTGGAAGATTTGATTGTTGTAAAGGATGAAGATATTGAAGACGTAATTCATTTCCTCTTAGATCACTTAAGTTTCCGTTACCTTTCGATAGGACCTTTTGAATGAGCCTTACCCTATTAGAAATTCCGTTCTGTGTTCGTTATGCATTTGTTTGGATGATGTTTTCATTATGAGGAGGATGATGAATTGTGGAAGACCTAACGTTTCGACGACGAGTTTCATTTTGAGGTGTACACATTCCGTTACGCTATTTGTACGTTCAAATTCCTCCGATTTAGAATCCGTAGTGATGTTTGTTCTGGACCTACTTTAGGAGGTAGAAAGACTGATAGGTGGTTAAGATAAGTAGTTCTGTTCGCGACTTGAGATAAAGTATGACCATCATGATGGTATACTCATATGATGCTGGTATTATGACGGTTCGCGAACGTGATAATACTTACGTCATATGACGTACCTTTATCGTGTTCATAGGATATTTCGAGGAGTACTTTAGAAACCTTAGAATTTTGATTTGAGATGTGAAAATTTTTGCATTTGTAAGATTTAGGTTCGTCCCACCTGTACGCTTAATCTGTTCGCCGTTATACGATTTGATACGTTCGATTCTTGTCACGCATTTGTTGATCCCTATATTTCTGACGGAAATCTTAAGATCTGCTGTGAAATTTTCTGCCATTTGATATCACCAACAATCTATGTTCTGTACGATCTCATCTGATTTGCCTAATCGAATGCTATGGACGGCATATCCGTCACGATCTTGCGTATCCTTGTATCTCTTCTGAGAGAATATGATAACCATTCGTCATGTTGAATATGATCCTTGCAATCTGAATTTCGTATGATATGTCATTTCTGGGAACTGAAGTTACTTTTGGATCGGCGATGAAGAGTCATGAGAAACAAGTCTTTTACATTTCCGGTTACTGTCCGTTGTGTCTTCTGTTTCGTTTCATTTCCGATCGTTGGGATTTTTCTTTCCCATTCGTAAAGATTCTTTGGAAGAACCACCCAGAGCGGGAGGCTACCTGGGAAACAGAGGAATCAATACGAGCTAGTTATCCGCATCTTGTATTCTGATCTGGTATGTCTCTGTTTTGTTTCGATCCTTTCATTTCTGATTCCTTGCAAATTTCGAGGACGAAATTTTTTTGTTAGAGGGGAAGAGTTGTAAAACCCTAAAATCTAAAACGTTTAAAAGACCAAAATGCCCCTACAACTTTGAAAATTTATTAAAGCTTATATATGTGCCAAATTAAATCGCAAAACCTATGTAACCAAACCATATATGATATAAAATATTTATGAGGCATCATTTAAATTTTGTACAAGCCACAAAAATAATTATAACACATTAAAAAGTCACATGAACCGAAAATTCACATTAATTAATTAATTTGATATTTTAAACTAATTAAAATTGTGGATAATTATCAAACTAATTAAGGAAATAACACAAGATTAAGGAGATTGATTTGGTCATCAATATGGCCGAAATTTCTGTCATTTCCCCCTCCTAATCACTTGGCCAATCTCCTATTAAATTAGTTTTATCCTTTCTTCTCCCAAAAGTAAAACCGAGAACTCAAAAACACATAAAATTCGTCCATAATTCCATCCGAATTTCTGGAGCTCTTGGAGTATTTTTCCTGTGTTATTCATCATATAAGGAGGCTGAGAAAAATAGGCTTGGGTTAGTAGAGTCGCTGGTTTGGTCGTGGTCGATTTTCTTGTCGTATTTTTCCCATCCGAGAGGTATAATTCGTGAACCTTATTTCCATACGTTCTAAAAATTATCTAACATTTTTCTAGTGATCTATGGGTCATATATAACCTGATAAAAATAAGAAATTCGAATCATGCATGATTTTCTAGCCGTTTTTGAATTAATGGGTTAAAACACACCTATTTTCCAAAATATGTGATACGATTTTTCTGAGGGTCATATTTATTTTATTTGGACCTTATATGATGTGTAAGGTCTGGGAAAAATGTTGGAATAATTTACAAAGGCCTAGATGAGTCGTTGTAATTATTGTGGTTAAAAACGTACCTAAAATCAAATAAATACCATACGATTTTTCTGTGTTGATTTTATAATTTCTCTGAGTTCCTTATACATCTAATAACGTGGGAAAAATGATAAAAATAATCCATACACTATATATAAATCGTATGAATAATTATGTGTTATAAACCCTAATTTCGAATTAAATCTCAAAAACATGCATGCGATTTTTCCAGGTCTGGTTATTAATTTTCGTGGCATCCATAATCATCATATAACACTACAAAAATGTTCCTTTGATTTTTGAGGCCTAGAATAATGTTTGTTGATTTTTGTTTAAAACCGTATAATAAGAAAATAAAGGAAAATGTGAAAACCTTAATACCCTAATCGACCTAGGGTTCTACATGATCAAATCTGGAAAAATAAATGTGTTTTAATGATGTGGTTTTGATGGGTTAATGATTGGAAAAAGTTAGGGTTTTGATTTAGTTATAAAAAAATGTTACCGATTAAATAATATAAATATAAGGGTGTGTTTTGTAACTTATGAAACTTGTGGGTTATTTTAGAACATTATTTGGACTGTATATATTTCGTATAAAATATAACATGAGGGTGTCATGTGTAATTTTGGTATTTAAAAGGATTAAAATGATTTATTGGATAATATGTAATTCGGTTTGGAAATTAAATAAGTAGAGGGGTTAAAAGTATAATTTCTGGAAAGTTAAGGTGTGTTCGTGTATTTTAACATGTTAAGGGCGTGTTGTGTCATTTTGAGGATTTAATGGGTTAATATGTAATTATTGAGAATTAAAGATTGAAAATGTAAATTAAAGGTTTAATATGTAAACAAATTAACTTGAGGGACCTATTGTGTAAATTTTGGATAAGTGGAGGGACATTCGTACAACTTGATAAAATAAGGACTAATTGTGTAAAATTGATAAACTAAGGGTTTAATGTGTAAGTATTGATATTATAAGGTTTAAAGAGTAACTTAATAATATGAAGGGTGTAAATTGTAAATTGTGTAACCTAAAGGACTAAATGTGTAATTCTGGATAACTTAAGTATGAGAACGAATTTATTTAACTACGATACCTTCATCCTACTAAATATGGAAACTTACTTAATTTGGAAACCTGTTAAAAATGGAAAGACAAGCTAAAATGAGTAATTCTCTTCTACTCCTCTAGGTGTGAAGAAGAAGGTTTTGATCCGCTTCTGTGTCTTCTAATTCTTGTTCGTATGTGCATTCGTGACAAGGTACGGATACTCTACCCTTTTAAGAAAGGGTGTCTTATCACCTATGCTTCGATGTTGAGCTATGAACTTTTGCTATGAACCTTTGCTATGACCCTTCTGCTATGAACCTTTTGATATGAACCTTTTCATATGACTTTGAGATTCACTTTTGACATGACCTTGAGATATGCTTTGATATGACTTTGAGATGAACCCGTTTGCATGACTTTGAGACCTGACTCTTAGTTTGATACCCGAGCCACCTTTTGTTTCCTAGCCAGGAAGGTAACCTGGCCATGTCTGTGATGCACCACTGGCATGACTCCTGTGTGGGGGAGTGATTTCTCACGCCGTCCCCTTTTATATTATGATATGGCCATGATGACTTTGAGATTTTGATTTTGAGATTGACTTTGAGTGGGGGCGTATGGATTGAAATCCTAGGCATGTATGTTTAGTGGATTTAACTATGACTTTGAGTATGACTTTGAGGTGACTGGTGCTTGTGTGCAATACACGCCTTTCACATTTATGGGAGCTGATCACTCCACCCCTTTTGATACATGAGGCCACCCCTCATATTATCTGGTTGCCTGAGAGGTATCCCCTCTGATTGTGAGATCTTGACTTTGAGTATTATGATGTTGAGATATGACTTTGAGTATGGGCTCGTGGTGGATGACTATCCTATATATCTTCTATTTTCCCTTTTCTTTGATTATACCTTATGACATTCCCAATGCTTCTTTATATTTCTGCTGCGTTATCTTTGCTTGTATTATGTATCTGTTCACTGGGCTTTTTAAGCTCAGCCGCACGTTTTCTTTTCGTGTGCGGCAGGTTTTAGTTGGAAGATGGGTACGAGTGAAGAGACTTTTGGACTTAGAAGACTTGATAGTTTTGGCCTAGAGATGATTAGAAGTTATTCTATTGTTAGAATTTGTATTCGCTTTTGTAACCTTGTTATTCCAGTATTTCATTTGTAACCTTTGAGGATTGTTGAATGTATGCTTGTTAGATCTGATATGAAACCATTTGCGTGACATCTTTACCCTTGTCGGGTTGGGGTGTTACAGTACAACCACTCCCGTTTGGTTCTTTTACAAGGGTACAACCACTCCCAACACTCTTTGTGTTTTAAGGACTAAAACACTAACCTCACTCTACTGCTATAAATGATACAAACAATGATATGCAAACTAGTACAAGATCACACAGTGGCTAAGCTAGACGGATAACGACAGAACGTTGATCCTCGTATGTTTGATCCCTTTGCTACAAAAGGAAAGATCAAATGAGATGAATGAATGATATGGGTTAGTAAATGAATGAGTATGTATTTAAGCTATATGAGTGATGAGAATGGCCAAATGATCAGCTTGCTATTTATAGGCAAAGCTGAGCAACAGGCGGCGGATCCCAAAACTTGGATCCGTCTTTGTATCCATTTGGATCCGCCGTGTCAAGCCAGCTAAGAGATCTTCAAATCTTTCCAAATCTTGCCATATCTTTCCATATCTTCAAATGTCGACTCTTTGGCTTGAAGATCTAAACAAAATATCACAAAATCTTACCAAGATTGTGTATATGATGCATGCCATGATGTCATCCTAACTTTTGAAAAATAAAGTTTCCATTTTAGGAAATAAACATGTAAATGTATAAAATGTAAATTCTAGTGATCTTATGAAATGTAAATGTGTTCTAAAAAGACTTTAACTTGTATTTATGATTTGCTAAAAGATATACCTTGTATTTGTCATTAACAAAACTAAGTAAAGATCGTAAAATATGAATAACGTTTTTGGGACGATATTTGTATTAACAATCCACAATTAGCTTATTTGACATATTTTGACTTTTTTGTAATTAAAACAATTAAAACAGAATTTAACCAACAATAAACTCACAAAAGCTATATTAAGCTTATAGGAGCTTATAGGAGCAGAGATAGAAGCTTAAAAATGGTAAAGCAAAAGCTTAAAGTAAATTGAGACAAGGTAATTTAAGGAAAAACTGAAATTTTATTAATAAGAGGGAAAGTACAATACTTGAAATGTAAATTACACTATTTAAAAGCAGTAAAAGCATTAAACTTAAGCTAAGAAAATAATAAAATGGACTCAATTCTCAAGAAATTGGACGACTTCTTGTGTGGAGAGGAGCTCGGTATTTATAGCTGAGGAGAGAGCTCTAGGGTTTCTTCTACTGCTTTGTGCTTCTTCTCTGAGAGACTTCAAGCTTTGTCTTCAATTTGTGCTTTCTCAGCTTGGTTGAGAGCCATTGGATTGGCTTGGAGACCAATCCCATCAATCTTGGCCGTTTGTTCCCAATCTCATGACTTGGATTGCCAGCGTGGCAATGGTAACATGTGAAGGAGGGGGGGGACCAATATGGGATGAGCTGGATTTTGTCTTGGAGCAGGGGTGAGAGTGACAGGGATGATGAATAGGAGTTGGATTTTGGCGGGTAAAAAATGGGTATAGATTTGTGGGATTGGGCTGGATTGGATGTTGGGCTTGGATGTATTGGGTTTTAATTCAAACAAGGTCCGGTTATAGTGTAGGTTTAGTATCATAGATTTAGGATTAGGTTTAAATTAGTGTTAGGTTTAAGGGACCAAATTTGCCAATTTTGCAAAATAAATTCAAGGGCTGAATTTGCCATGTGACTTGATTTGAGGATTGGTTTTGACGATTTGAGCATAAATATGATCCAAGCTTATAAAATTCTTCCCCGGCCTCGGCTTTTGATACTCTTTCTAAATCTCGTGCTCATTTTTGCTTGTTTTGTCTTCATTTTTGTCCGTTTTCATCATATCCGTACCTGCAAATGCATAAACACAAAAACACACTATTTTTGGCATATTTGGTCAGTTTTTGGTCTATTTGGTCTGATTTATTAGGTAAAAGGTATGTGTAATTTAACACTTACCAGAAAACGACCTCTAAATGAGACGTTTTGAAATATTATCATTCGAATTATTAAAATCAGAGTTAAAACAAGATGTTCCAAAGTAAGATTACATAAACGTTTTCAAAGTGTATTGAATGATAAAGATAAGATATGAGTCTCCAAGTATGCTATTGACTCTAGAATCCATGCATCCACTATCGCCTTATAAACCTGAGATAAACATACTAAAAAGTGTCAACCAACGGTTGGTGAGTTCATAGAGTTTAGTTAGACTGTAAAGCATTTGAATAAAGATTTCACTGCAACGGCATTTGTTGGGAACACGTTTTGTATTATTCAAGTATTGATCATATTGTATTAAGGTTGCTTAGGCCTTTAGGTTTGTTATTAGGCCCAGCCCGTGTAGAAGGCCCATGGGCTGTGTCATTTATTTATTTTATTATGTTTAATTATTTATTATTAGAGAAATTAGGGCTACAAGCCCAAGTCCATGTAAAACTATAAATACCCCCTCCCACCTTAGGGAGAGGGGTTGGTTGATGAAGTTCTAATTATGTGTGTTAATATGTGTTTATCATCTTCCACTCTCTTTCTCTCTCTAGGATTATAGGGTAATTAGTGGTTAATTATAGTAGCTTAATTCTTAAAAGTATAAAACATCAAGTGGTATCATTCGCCTAGGGTAATTTAGGTTGTTAGAAGATTAGATCTAAGAAAAATTAAGAAATCCGTATAATTAGTTTCATCAGATATCCTACTGTTCATCAGAGTTCTTTAGTCGAACGAGTGGTTTTGATCGAATGAGTTGTTTTAGTCGAACGAGCATCTTGATCGAACGGGCAAATTTAGTCGAACCAGCAACTTGATCGAAGGAGCTTTCATCGAACGAAGAAAAGGGTAGTCGAGTTAGACTTACTCTTCCAATTGATCGAACGAACTTGTTGATCGAACGAGCATCTTTGATCGAACGAGCAAACTTGATCGAACCATCAAATTTGATCGAACCATCAAATTTGATCGAACGAACAACTTTGATCGAACCATCAAACCTGATCGAACAATCAACTTTGATCGAACGAGAAAACTTGATCGAACCATCAAATTTGATCGAACCAACAATTTTGATCGAACTATCAACTTTGATCGAACGAGTAATTTTGATCGAACCAACCATTTGATCGAAGGAACAACTTGATCGAAGGAACCAACTGATCGAAGGAATCAACTGATCGAAGGAACCAACTGATCGAAGGAACCATATTTTGATCGAAGGAGCAGTCTGATCGAACCAGTTGATCGAACCAGAATTACTTGGATTTCTTACGAGACTAACCGAGTTTCTAATCTTCCAACAACAACCGTCTTTATCCTTTAAAGATCCTTTACCGACACAAGCTACTACACGATGTCTCAACCACCACACTTTAATTACTACTACCAGCTACAACAATATCCTCAACAACAACAATACTCTCAACAACAACAACAATTTCCTCAACAATATCAACAACATCATGCATTTGTGCAACAACATCAATTCATTCCTCCACCACAACTATCTCCACAACAAATAATGCAACAAAATTACCTTCAGAACAATCCTTCAATGTCCAGGGAACCTCACTGGTTTCATAAGATGTGTGAAGCTATAAGCAGTCAGCAATCTCATCATGAGGCTGGAAATCAAGATACTCCACCCATGTTAACACCTGGAAACTATGTGCAGTGGGCAAGTAGGTTTCTCCGATTCATTGAACTCCGCAAACCCCATGGACCGTATTTGAAGCATGTCATCACTGTGGGGCCCTTTCCCGAACCAGTAATTGTTGTTCCAGCAACTCCTGAAAGAGCAGAAACATCAACTCCCGTTTCTGTCTCAAGCTACACAACTGAACAAGAATTACAACAAGAAGCAAATGGAATGGCAATGGCATTCATCCTTCAGGGTATTCCTAATCCTATCTATCGAAGTGTTGATGCTCAGAAGACTGCAAAGGACATGTGGGAGCATGTGCATCTTCTGATGGAAGGAACAGAGCTCAATCAAGAAGATCTTGAATCAAAATTTATATGGAATTCAACAATTTTGTTATGGAACCGGGAGAGACAATCGAATCATACTACCACCGCTTCACCAATGTTGTTAATGACCTTGATCGTCATGACATGAAGTTTCCAAGGATTGCTATCAACTCCAAATTTCTGGGATGCCTAGGTCCTGAATGGAAGAAATATGCAACATTTGTTAGGCAATCAAAGAAGATTGGTGAGATCAAATATGGATTGATTTATGATTTTCTCAAACAACATCAATCTGAGGTGGACAAAGAAGTGGCAGCACGAGGAGGTTTCTTAGCAGCACCACAACCTAACTCGCTTGCTCTAATGGCTCAACCAAACTTCTCTCTACCTTCTCAGGAATTTGGAAACTCATCTTATCAACCAAGCTTTCTACCTCAAAACCAACTTGTCCCATATGAAGCACCGTCTCAACAATCAGAAAACCAAATGGTTCCCTACAACAACACCGATTCCATCATGTACTCAAATGCTGATTATGATGAAGAAGAAGATGCTTTCAATTCCATCAATGAAGCATTTGGGTTGATTGCTAAAGCATTTGGAAAATTCACAAACAAATCAAACAACCGCCTTCGCTCATCTTCAAACACAAGGAATCAGGCAGTTGTTAATGATGGTCGGGTAGAAATTCAAAACAGATCATCAGGAAGGTTTGGTTCAGGGAACAGAGGAGGATATGGGTCTCAGAGGTTTCAAGCAGGAGGACAGAGGTTTCAGTCTGGGGGTAATAGGAATTATATGGGGGCAGATCAGAACAGGAATCAATTGAATGGAAAGGAATCAAAAGGCATTGCAAATACTTCAATCACATGCTACAACTGTGGAGGGAATGGTCATATGGCTACTGCATGTCCAAAGCCTCGTATTATGGGCAGTGCATATCACAAAGAAGCTCTCTTGATGGCACTTAAGGATGAGAAAGCAAGCTTAATGAATGTGAAAGAACAAAGCTTCATGGAAAATTCAGATTCAGATGATGATATGGAAGATCTTGAGGCAAACGCAGCTGTAATGCTCATAGCAAATATGCAGGAAATGAATATGTCCGAGACAAGCCCGGTCTACGATACTGACGGTCTTTCTCAGGTACATGATCCACAATGTTTACTACATGAGATTGCTTCACCTTCCGCATCTTCATCCTCAAGTGAAAATTCTGTTCAAAATGATTCACCATTCTCATCTTCTTTAGATAATCAAATCAACACTGATATATCATTTGATGATGATAGAACAGTTGTCTCATTTAATGATCCAATAGAAGATGACAATCATGATCAGATTGAACAAAATGAGCATTTGACTAATCAAGATTCGGAGCTTCAGGCCTTGCTAATGTCCACCCAATCACAAATAGAGAAGTGCAATGAAATTAATCAGACCTTAAAAGCCAAAATTGCAGTACTATCTCGGGACAATGAGTGCTATAAACAACAACTTTCTGGATACCAAAAACAAGAAAAACGTGAACAATGTTTTGAAATCGCTTTCCAAAAAGAATATGTCAAAGTTCAAGATTTGCAAAACCAAGTACGTGAATTAACCGATTCTAAGGCTGAGCTTCTCTCTCAAAAAGAAAAGGATCAATTTGAATTCAAAAAACAAATTGATTCCTTAAATTCTGAGCTGTTAAAAACTCAATCTGAGCTTTCAACTTCTCAAAATCAACTTCTTGAGGAAAAGCAAGCCAGCAGCAAACGTGTTGATTCATATCTTAAGGAAATCGTCACCTTGGAAGCACAAGTTAAAGAATTTCAAAAAATTGTGTATAAAAATGGTGAATCCATCACTCAAATCCAACAACTAACAGTAAAACCAAATCCGAAAGGACACGGATTTGCCCTTGGTAGTGATTACCCACGTTGTCTCTCAAAAGCACTCAGTAAAAATCCTAAGATATACAATGCAGAACTATTGTTTGATGATACCTTTGAACGTGTTGTGATATATGGCAATGATGAGGAAATTGATGATCTTGAACGTCCAAACAAGTTTGAGAGTCGATCAAAAAGAAATCTTTCAAACAAAGATCCTTTAAAAGCAAAAGATTTTTCAAAACATGATTATGATTACAATGCAAGACCTCATATAAGCAAATCATTTGTGCCACCAAAAGATAAACCAGAAAAAACGTTGTTAAAAACCTACATGAATACATCTTCTTCAGTAAATTCTATGTCCCAAACAGATGCACAAATCACAGATTCTTTGACAGAGGAAGATGTTAATCCAGAAATGCCTACAGCTTTTAAAATTCTTAAATATTTTGAGACATTTATGGAGGACATCAAATTTTTAGAAAATGAAATTGAGTTTAACTCAAAAATCACCGTCTCCGCTTTTTTCTCTCCTATGGAGAAAGAAAAGCGAGATGTTCTTCAAAACAAAATTTTACCTCACGTCAATCATCTGAAAAAATGTGCAACTCAATGGGAAGAGGATTTACAGATAGAAATGGTATCTATGAAGGACATTTTCAAAGCAAAAGATGTCATAATTCATAAACAAAATCTTCACAAACAATATTTGAAAAATGAAGTTGATCGACTCTTGCAAAATGTTCTTAGTCGTGACGTTGTTTCTGTGTTGATGAATGCACTTTATGAATCTGGTAATGAGTGTCTTATGAAAAATCATGCTGTTGATAAAGAGATGTTGCAAATAGAAATTGAGAATCTAGTGAAAGAGAATGAGAATCTCTCTCAAATTAACAATGATGTGGAAAATAAAGTTTTTCAACTTCAAAAAAGACTTGACTGGTGTCAAAGTCAAAGTGAAAACTTTGAAATAGAACTCCAAAATCTGAAACTGTCTTTGTCATTTCAAAACAGTCATGAACCAAAAAATCTTGACTTAAATGATAGTGATGTCTTAAGACACAAACTGTTTGTATATGAAAATGAAATAGATGAGATTACTCAAAACAGAAATGAAACAGTTTACCTCAACAGACGTTTGGATTCACAAAATCAAGAGTTACGACACATCATTGTTGATTTGAGTAAGAAACTCAAAGTTTTAGAAACAGGCAAAACCAAAGGTCATAAGATTGTACCAAGGATGCAAAAAGTAGACAGCGCACCTAAGAATGCATCATCAAAGACAACCACTAATGCTCTTACTTCACCTTCCACAGGATTAGTTGACACATCTAAGGGTAGAAGATCAAAGACCACAAAGAGACCAAAGAAGACTAGTATCTGGTTACCTAAGAGTGGAACATCTAAGATTGGAGAAGTTGAAGTTAATGCATCTAGTGAGAATAAGAAGCATGTTATGTCTAAAATAGAATCTAGCTTGGTTAAGTGTAATTCTACAAAAGATGTAATGAATGCTGAATCTTTAACAGTTATGAATGATGTTAATGCTTCTTGTGTGTGTTGTCATACTAGTATCTTATCTGGTAATCATCAAAAATGTGTTGCTAAAACTTTGCTGAAGAGAAAAGCGAAACGAACTAGTGGCCTCCCTAAGCCTAACACAGTTGCCAAATCAATTTTAGGGAATCCACCACTAGAAGTTTCAAAGCAGACCATTGTTGCACCTATAGCAAATCCCAAAAAGAACAAAACACCTAGCACATTCCTTAGGAAGAAAGAAGAAAGTAGTAGGAAATGGCAACGTTGGCTAGAGAATACAGCAAACTTTAAATGGGTACCTAAGATACTTAAATCATGTGTTTCTAACCCAACGGGTCCAACCGTTACTCCATCTGTTTCTACTAATTGTGATGCAGGTGGTTCAAATTGTTCTATGGATTGTTGATAGCGGCTGTTCCCGACACATGACCGGCAATCTCAAGCTTCTCAAAAACTTCATTGCAAAGTTTATAGGAACGGTCAGGTTCGGGAATGACCACTTCGTCGCAATCATGGGTTATGGCGACTATGTAAACGGGAACATCGAAATAAGTCGTTTGTACTATGTTGAAGGTCTGGGTCACAATTTATTCTCGGTTGGTCAATTCTGCGATGGAGACTTAGAAGTAGCATTTAGGGAGAAAACCTGCTTTATTCGTGATCTTCAGGGAAATGATCTGATGAAAGGAAAACGGGGAACTAGTCTTTACACCATCTCCTTTGAAGGAATGACATCTTCGATCCTATATGTTTACTCTCCAAGGCTCATCCCACGAAAGCATGGTTATGGCATAAACGATTGTCACATCTCAATTTCAAAACCATGACCGACCTGGCAAAGAATAAATTGGTAGATGGTTTACCAAAATTCCGATATGCCAAGGATCATCTGTGTTCTGCATGCGAACAGGGAAAAAGTCACCGAGCTCACTTTCCACCAAAAACAGAACATAGCACAGACCACGTCCTACAACTGCTTCATATGGATTTGTGTGGTCCAATGCGGGTTCAGTCTAGTAAATGGGAAAAGATATATTCTGGTAATAGTGGATGACTACTCAAGATGGACATGGGTTTACTTTCTCCGCACAAAAGATCAAGTTTCGTCTATAGTTATCATGTTTCTCACAAAGATTCAAGTGCAAGTTCGCAACACCGTCAGAATCATTCGTACAGACAACGGCACTGAATTCAAAAACCAAATCCTTCGGGAATTTACAGAGAAACATGGGATTGTTCACCAATATTCTATAGCTCGCACTCCTGAACAGAATGGTGTAGTTGAACGACGAAACCGTACACTCGTGGAAGCAGCTAGAACTATGTTGATCAATGCCCAATTGCCAGATTATCTTTGGGCTGAAGCTGTTAACACTACTTGCTACACTCAGAACCACGCATGATCACCAAAAGACATAACAAAACTCCATATGAGCTAATACAAGGCAGAAAACCCAATATCAACTATTTTCATGTCTTTGGAGCATTATGTTACCCAAAGAATGATAAAGATGATCTTGGTAAATTGAAGGCAAAAGCAGATATAGGGATATTTGTTGGTTATTGTGAGAACTCCAAGGGATACAGAATTTGGAATCGTCGGACCGGAGACATTCAAGAGACGATACACGTTAATTTCGATGAACTCACAGAAATGGCTTCTGAGCAAGACCGCTTGGAACCCGCACACAACCGTTTGAACTTCCCAGAATCTTCAGCTGAACCATTACCTTTCAAAAGGAAAGATCTGGAAGATCTGTTTGCTCCTATGTTTGATGACAGTTTGGTTAACAGTGTGTCAGAGGCTTCCACAAGTTCCGCTGCTCAACAACTCCCAAATCAAGCACCTGATCCATCAGCATCTACCTCTACAGTAGTTGCTGACGATGCACCACAACCTGAACCATCATCATCAATAGATAAAACACCTCAACCAGCAGTTGAAGATTCTTCCCCCATTTCTAACCAAGTTCCAACACCACCAGATTTTGACGGAAATGCCTTTTTCAATCCATTTGCTCCACCCCCAACCATTCCCGAACCAGGAGAATCTTCCTCGAGCAACATGGAACCGTCAAATCTGAATCACAACATTCAACACTACCCATCTACTCATAAATGGACAAGGGATCATCCGTTAGTTAATGTGATTGGCAATCCAGATAACCCAGTTATGACACGACAGAAACTCCACACAGACGGTGAAACCTGCATGTACGCTCTCACCGTTTGTCAAGCTGAACCGAAAAATATTAAAGAGGCCATGACTTACGACAATTGGATTGAATCAATGCAAGAGGAGTTGGATCAGTTCAAAAGATTGGAAGTCTGGGAACTCGTTGAAAAACCAAATGGAGTTTATGTTGTTGGCTTGAAATGGATCTGGAAAAACAAACTGGATGCTGACGGCACGGTTATTCGTAACAAGTCACGGTTGGTTGCTAAAGGGTATAGCCAAGAAGAAGGAATTGACTTCGAGGAATCCTTTGCTCCAGTGGCTAGGCTTGAGGCAGTGAGAATGTTCCTGGCGTACGCGGCTCATAAGAACATCACAGTTTACCAAATGGACGTGAAGACAACATTCCTGAATGGACAACTTCGTGAAGAGGTGTATGTTTCACAACCAGAGGGCTTCGTCGATCCAGAACATCCACAACACGTATACAGGCTTAAGAAAGCCCTCTACGGCCTTAAACAAGCCCCGAGGGCATGGTACGATAAAATCTCTGCATTCTTGCTTGCCAATCATTTTACTAAAGGATCTGTGGACCCGACTTTGTTTATACAAAAACACGGGGAGGACATTCTCATCGTACAAATTTATGTGGATGACATCATTTTTGGGTCTACCTATAAAAAGTACTCAAATGCTTTTGCAAAACTTATGAAACAAAACTTTGAGATGTCCATGATCGGTGAACTAAACTTTTTCCTAGGATTACAAGTTCACCAATCACCCCGTGGTATATTCTTGAGTCAGTCTAAATATGCACAAGAGATATTAAAAAAGCATGGCATGACATCTAGTGACACCTATAACACCCCTATGTCCTCCTCATCCCCGAAGCTAGATGCTGACATACATGGGAAACCCACTGATCCTACAAATTATCGTAGTATAATTGGGTCTCTCATGTATCTCACCGCTAGCAGACCGGATGTTGTATTTGCCACATACCTATGTTCACGCTATCAGTCTAAACCAACAGAAAGACATTTATCTGCTGTTAAAAGAATCCTTAGATACATCAAGGGAACCATTCATTTGGGGATCTGGTATCCAAAGGATTCTGGTTTTGCACTAACTGCTTTTTCAGATGCGGATCATGCGGGATGTATTGATACAAGAAAGAGCACATCCGGTGGTGTTCAATTCCTCGGTGATAAGCTGGTGTCTTGGCAGTCAAAGAAGCAAGATTGTACGTCTCTATCATCCACGGAATCAGAATATGTAGCCATGTCTGCCTGTTGTGCTCAAATCATTTGGATGCGATCACAACTGATGGATTATGGTTACATATTCAACAAAATCCCGATGTACTGTGACTCCAAAAGTGCTATCGCTATCTCGTGCAACACAGTGCAACATTCCAAGTCCAAACACATTGCTATCAGATATCATTTCATCAAGGAGCATGCGGAGCAGGGTACCGTTGAGTTGTATTTCGTGGGAACGGAACACCAATTGGCGGATCTTTTCACAAAAGCCTTACCTCATGAACGCTTTGTGAAACTGGTTCACCAAATTGGAATGAGATGCTTGACTCCTCAAGAATTGGCAAACTTCCTCAAGAACAACTAATCAAGTCAAGCTCTCACACTATCTTGTACATAAAAAAATAAAAATAAAAAAAATAAAAAAAAAATTAGGTGTGCAAAAGTAAATTTTCATCAAAATATGATTTCAGTCTTTCAAATTATTTCTGATATTTCAAACATTGTTCATATTTTGAGGGGGAGATATTTTTGCACATCGACCATCTTGTTTCGTCATCTTTATCTTCTTCATGACCATTATTTGTCAAATTAGAGTTACAAGGTCTTAAAAGAATACCTAATTGGACATAAAGGGTTAAATGTGTCAACTTATAAAATTAAGGTTAACTTTGGACTTAAATTTAATAGGAAGACAAGTTTGAGGACCAATGTTGTCACATGTTGAAATTTGTTTGGGATATAAAAAAGGCCAAGACCATTAGTCAAACACACACACGCTCCCTTTTTTCCCTCTCACTCTAAAACCAACTCTTTGCCCGCCTCTTTAATCGAACGAACCAAGTGTCCCAGTTTCATTAACTTTGATAATTTGTAAGATTCTTGTATCCATTTCAGTAGGTCTTATAGATGCTTATCTGTTGATTCTGAGAACCAATCTCTTCTTTTGCAAGTTAGGGTTTTGGTATTTCAATCGATTTGGGCGTTTATTGTGTTTTGACTTGTGAAACAATTGTGTGAATGGAATTGTGCTAAACAGGTTAATATGTATTGTGGTTAAGATCTTATTGATTGTATTACACAAAAAGGGAGTGTGAATTTGATCTAGGGTTCGAATAGATGATCGAACGAATGAGTATATGAGACTGTTTGGATTTGCGAACTTAAAACTTAATGCATATCTGATTTCTGTGGTGATTAAGGACTCAAGAAGATCATGTTATCTCCGAGTTAGGAGATAACATCCAATTTAGTCGAACGATTCGATTCTAGTCGAACGAATCAAACTAGTCGAACGACTAATTTAATCGAACGACTGATTTAGTCGAACGTCTAGTTTAGTCGAACGACTTGGTTAGTCGAACGACTAATCTAATCGAACGACTAGTTTAATCGAACGTCTAGTTAATCGAACGACCAATCTAGTCGAACGATCCAAACTAGTCGAACGATCCAAACTAGTCGAACGACCAATCTAGTCGCCAGAACGACCAAACTAGTCGAACGACCAATCTAGTCAAACGATTATTTTAATCGAACGGTTACATTAGTCGAACGACTATATTAGTCGAATGATTACCCTAATCGAACGACTAAATTACTTGATCGAGTTTCTTTTAATCGAACCATAAGTTAGTCGAACCAAATTTAATCGAAACCAAATCCAGATTAGTCGAACCATAGATTCTAGTCGAACAAGATCCTGCTTAATCGAACCAATTGCATTTAGTCGAACCAGATCTTGTTAGTCGAACCATCAATCTAGTCGAACCATAGGACTAATCGAACCATTGCTTTAGTCGAACCACTAAACTGTCATATCTGTTATAGTTATTGCAGCTTTGAGTTTGATTGTTGTTTGCAGTTTGTTGATTGCTATGCCCAGATGTGTTCATTTGTTGAACTTGTGATTTGTCATTTGCTGAAAACTGCATCTAAATGTTTGTCTTAGTCAAAGCTGGTTTTGTATATCAAATGAATGTGACTTGTGTTTTTGTCATAGCTGATATAATGATTGAGACTTGTGTTTTTTTTGTCAAAGCTGGTCCAGTAACTGTGCTCAAAATGCTTTATTGTTGGGTATATGCTAAATGCTATATGATTCTACCTCGTTTTGTGTGTACTAAGGATAGTGTCATCATATCATTGTCATTTTCTAACATATATACACTGTGCCCTTGGTATTGTTGTTGGTGTTTGCAATGAACTGATAAACCATGTCTCCCACCATGTCACAAGCATCCATCAACCGACAATCAGGAAATCCAGAAGGAAAGAAAAGACTGATTGGTTTCTGCAACTCAAGGATTGATTTCCAGAAGTTGAAGTGCCATGAAACTTGTCTCATTATCAGGGAAATTCTGGAAAGACACTTCATAAGGTCAACTTTGACTAAAACCGCCAGTGTACCTGAAATCTACCTGCATCAGTTCTGGGAATCATTGATCATTAGCGAAGACAAAGAAAGCATGACAGTTACACTGGACAACTCAACAATCACCTTACAAGTTGAAACCCTTAGATCAGTGCTAGATCTTCCAAGAGCAGACACAGGAGGTTTCACAACATTTCAGGAGGATCCCACTCTTGATGAGATGATTAAAACACTCCAGCTTATTGGTTATGTTGAAACAGAAGTCGAGATATCTTCAATTTCCAAAGTGGAGAGGAAATATTTTCCACAACCTTGGCAAACATTATACTCAATAATCATCAACTGCATCACAGGGAAGGCTACTGGGTTGGAGCATCCGAGATTAGAACACCTGCAATTCTTCTGTGGAGTGATCAATCTCAAACACCTAGACTTCGCCAAACTTATCTGGAAGGACATGGTTTTCCTTGGCACCAAATTTCAACAAAGTGAAGATTCAACCCCCATTCCATTTCCAAGATTCACAAAACTTCTAATTTCACGCTCCATGCGAAATCACCCTGAGCTTAAATGTCCTTCAACTGAGAAAATGCATACTGAAGCACGAGACCGTATTTTCACCAAAGTTCTAAGCTACTCTTCAATTCAAGGGGCAAGAATTCCACCAAATCTGCTAAGTGAAGAACTCATGAACACAGAAGCTTACCAGAAATATGTTGAGGCAGTAAAGGCTGAAATGGTGGGAGGGAAACCAAAAGAAACAAAATCACCAAAGAGAAAATCTCAAGTTATCCCAGCTAGAGCCAAAACTTCTCGATCAAAGAAATCTGAGGTAGCTCAGAAAAAGAAAGTAGTCGCTAAACCGTCTTCAAAGAAGCAACTCAGGGATGAAACAGATGATGATAACGATGAAGAAGAAGAAAGATTGGATCTAGAGAAAGGGAAAGGTGCTGAGAAATTCAAGTCTGCTTTGGCTACATCAGATAAGAGTCTACAACCTGGCAAGGGAAAATCAATCAAGTTCAATTCTCCTCGATTCTCTCCCATCCGAGAAACCCCAACTGAAAAAGAAGAGAGAAGAGCATTAAAGAAGACTAAAAAAGAAAGCTTACAGAAACAGGCTAAGGAAGAAGAGAGACAAGCAAAACTAGGAAGAGGAGAATCTGCATCACATATGGTGGAACAATCAGAAGGATCAGAGGACCTTAAATCTACAACTCTTAGAAGTTCTGAAGAAGGTAGTGAAGGTTCTGATGCACATGATCAATCAGCTTCTGGTTCTGAAATTGAAGAAGGAAAAGATGATGAAGATGATAATGATGATGAAGATGATAATAATGATGAAGATGATAATGATGATGAAGATGATAATGATGAAGAAGATGATGGTAATGAAGATGATGTCGATGATGGAAATGGTGAAGAAAGTGAGAAGGGTTCACAGGAACAACAAGGCGAAACAAACGTACCTCCATCAACACCACCATCATCTGTGGGTCAGACCACAGTAGATTACAATGAGATGAAACAAAGGGTTCAAGCACTCGAAAATGAGATGAAACAAAAAGTAGAAGTACTCGAAGATAAGATGACAGAGAAATTTGAGACTGAAGATAAAGTACATGAAGAGATATATCAAAAGATCAAAGATGTTGAAAACAAAGCAACAAAGACAGCTGAAGAAGTCAGTTCTCAAATAAACACAGAAGTCAAAGAGCATCTGGAAGAGTCCATTCCCAAGATTATCAAACAATACATTCAGAAGGACCTGGAAAAGATAGTTGCAAAGATGGTCAAAACAACATCAATCACGCTCAAAACAGTGCCACAGAAACCATCCAGATTAGAGAGCAAAAGAATGATGTTACAAGAGTTAGAAGATGACCCCAAAGAAGCTAAACTTCGGGAAGCACTAATGGAATCCATCAGAGAAGAAGAAGAGGCAGTTGTTGTACCAACAGAAACGTGCAAGCCCGTCAAACCAACCAAACGACACCATGATGATGAACCGGATGCTTACGGAAAGAAAAGGAGAAAACCTTCATCTTCAACAGGTCAGGCTTCTACAACACCCTCTTCTGGCACAACAAAGAAAAGCAGTCAAACAACATTTGTTCCTCTTGGAGGCGGAGCATTTGAAGCAACAGAATCCTTTGATGATCCAAGCTCGGATCACGAAAATCCAATTGCTCCGATTCAAATCCAAGAAGTAGTTGTTCCTTCTGCAACTGTTAAAGATGTTCCATTACCTGAGTGGGTCGATTCATTAGCTCCCAAGTATGATTGGTTTGATCAAATGGTTGACGCTTATTCTGACGATGAAAATGCTGAACCAGTGGAAGGATCAGTTGTAGACTTTGCCAAACGATTGAAAAAGGTGATGAAAGTCCAGTAACTGGGTCTGAAAGACGTCATCAGAGTTCGCAAAAGTGGATTCACGGAATTTGCAACTGTTTCAACAACGGAGCTGGAATTCGAGTACAACATTGAGCAAGTAGCAAGAGCCTTGAACGAAAACATCAACTGGACGCAAGAACAATCATCTGTAGAACCGTTACCTCCTCGTGACTACACACAACCGTTACCACTCGTTGGACCACCACACAACCTCAAGTTACCCACAACATACTTCTTCAACAAAGATTTGGACTACCTCATCTACGGCAATACAAACTCTGAGAAAAGATATGCCACATCAATCACCAAATACCCAGCGGCTAGGTATGCCTTAGAAGGTTTGGAAGAACAAATCAACAATCTTTGGAGCAGAAAGGTACAAAAGTATAATGAAGATGTTGTTTTTGGGATTCATCATTGGCCAAATATGCGGAGGTTGTACTACAAGTATATGATGGCCAAGAGAACGTCAAAAGACGAGGTATGGAGCAGGCATCGGATTCTATCTATTGTCAATGCTGAAACTGAACCTATGTATGGATACAACTTTCTGACGAAGATCATAGTAAGACGAAGTAATGATAAGGAGTATGTATTCACCGAAGCTGACTATCCTCGCCTTAACCCCAATGATATCGAGGACATGTATCTACTGAAAATTCAGGGAAAACTTGAACACCTCCCTGGACAGCTTCAGTACGATATCATCAACTCGCTTCTCATTTTCATCCGCAACATTGTGATCAGACAACGAGTTGAAGACGTTCATCTAGGAGTTGAAAGTTATCAAACCAAGATAAATCTCACCAAGCCAGACTTCGTACCTGCAAGTCTTCGTGATCAGCAGCCATACACTTTCGGGTACAAACCATTTGGAGTATACTATTATAGAAGGAGAGCTGGTACAAGACTTATGGGTTTCGAAGATCTTCGCAAGTTCAGTGACCCAACCATCCAACAAGTCAAATATGAACTTGAGAAGATCTTAACGGACAAAAGGTTGGCTAAAGAATTGAAGTGGGGCAGGAAGGAGGAAAAACAAGCAATTAAGTTCGTAAAAAGGATAGATAAGAAGATCAAGTTTCGAGCACAGATGCGTCGGTTGGAGAGTTATGTTGGAGGTCGAGCGAGAATTCCTAACATTCTCACATTTCGCCGTCCCGAGTAATGACCACTGGTACTAATTCATGTGTCTTTTCATTTATTCATCATCTCATCTATATTTCATCACTGACTACAGCTTGTGCACACATATCAGTGTACAACCCGCTCTTGTATAGAAAGGACCCTGAGGTACGCTTCAGTGCCTCAATCCTAATCTAAGAAGCGAAAGCTTCTTTCTTATGAGCAGAATTAAATCAGAATGTTTTATCAAAGTTTTTCAACAATTCTGCTCATAAGGACAAGTACTCCCTTGTTAAGGGGGAGTATTTGAAAAATCTTTGTTCCAAATCTACAAATGTTCTTGACATTCTTCCACAAACACCTCAAAAAGAGCATATTTTAATCAAAAGTTTGTCAAAAACAACATAATTATGCTATTTTTGAGGGGGAGAATGAAAATGTGATTAAAATATGGTGGAAGCAACGATGATATCTCATGAGTATAAGACTCAAGAATTGACCCTCGAATTGACGATAACAACAGTCAGTAGTCGAAAGGACATATCCTGGACGGGTAATAATTTCAAGCCAGTTTATCTGGTGATGTAAACGTGTCTCGCAATGGATATGTCTGAGTAGAATGTACCAATTTCGAGCGAGTGATCTTTGAATCTGATCTGGACGGTAATAATTTCAAGCCAGTCCAACTGGTGATGTAAGCGTGTCTCGCGATGATCAGGTTCACTGAAAATCAATCAATTCAAAAAAGTGCCAACTCTTCCCGACATGTGCAGATTTTACTTTAACGAATATGAGCACATGTTAAGGGGGAGTTCTTCTGAAAATAACAAAACTCTCAAAGTGTTAACAAAATGTGTTTTACAATCATAAACACTTTGAGAGATTTTCAAAAGGTTTGGTATATGGCATCAATAGGATAGTCATGGTGATATAAGGTGACTAAGGTTAGGAAAAACCGTCCTATGATCCGCCAGAGCCGGAGGGATCTACCCAAGGACAACACCAATAGTTTAGAACTAGAAAGTCCTAGGTACGATTAAAAAAGGAGAAGTGAAATGAACGGAGAAAGAAGGGATTGAAGAATTAAAAAGAAAAGAAAAAGAAAAGGGTGAAAAGAAATAGCCCTCCATTTGTTCAACCTTAGGGCAGACACCGGGTTCACTACATAATCTACTGGTTGATAAGCATCACCGGTATTGAAGAATAAAGAAGTCATGGACCCAGTGACGCACTGCACTAAACCTTCTAAGCCACTCAGGTGTCTCTCAAAAGGCACTTGTTTCATTTCACACGGAGAACCCTTCATAACCTATCGACCTCTCACTACGAGGGTGTTGATATTGAAGAGGAGGCACTCTGCTCTACGCCTCCGACGACCAAAAAAATGTGCACTAATTGAGTCTAGAGCCATGAGATTCATCAAAGATCTCTTAGGAACACTTAGTATTACTCTGCTGTTCTACATCATGGGCAGTAGTTGTAAAATTAAGAAGAGTCCTTCGCAGATCTTAGCAATCTGCCGAGAACATTCTTGAGGGAGTCACACCTGTGAGTCTCAGTGATAGAATGGAAATCCTGCCAGGGTCAACATCACACAGCCCTGACAGCAGGTCACTTCGGTAACTCCTTGTGGGTTACGCTTAGTGTTTGCTCCAAAATGGTCTACAGTCGTGGGGTGATCTCCAGCGACTCACTGAATCATGGGTGCACTTCGGTGTGTCCGTGTAAGCCCTCTCGGGGGTATCCGGTTCAGAACGGCCTGGGCAAGGATTAGAGAAAGTCTTCACACTATGCTGTTGACGATCTCGAAATCTGAGCCTGTAAGTGCCGGTTGGTTACTTTGTACCTGCGGAGGATCGAGAAGACCTGGAGTTCCACCACCTTCAAAACTCCATCATGCTCATATCCTGAAGATAAGTTCTCATAAAGACTCAGAAATATAAAAAGTTCAGAATATATGAAAGAAAAGTCTAAAGTTCAAGCACTACAACCTTTCTCAAAGTTAAAGATTGAAGAAGTGAGAACAAGTTGAAGAACCAAAGTCAAAAGACATATGAGCATGGTGGAGAAGACGTGAAGACACCAGAAGCAAAGACCATTGGAGAATGGCAGATCACTACCATATCATATCACATCACAATCAAGAATGAAGAGCAAAGATTCAGAAGACGTCAAAGCCAAAAGAAGCAAAGACGACGTCAAGCAACCTTGATGACCAATACTTAGGGGGAGATTGTTGGGAACACGTTTTGTATTATTCAAGTATTGATCATATTGTATTAAGGTTGCTTAGGCCTTTAGGTTTGTTATTAGGCCCAGCCCGTGTAGAAGGCCCATGGGCTGTGTCATTTATTTATTTTATTATGTTTAATTATGTATTATTAGAGAAATTAGGGCTACAAGCCCAAGTCCATGTAAAACTATAAATACCCCCTCCCACCTTAGGGAGAGGGGTTGGTTGATGAAGTTCTAATTATGTGTGTTAATATGTGTTTATCATCTTCCACTCTCTTTCTCTCTCTAGCTTTCTCTCTCTAGGATTATAGGGTAATTAGTGGTTAATTATAGTAGCTTAATTCATAAAAGTATAAAACATCAACATTGTAAATCCACTCAGTCCCAAGCCCCGCCCATACAAGACTTGCAACCTGTGTGTTTATAACCCACTGCTAACATAGTTTGAATAGTATAAATATGTATAGAATTACATAGGACAGATGTGTATATAACTACGTATCATGACTGCTAAAATATGAGTAGAACAAGTACAAGTTCAGATGTGTATAGAAATACGTATCATAGGATGAATATAATTAAGACTAGAACTAGAACAAGTACAGATGTGTATAGAAATACGTATCATATGATGAATAGGACAATAACAAATGTGTATATAAATACGTATCAATGTCATAAGTATTTTAATAAACGCGTAAAGTACTTTAAACATGTTAACAATGCATAATGTATAAGAGAACAAATATGTATATAAATACGAATCATGTCATAAGTGTTTTGAGTACTTGCAAAAGTAAATAAATATAGTTTGAGCATGTATCTCCCCCAAAGAGTAAATCAAAACGTATAAAAGTAGGGGCTATGAATTCTCACCTTAGCTGTAAAAGTCAAGGTAATGTTAAGTCAAAAGTATCACGGGAACGGCTCCAACACACGATCTGAATAATAGTGAAGTCTGAGATTTTGATGGTTTAAAATTGACATGATGTGAATAGTGATTGTGGAAAAGTATCGGATAACGAATGGATTGTGATGTGAATGAATGATATGCTTAAAATGCTTAAAGTTAAGAAATATAATTTTTGAAGTATTATTCATGTTGTGTGGGTTTTATTATAGTTTGAATATTCGTTAGTGTTTTATATTTATTCGTTACGAATAACGTCGACATATATATACATATCAACTTTGTTGTATTTATATAAGGAAAGAAATTTTTGATATGATAAGATGAAAGTATAAGCTTTTGATAATATTAGAAAGTTTACAATCTCACCTTTAACTTATATACAAGTTACACTTTTAACCCAATATTGAAAATATTCACAATTTTAGTCCAAAACATCCAGTTTACACCTTTTACCCCAACTTTCTGTTATTTACAGTTTTAGTCCTCAGTTTTAAATTAAATTTCATAATTTTCTGTTTCGGACACACAATTTCCAGAATTTACACTTTTGACCCTATGTTTCGCAAAATTTGCATTTTTAGTCCTAAGATAAATAAATGAAAGTTTCACTTTTATTTTTGGTTCTATACATTTCAAATTCTCCTCGGTTGATTTCATGCAATCTGTTTTGTTCCGAAAAGCATTTGCACGAGTGCCAGTGGGCTTTAAGGCCCAACAAATGTGGCGTTTGGTTTGTAGTAAAAAGAAAAGAAAAGAAAGGAACATGTAGTTTTTAGGAAAAAGAAATATATAGCACCATTCAAGCTCGAACCTGGGTTGTATATGTATTTTTATATCGACACAGTAAGATTGCATGGGATTTATTTGGTCTCGACAACGATTTCCTTTTTATGTTCCATTTCCACTTAGTAAAGTTGTGCTTGATTCCTTTTCTAGTTAACACACACACACACACACAAACAACAACAATATAATATATATATATATATATATATATATATATATATATATATATATATATTTACATGCATGCATGGGGTCTTTATATAGTTTCGACTATAATTCATTTCTCACTTCATGTTAACGTATATATATATATATATATATATATATATATATATATATATATATATATATATATATATATATATATATATATATATAATATATGTACTATACCCGGAGTTTTGAGATCAAGCGTAAACCATAAACATGCAGTACATACGAATATCCCATGATGAAAACAATATCTTTCCAATTATTTGCTATAAGTAAGAATTTGGATATATCTTTTAATCTTAACCGATGCCCATTTATTTTATTAATGACCATAACTCAGATAAGTCTTTGTTAGCAATCTTTAGACATCAGTTCCTGGTAAGTTACATGCATGCATGGCTCGTTTTTAACAAAGTATATATACGTGACCATTTTGTTATCAAAAGTTTGGATTTGCAATATATTCATCATGTCGAATATATATGTTATGAATGCAAAAAAAAAAACTCTCGATGCACTAGATATGTTGGAAATAGGTTCGAGACTTACGACACCAAGAATGGTGGTGAAGAGGTTCGAATGGGACGTGTCAACAAGAACCCAAGATAGCAAGAAAAACCCGAGCCTTTTTACTCCAACCCAACTCGTATTCGAATAAAAAACTCTAGTAAATCGTAATAGACTTGTAGTTTGACCGATGCTTCTTTTTCTCTTCTTTTCCTTCGGCAGTGAACAAAAACAAAGAGCAAATGTGATTTGCTTGTGGGTTGTGTTTGTGTTATTCTTTTATGGCAGTGAGTGTAAGTGAATGAGTGTGAAATGGATATTTTAGTGAATGAGTATGTGAGTTGTATCCAATGTGCATGCATGTTACTATGTCGATATATATAATATAAGCACAAGTTGGTTGATTATTGGAGATAATATTCGATTCTTTGGCAGAGTCATGAGGGGACAAGATAAGATTTTTGGCTAGTAAGTCATGTTGTGTAAGATCAAGTGGTTATGTCAAGTGGTATACATATATGTGTCAACATATATTAAAAAGGGTCCAAACAACATTCATACGTGACCAAGTGAGTTAATAAGAGTGTGGAAATGTGTTTAGCAGTTCCCATGTCGAGAACAATGTAAAACATATAGGGAAAAATACGTATGGTCGACTTTGGTTGGATTCGGATTTGGTTGTATAGTTGGTCGAATGAGCTTAGTTTTAGGTCTCGTTTACATAGCAAACGTTCAATTCAAATAATGAGGTTTACCATTCCTATATCTCGGGAGTATAAAGATTCGTATCATGTAAAATTTGACGAGAGTTGTGTGTCGAATTTTAGAATAAAATAGGCTAAGTAAATGAGGTTGAGTCGAGTGATATATATGAAATATTAAAACTTATGAATTGTTGGTTTGGGCTTATGAATAGTAACAGGCCACAATATGTTGGGTCATGAATAGTGTGGATCCGTTTGGTGTATTTGAGTGTTTTTTATTTCATTGTGGTCCGCGTGTGAGCTCGTTCCAAAGTGTCATGAATAACGTAACAACGTTTGAATAGAAATGTAATAAACAAAAATTTTAAATTTTGCTCATAAAAATGGTTAAGTGAACAGTAACGATGTGTTAATACTAGATTAACGTTCATTAATGACTAGGGATTTCTACGGGTTGCTACAGTTAGTTTGTTTGGTTTGAGTTGTGATATGGATTTGGTTGAGATTTGTGTCTAGCCGAGAGCCCATAAGCTCGAATGGTGTCGAGCCGTGACTCACGGGGAGTCACGGCAAGAGTTTGTTGTTTTGTTATGTCTCGAGTCTTGGTTTGTTTGGCGTCTGGTATGTAGCCGTGGGTTATTGTTGGATTTGTGGTCAAGCCGTGTTAAGTCGAGACTCACGGGAGTCTCAGCCATGTAATACTTGAGTTTAGAAAACCTCGGGTTAGTGTCGTGTATTGTTTTGGCATTGGTTTTGCTTTGTTGGGTCATATGGGTTAGAAAACCCATATCAGGCCTAGTCTTGTTAACTTTGGGCCCGTAAGCCCAAAGTGAGGCATTAGTGTGTGAGTTGGCCCAATGCATTTGGTCTTTTATTTCTCTTTTGTTTTAGTTTATTTATTTATTTGTTTACCAATTTGGTGTTTCGGGATAATATTTGTACAACTTGGGATATGATTTGGACTTGGACTTGGATATGTATTAATAACCTATGCTTGGATAAGATTGGATGTTATTGGATTTACGATATTAGCCGATGGACCTTATGGACGATTTTGGTACTTGAGACAGAAGAGTATGTTAGACTCATAAGAGCTTAACATATTTGGATCCGAACATACACAAAATGGTCAATAAACTTGACAACTAATATAAACGCGAATGATAATGTCTAATTATATATATTTAACTTGTAAAATGTGACAATAAAACTTATATTATTCAAGAGTCGTAACGACTTGGAAATGCTTTATAAATGGACGTATCATGTCCAAATTTCGATAAAACATTTTTATAACTTAATCATTATAACTATTTAATATCCAAAAACCTTTGTAACTTATACGTTTTCTTTCTCAATCATGTCATTTTATCAACTATTTGGGAAATGGTTAATACACCGAAACAACCTATTGATGTTTTCTTTCTTGTTTTCTTATTTATTCCTTCTTCTTATTCTTATTTCTTCTCTCTTTTCTTCATTCTTTTCTACGTATTCATCTATGTTTGCCGACTTTTATTATTTTAACTTTCTCATATCCACACGAGTCTTAAACGTTTCTTTTCTTACAAATGCCATTGAAACTAAACATTTTCATTTCAAATACGAGTATTACTTTATAAATCGCTCTGAGGTTTATTGCTGAAACGTATTATCCACTTATTAGGTTGTGCTGAGGTTCATTTGCTGTGCTATACCATCTAATCATTTGTGATATCTTGTTTCTCTACTACAACTAAGGCGAGATTCATAGCCCCACTTTACTTTTAAATTGTTTATAAACCCATAGGGGAGATACATGCTATTTACTTTTCATGAACACAATTGTTTAAATGTATGTTATTCCTGACTAAGATGATATTGCTAAGTACCGACCTTGCCAAAAGCAAGTCCCTCGATCATGAACCATTAATCACTTGCGAGTGAGCGCGAATATAGGGATATAGGCCTATAGGATTTGACCATCCCGCCATGTTGACTAAGTCCGGTCCGCATGTGATGTATTATATTCGATTTATCACTAGGTATCTGGCAAAGTATCTAGCTCGAGGGCAACTATTACATTATGAATTCCGCGGTTACTGTCGACTTACGCCAATGTTATTTGGTGCCGGTTAACTATTGCGTGTCATGAGCTTAGCAACTGTTTGATGCTTACCTGATATATGTATTTGTTACTTATATCTTTCAGACTTGAAAATCTTGTGTTCAACTATTTATTTTAAACCTATGGATTTCACTCAACCTTTGTGTTGACTTTTTAAGCATGTTTTATCTCAGGTAATTGATGCATACTGTTCTGGCACTAGGAGTGGCATGAAGATTATCGATGGCTATTGGATTTTACTATCTATCTACCTTTTTTTACTACCTTTTTACTATCACTTATCATTCGAAAAACCCATTTTGAACTATGTCTTTTATTTCTGCTGCGTATGATGTTTGAGAACCTTTTGAACACTAAAGTTTATCTATAATTTGAATGACATGTTTTTATTAAAACGGATTGATATGGGGTCATTATCTATGATTGTGACTGTTTTACCCGAAAGTAATACCTCAAACTATGTTCCGCTGCCATAATCCGAGTTCAGGTTGTTACACATATCTACTCACCCATCTCTTTCTCTCTCGAAATGCCGGAGAAAACCCTCAAAAAAAGCACCAAAACCACAAATCAACACCACCAAAACCTATTTTACCACCACCTTCAACATCACCACTTACCATCACCCGAAAACAATGCACACACGCACCACTGGGCACTTTTTTTGTTTAGTTTTGTTTAAAGGTATGTTTCTTTTTTACTTTTGATTTTGTTCAAACTATCATCACCGTTGGCGGACCACCGACGACCGCAGCAGCAGGCAGCCGGAGCACTACTGTGCACCACAGCCACCTCTGCCGACTACCATAGCCGGAGCATCTCTTTACTTTAAAGGTATGTTTTTTTTTACTTTTGACTAGTTTAGTTTAGTTTAATTTGTTTAATTTTGGTTTATAATTTGTTTTGGATAATTTTTGTTGTTTAATTTTAGTTCTAAATTTGTTTTGGATAATTTTTGTTTTTTAATTTTAGTTCTAAATTTGTTTTGGATAATTTTAGTTGTAAATTTGTTTTGGATAGTTTGGTTAGCATCATCGCCGACCACCGCTGCCAGGACCATAGCCGACCACCGCTGCCGACCACCGTCCACACTTGCCGGGACTACAGCCGACCACCACCTCTCTTCTTCTCTTCCTCTTTCTTTCAGTTGGGACAACCGGGTTAGTAATATGCGTTTGGTTAATTTTGTTAATTTTGCTAAGTGTTAGTAGTATGCGTTTGGTTAATTTTGCTAAGTGTTAATCGGATTTTGTATGTGTTTTGTTAATTTCGCTAAGTGTTTAGCCACACAAAAAAGCCATCTTGTATAACGATTTGTTGTGAGAGCTCGTTTAGGCTTAGTCTCGTAGTTTAGGTATTTTGGCATTCTTTGGGCGGAATAACTAAATTATGCTTTTGGTATTGTGTATATGTATAATTAGCATTTTGTACTTACTTTCCATGTGTTCATTTTGCAGTGTCGTAGATGACGAACACCCGAGGTTTTATCATTTGTAGACGATTTCCATGTGTTCATTTCAAGTGTTAAATACATATTTACATAGTTTATGACGCAATTCAACAAACAGGAAGGTAGTTCCTCAAACTTGAGCCTGTTTATCAACCCCCCCCCCCCGCGCGGGCGGGCGCGCATATATTCCTAGCCAGCCTCTTCCCAACCCGTCTACTCACCGCCACCATTTACTTGACGACATTAACCCTAACCCTAATGTGTATCAACCAATGATGAATCCTGGCGGCTTGTTATAGACCAGTTATGACTGATGATGAAGATAGTGGTGATGATGGTGGTAATGCTGATCAAGATGATTATGATGACGAATAGGGATTTTAGTATGTTATTTGTATTGACATCATTGTGTTATTAGTAATAGCTTAATTTGGATCGTTATTTGCGAATATTATGACTTCGTTTTATTGTTTTGGAATGAATAAATGGATTGATGAAGTTGAACACTTTTGTAACATGGTTTCGGGTCATTTACAGGTTCTGTTTTGGTAGATTTTTTCCAAAAAAAATTCCGGAAAAAATCTGGAAATGCAGCAGCTGCTGCTCTCTTTTTTTGCATACAGATAATTATGAGTATTAATATTTTTTGTATTTAAATAAAAATGTATCTCAATAATTTCTATTATTCAATTATAGTATATACATTGCAACCACATATGTGGTCTCCACATCGTTTTGACCAGCTGACTAAAGTTTGGGTTGAATATTTCTGGGCCCCACAAGTGGTTGCTAGATACATTGTTTTTGTGGTCGCAATGAAACATAGCAACGAAAACATTGCGTCCATCATTTTGCGACCACATGTAGTCGCGAAGTGGCTTTGCGACCACATTTTTGCCATTTGGAGACCACATAAGTGGTAGTAGAAAGTAAAATTGTAGTAGTGCTGACCTTCAGAGGGTGTATTAGGCTATTTTATTTTTAAATACTTGTCAGAGACAATTTGATTCAATTTCAGACCCAACAATAATAGAGGCATATATGTTTTTTATGATATTAACACATTAACTCATTGTACAATATATAGTTATCATGTATTTTGTGATTTAAAATATATAAAAAATAATTATTTAGCTATATATGATAATTTTAATGTTTAGAAAGAATATATATGTTGGATCAAAAGTGTAGATTGGCAGGGACACCTCAACCCTGTGTACCATAATGGTACCCATCAACCCTACCCAGCAAAGGTTTGATGCCTGTGAAATACCTCCACCCAATACCCAACCATGTTGCGAAATGGATTCGAACTCGCGTCCTTTGTTGGAAGAATATATATGTAAATTTGAGTTTAAGTTGCATATATATGCAACTTTGTGCTTTTGAAAAGATGTATATCCAATTCACCTAAAAACAAATGAAAACGTACGTGTAAAAATGCATGGTCAAATAAACTAGTATAAACATTACACTACGAATATAAATAATAGAGTAAATTACATGGTTCGTCCCTGTGGTTTGGGGTAAATCCCAATTGAGTCCTTATCTTTTTTTTTATTGCATGATTGATCCCTATGTTGAAACTATTGCACACCGTTCGTCTTTATCGCTAACAGTCGTTATCTTCTCCATTAGCTCTCAGTCGTCAAATGGCAACGTTAGTCAATTAACCAAACGATCGTTTGCAACGTTAGTCCTTTATATTAATCAGTCGTTTCTAATTAAATAAAATTTTGGTTTTCTTACCTAACTCGTCCGTTTTTTCCACTTTTTTCTTTACATTTTCGTCTGCTTTTATACGTTTTTGCCCGTTTTGCTACGTTTTCATCCGTTTTTATATGTTTTCGTTTGTATTTCTTATGTTTTTATACGTTTTCGTCCATTTTTATACGTTTTCATCCGTTTTAACATGTTTTCATCTGTATTCACACGTTTTCGTCCGTTTTTATATGTTTTCGCCGTTTTTTATACGTTCTCGTCCGTTTTATATGTTTTCATCCGCTTTTACATGTTTTTTTCCGAATTCACACGTTTTTGTCCGTTTTTCTTATGTTTTTGTCTGTTTTTATACGTTTCGCCTGTTTTGGTACGTTTTCTTATGTTTTTGTCTATTTTTTATAGGTTTTTGTCCATTTTTATACGTGTTCATCCGTTTTTACACATTTTTGTCCATTTTTACACGTATAAAAACGAAAAAAAACATAATAAAAATGGATGAAAACGTATAAAAATGGACGCAAACATAATAAAACGGGTAAAGATTATAAAAATGGAAGAAAACGTGTAAAAACAAATGAAAACGTGTAAAAATGGATGAAAATATGTAAAAACGAATGAACAGGTATAAAAACGGACGAAAACCTATTAAAACAGAGAAAAACATAAGAAAACGTACCAAAACGGGCGAAAACGCATAAAAATAGACAAAAATATAAGAAAAACGGACGAAAACGTGTTAAAACGGAAGAAAACGTATAAAAATGAACAAAAATGTGTAAAAATGGACAAAAACGTGTAAAAACGTAAGAAAGACGGACGAAAACGTATAAAAACGGATGAAAACATAGCAAAACAGGCGAAAACATATAAAAACGGACGAAAACGTATAAAAACGGACAAAAACGTAAGAAAACGGACGAGTTAGATAACAAAACCAAATTTTTATTTAATTATAAACGACTGTTAGTGTAAAGGACTAACGTTGCAAACGATCGTTTGTTTAATGGACTAACGTTGCCACTTTACGACTGAGAGCTAACGGAGAAGATAATGACAGTTAGTGATTGTTGGTTATGCAATCGTAAATCAATAGTTATACGGCTAGAAATTACGTGAGCCTATCGGGGCACACATGTATACATTTAGAGAGCGTTTATTAAATATAATTAATATGTTTAATGTATACTATTAATTATAATTAATATAATCCACGAAATATACATAACGGTCTTTAGTCCGTTAGTTTAACGATTAACGGTCGTTAAGTTCAAAATTAGCTTGTATTGTACATAGTTTATTTTCAAGGACCAAAAGGCAATATGGAAGCCCATGAGACACCTTGTATGGCCGGCCATATGGGCTAGGGCAAGAATAGGAGTGGCTTTTTCCCTAAGCTACCCTATTAGTATAAAAGGAGGCCTCTAGGTCTTCATTTATTCACACCTCAAAAAATCGAAGCATTCTTTGATCTTCTTTCTTGCCTCTACAAATCGTCAAGCACCCGTTGTAAGGGAGTTGGCATTTGTTTCTTCTCTACGACTAGCATTCGTGTTTAGTTCGTAAGCTCGTGGGTTAAGCACTAGCATCCTAACGCTCTCGTTAGATGTGTAGTGTAAGTTTTCGATAGAGATCAACTCACTATAGTTGATTAGGGTTTCGTGGTGATACAAGATCCATTGTAGTGTTTGTGATCAAGGTCAAGACTTGGTGGTTATCTATTTTTCAATAGATTCGAGGTTAGTATTTATTATGTGTTTTAATTCATAACATTAAATATATATCCATCCGCTGCGTACTCGTGGTATTGATGGTTTAATCAATATAAATTCCCTACAGTGGCACCACGAGCCATCTCATTTGGTGTTATGGGTTACACATAGAGTCGCTTGCTACGCTAATTAAACACATATATTAATTGTTATGACAATAACATGCATTATTGTCATTTAATTAAATCTTGATCTTGTTTAATTATTAATGGTTAATAAGACTTAAAAGGGGTTAAGAAAATTAAAAAGATTATTGTAACATGTACTTCTTATTTTTCTTTTTTTCCAATCTTAAGGCTTACGCGGTCATTATTATGACGTCTGTGGTCCACTTGGTACCTAGCTCGAAAACCTTATAGGAGCCTTAGATTCTCCAATTGGGGAAGACTCATTCTTGAGTTTTGGAGCATTACTTGTTTTACTGCTTTCCATTAGAGTCTGTCTTCTCCTCTACCCTTCTTCTGTTTGTTTTAATTGCTTATATGTTTTATTCCTTGTGACTTGCTTTACATATACGCTATTGACTTTGGAAATAAAAACATACTAATTACTTATATCGAAACTTGTTTTAATTAAATCGTGGGTTCCATCAAGCTATTGAGGGTATGGATCATTACTCGAAGCTACCAGGATATAGCTTGCTGGATATCGTGAGATTTAATTATTGTCTATTAATATACACACTTAATTCCTTGTGACCAGTTATGTGTTATGTGTGAAACTTTTTTTTTTTACACTTAAACAGACTATAAACTATTGAAATATGATTTAATTAAATTGCGGGTTCCATCAAGCTATTGAGGGTGTGGATCATTACTCGAAGCTACCAGGATATAGCTTGCTGGATATCGTGTGATTTAATAAACTTTAACTATAAGATACCTAAAGTTTTGTGCTTTTATTAATGATCTTTGATCATATCAAGATCTAGGGTTTTGTGTGGTCTTTTCCCGCCCCACTACATGCTTCGGCATATGAGGGAATTATTGGAAGAACTTGGGTCTTTTGACTCATGCAGAGTACAATATAGGGTTCTTGACCATTCTTTGCCCGTGATAATAAGTACACCTAATAAGTTGAAAAAATTGTTTTTTGCAAACTTGTGTTACAAAAAAGTATGCATGCCTCTTTGTACACAATTTTTGATACATGCTTTTGTCAAAATTATGTGATACCCTATTTGAAATTTAAGTTTATACCATCCAAGTTTGGGGACACTTGCACTTGCCTTTTGCTCTTCGTGCGACGTGAGTGAATTGCAACCCAAGGTGTTTATTCTCTAGGGTTAGACCTAGAGTTATTTACACATGTTCTCTAATTGGATGACTTAATCGAGTCAAGCGGTGAGATCCTTGAGCCCGAGGCATAGGATGAGATAAAACATGCATGACACTAGTAGCTTGTACTCTAGTGCCATAAGTCTCATAAATCTAAGAGTTGTACTTGTAATGCAATTGTCGCACGCCGCCTACCTCTTGTACCCACAAGACTTACATGAGTAGTGAGCACTACCGTGATGAGTGGGAGTTCAAGAGGGTCTTAGTCTTTTAGTAAATTAATTGTTTTATTTAATAAAACATGGGTAGTTAATTTGTAAAAGAATTAATTATCGAAAATACTAAAATTTTGAACTTTGTTTTATTGTAGATGGCAGCAAATCAATCCGTCAACAATTCGATCTTCAGGTCTTTCCTCGAAAAGGAAAAACTTACTGGATCAAACTTCCTCGACTGATATCGGAATTTGAGGATCGTCCTCACAGCCGAGGATAAGTTAACCTATGTGGAGCATCCCATACCTGCTACTCCTGTTCCTCAAACTCCTGATCAGCAGGTTCCTGCTGATGTCCTTGCTACTCACGCCCAATGGGTTAAAGCATCCAAGGACATAGGCTGTCTTATGCTCATAAGCATGACTCCAGAACTTCAAAAAAATCTGGAGCACTTTGATGCATATAACATGCTTAAGGAATTGAAGACCATGTTTGCTCAGCAAGCAGAACAGGAACTCCTTGAGACTGTGCAGGCCTTTCATGCATGTAAGCATGAGGAAGGTCAATCTGTTAGCACCTATGTTCTGAAAATGAAGGGCTATCTAGATAGACTAGAACGCCTTGGTCACCCCATGTCATCTGGCCTTGCAGTGAGCTTAATTCTTACCTCTCTGAACAAAGACTTTGTTAGATTCAGACAGAATTATAATATGCAATACATGGGGAAGATAGTGAATGAAGTGCATGCAATGCTTAAGCTGCACGAACAAGGGCTTCCTAAGAAAGATGCTACCCCTGCTTTACTTGCTAAAAGAGCAGGAAGGATCCAGAAGAATAATAAGAACAAGAAGCCGCTGAATGGTGCTCAGGGTAAGAATCATGGTAAAGGCAAGGCTAAGCTTGCTTATGCCCCCAAGGCCAAGATTCCCCCTCCACCTAAAAAGGAGCATCCTACTAAGGACACTGAGTTTCATCATTGTCATCAGACTGGACACTGAAAGAGGAACTGTCCTGCCTATTTAGCCGAGTTGATGCAGAAGAAGTGCAATCTGTTCGTGGGAAATGGAAACCGTGCAGCCGTTGAAGCTATCGGAAGTTTTGATTTATACCTTCCTAGTGGTTTAATAATTGTATTGGATAATTGTCATTATGCTCCTAGTATTACTAGGGGTATTGTTTCAGTTTCACTTTTGAAAGACAAGGGTTTTACTCATTGTTTTACAGATATTGGTATTTCAGTTTCAATGAATAACGTGTTTTATTTTAATGCTGTTTCTAGGAATGGTATTTTTGAAATTGATATGCATGATTCTGTTTCGAATGATTGTTCTATGTATTCTGTTAATAGTAAAAGAGCCAAGCGTAACTTGGACTCTACATTCTTGTGGCATTGCCGACTTGGGCACATTAACAAGAAACGCATTGAGAAGCTGCAACGTGATGGGCTTCTTAAATCAACTGACCTTGAGTCTTTTGATAAGTGTGAATCTTGTGTGTCTGGGAAGATGGCAAGAAAGCCTTTTCCGCATAAAACGGAGAAAGCTACAGATCTGCTTGGACTCATACATTCTGATGTATGTGGCCCTTTTAGAACTGTGTCAAAACAAGGATATGGTTATGTTTATCTTCTTAAACATAAACATGAAGTATTTGAAACTTTCAAAGTATTTAAAAGTGAAGTTGAGAATCAACTTGGTAAGACCATAAAGGCTTTACGGTCTGACCGTGGAGGCGAATATATGAGTCAAGAGTTTATAGATCATCTTAAGAAGTGTGGGATTGTCTCACAGCTCTCTTCTCCACGTACACCACAACATAATGGTGTATCTGAGAGAAGAAATCGAACCCTGCTTGACATGGTAAGATCTATGATGAATCAAACAACTCTACCAATGTCCTTTTGGGATTATGCTCTTGAGTCTGCTGCACGCATTCTCAATATGGTTCCATCAAAGAAGGTTGAAAAGACACCATATGAATTATGGCATGGGAAAGTCCCTAATCTGTCTTACTTAAAGGTATGGGGTTGTGAGGCATTCATGAAACGTGATACGCCTGAAAAACTTGAGCCAAGATCTATTAAGTGTATCTTTGTAGGATGCCCAAAGGAAACAATGGGTTACTACTTCTACTACCCACCTGAGCACAAAGTATTTGTTGCTCGTTTTGCTGACTTTTTTGAGAATCATCTCATCTCACAAGAAGCAAGTGGGAGGATCGTAGAACTTGATGAAATTCAAGAAGATACTCACCCTTCTGAAAATACTAGCCAACTTCCTGAGATGGTTGAACATGAAAGTGTTGAACCAGAAAGTGAAGTTATTCCTGTTCGTAGGTCCTCAAGGACAATACGTGCACCTGAATGTATGTGTTTGTACATCGACTCAGAGGAGCATGAGTTAGGGGATCTCAATGAGCCCGCTAACTATAAAGCTGCATTAGCAGATTCTGAATCTGAAAAATGGCTTAATGCTATGAACGAGGAAATGAAATCCATGAAAGACAATGAAGTCTGTATTGAATTTGACCTCCCTCCTAACGCTAAAACCGTTGGTAGCAAGTGGCTCTTCAAGAAGAAGACTGACATGGATGGAAAGATACACACCTATAGAGCTAGTCTTGTGGCAAAAGGTTATACTCAAACCTACGGTGTAGATTATGAGGAAACCTTCTCGCCTGTCGCAGACATAAAAGCTATTAGGATTCTTTTAGCCATAGCAGCGTATTATGACTATGAGATTTGGCAGATGGATGTCAAAACTGCCTTCTTGAATGGTCACTTAACCGAAGAGGTTTACATGGACCAACCTGAAGGATTTGTCAATCCACAATATCCTAACCGTGTATGCAAGCTACAACGATCCATTTATGGATTAAAGCAAGCATCTAGGCAATGGAATAAAAGGTTTGATGAGGAAATCAAGAAGTATAGTTTCACTCAAAACCTTGATAAGCCATGTGTATATCGTAAGGCTAGTGGGAGTAATGTAGCATTCCTAATCTTATATGTTGATGACATATTGATCATGGGAAACAACATTCCAATGTTACAAGCTATTAAAGCCTATCTTGGAAATTGTTTTTCTATGAAGGATTTAGGTGAAGCTGCATATATTCTAGGAATCAAGATCTACAGAGATAGATCTAAGCGGTTGATTGGACTTTGTCAAAGTGCATACATTGAGAAAATCTTGAAAAGATTTAATATGGCGAATTCCAAATGTGGAACTACCCCAATGCAAGTAAAACTTGAGTTGAGAAAATCTCAAGGACCCTCAACACCTGCAGAGGTGGAACGCATGAAGAGGATTCCTTATGCCTCGGCTGTAGGATCCATCTTGTATGCGGTGATGTGCACTAGACCTGATGTTGCGTTCGCTCAGAACTTAACAAGTCAATTTCAAGTAGATCCAGGTGAGAATCACTGGTCTGCTGTGAAGAACATACTGAAGTATCTCAGATATACTAAAGATATGTTTCTTGTTTACGGTGGAGACCCAAACAGAGAGCTCAGAGTTACCTGTTATACTGATGCTGGGTGGCAGACCGACAAGGATGATACCAAGTCGCAAACTAGCTACGTTTTCCTTCTAAACGGAGGCGCTGTAGTCTGGAAGAGTGCCAAGCAAAGTATTACAGCAATGTCTTCTACAAAAGCTGAATACACTGTTGCTTCAAAAGCTGCAATGGAAGCTATTTGGATAAGGAAGTTTATTGATGAGATTGGAGTAGTACCCACCTATAAAGAACCTGTAACACCCCAACCCGGCAAGGGTAGAAGTATCACATTAATGGTTTCATATCAGATCAAAACAAAGCATACATTCATTAGTAATACAAGGATTCTCAAAGGTTACAAATGAAATACTAAATACACAAGGCTGCAAAGGAAACAAAAGCTAAATACTAAGTCTGCAAATGCAAATCCTTCTAATAACCTCTACTTCATAATAACTATCATGGTCTTCTAAGTCCAAAAGTCTCTTCACTCATACCCAGCATTCCAACTAAAACCTGCCGCGGGAAAAGAAACGCGGCTGAGCTTAAAAAGCCCAGTGAACAGATATATAATAAACGGAAACGAAAGCAAATGAAATGAACATGTATGGTTTAGTGCATAGGGATACATAAGTCATAGGCAAAGAATATAATAAGAATGAAATGAAAAGAAAGGAAATAAAAAGTAATAAGGGTCAGTAATCCTCCATGAGCCCGAACAAATCAAATATATTAACCCTGTAGCAATCTAGAGGGGATGCCTCACAAGTAACCAGATAATATGAGGGGTGACCTCATGTATCAAATTGGAGTGATCAGCTCCCAAACTTTGTGAAAGACGTGGTATGCACCCAGCATCAGTCACCAAACAATATATAATATCAAATCATGACAAATCCACTAATACGAACACGAACCTAGGATTGCAATCCATACGCCCCTCGAACAATAATATAGGCCATAATAAATATAATGTGCACGTTACGAACAATATGGGGATGGTGTGAGAAATCACTCACCCACACGTGAGTCATGTCAGCAGTGCATCACAGACACGGCCATGTTACCTTCATGGCTAGGAAACGAACTTGGCTCGGGTATCAAACTGAAGGGTCAAAGGTCAAAGGTCCAAATCAAAGCAAAGGTTCAAATAGTCTAAGTCATCGAATCGTAGTCAAAGTCCAAATATCAAAGGTTCATGGCAAAGGGTTCATCATCGAAGGTTCATAATCAAATGGTTCTTTTAAAGTAATCTTTATCAATTTATTTTCATAAAAATAACCTTTAATAACGGTGTTCACAAAATTAGTCTCGAATGTAGTTTTCACAAAAGCTTAGTAAAATTCCAAATAGAGTGGTTTCGCATATTTCATAAACATCATCTTTAAAATAATTTTCCTCAAAACATTTCCATAATATAATTGAAAAGCTTTTCACATCTAATTACAAAAATCAAATGAACCCCCGAAGTGTCAAATGATTCGAATACTAATATTACAAGATAACGAACGAATATCAAATGGATATATTGTAGAAGTTCAAAGAAAAAGGGTCATATCGAACATCAAAGTCAAAATGGATCAAACAAACGAACCAAAGTGTAGGGGAACATAGCAATGGCTTAGGGAAATCCTAAACGAATCAAAACAAGAGATCAAGAGAAACGAAGGCACCTTACAAGAAGGGCAGAATATCTGTACCTTATTAGCAGAACACAAGGATAGCAAATGATAAGGATCAAATTACTCCTTCCTCGAACCTAATGGAGTAGAAGACAGAAGTTCAAAAGGGTTTTCAGTTATCTTTCCATTTTAAGTAACTTTCTATTTTTAGTAACTTTCCAGATTTAGTAACTTTCCAGATTTAGCAGGTTTTTATATTTAGCAAGATTATACCCTCAAAAATTAGGTTAAGTCATTAATTAAGCCTTATTATGGGATTAAGGTATATTTTAGCAAGTTATAAAAGTCTAGGGTTATTTATGACAAGTTTTCATAGTTTAGGGTTTTAATTGTAATTATATCAAAGTTAAGGGTTTTAAATGAAACTATTACAAATTACTAGTTTAAACCACATAATGGATTCAAAATCACACTTTAGTCCTTTAAGTTTCAATATTTACAACTTACACCCTTTAGTTATTAAAATTACAAAATAAACCTTATAGTTACATAATTTACAATTTAACCCATACTATATTCATAATAACATCACAAGCCCTTATATTTACTAAATTACAGAATATACCCTCATAGTTATGCATGGTACGATTTAAACCTCCATGTTTCACATATTTACACATTTGGTCCCTTTAGTTTACAAAACTTATAATTTAAGTCATAATTCCAAAATAATTACACATTAAACCCATAATTACCCAAAATTACATATTACCTCCCTAATAATATTATTTACACAAAATAATCACAAGTTTTCTGAATTTACACCCTTTAGTTATTAAAATTACAAAATAAACCTTATAGTTACATAATTTACAATTTAACCCTTACTATATTCATAATAACATCACAAGCCCTTATATTTACTAATTGTTATAATTCGAACCATAAAATAACAATTAAATCATGTTCTTGCAAATTTTACACATAAGGACCTCATCTTATAATTTTTACACATTTGCACTGACCTAATTAACATTATAAAAATAACATTTAAGTTTCAAAGTTGGCAAAACAAGCCCTTGTTATTTATTTAGAAATCGTATAACACTTTTAATTCACAAAATAAAACCCTAACTCATCTAATCAACAACCAATCATTACCTCATCATTAGATAGCATTTAATGACCAGAATTAAAGTACAAAACCTAACCCTAATTTGTTCTAGGGTTTCTATTTATTTTTCTTCCATTCGACACAATATATACGATTTATAAAATAATTAGCTACGATCCATTCAAGCTTCTACAATTCGAACTAGTATTTTTCCCAGACCATATAAGTCGTATAGAGTCCAAAATAATTAATTACCACTCCTGGATAAATCGTATAACACGTATTGGATTTTATATACGTTTTTTGCTCTCAAAATTTGGTACGATCCATTTAGCATTTATGATTCGATTTTTATAATTTATTTAGGTCTTATATGATCAAAATAACATAAGAAAAATATCACAAGCAAGATCGAACATACAAAAGGGATAAAACAAAATTATACCTCTCGCTAAAGTCAATTCGACAAAACAATTTACTAGCGATCAAACCAACGAATCCCACGACCTCCAAACAATTTTATAAACTTCCTTTGATGATGTAGAGCTCCAAAAAAATAAGCCATGAATTTTATTTGTTCGAATGAAGCCTGGTCGATTTTTGTAAAGGGTTTCAAGGTTTCGGTATATATTTTCTATATATAATAAAATATAAAAACGTATATAGTTGATAAGGATCAATGAATTTCGGCCCAAGGAAGTCTAATTAAGCTCAAATACTGATTGTGATCTTTTCCTAATTTTATTTGCATTTATCTTGTATTTTATTTAATTTATTTTGTATTTTTAATAATAATAATACCCGCATTATATATAAATCGGACAAAATAAATACTTTGTATATTTTGTACTTTTCTAAATGTTAAAATGTAGTCACAAAAATTATTTGGCTTCATATCTAGTTCATTCCCGAAGGTTTGGAATTTATTTGGTGATTTATAAGCTTTAAAATCAAATTTTAAAATTGTAGGGGCATTTTGGTCATTTTGCACATTTTGGATTTTTAGGTATTACAGAACCTATGGAAATGCTATGTGACAACACTAGAGCATTAACTATTTCCAACGAGCCTGGAGCTCAGAAAGGCACCAAGCATTACAAAAGGAAGGTTCACTATCTCCGTGAGGTTATCGCAGATAATGAAGTAGTACTTAACAAAGTTCACACATATGAAAACTTAGCTGATCCATTTACTAAGGCGTTGCCTTTGAACAAGCATGTTGAGCATACTAGTGGTATTGGACTTCGTTTAGTTAGTAGTCTCATGTAAATCTGTTTTGATTTTAGTATTTGGATAATGGGATATATAAAACATTTATTATTTTGATGATTAATATACGTGGTACTTGAGTTATTCATTCATATATTAATTGTGTCCTATATTTGCATGTTTAATCCATAAGTAATTTATTACTTTAAATTGTTCATTGTCGATCAATGATATGGGAGTATTGTTGAATTAAGGCAAATGTGAGAGATTGGTTATATTCTTTGAATACTAAGGATTTGTCCGCCAAAGTTACATGTTATCCACGTGCTATGGATATTGGATTTCCCCAAACCTACGAGTCATCACTTTATGGATCGGCGTCATTAAGTGATATCTCGCAAATGGTTATTTTATTTCTCCTCTGACTTGAGATTCAAGCAGGTCTTGCATGTATGGATCATTCTTCTTGACTATAGTCAAACGCTATCCTGAACAAGGTGGTTATAAAGGCTATTCTCAGAAGTTGGTTGAAGCACATGAATGACACGTGTAGTCAAAATAGAATTTGTTCCTCCACTTGTCCTCTGGAGCATGATACTACTGGGCCCCTCGCTGAATTAATCAGATGTTTGCATGGCCGTGCCCAAAGTGTAAATCAAGATGATACTTGTTTTATGTTTGGTAATCTTGATTAATTTCTAAAACGAGAAACAGAATAGTTGAACAATATGGAATGACTTTGATCCATATCCATAGTTCAACAAGTATCTGAAACAAAAGGATAATTTAAAATTGTAAACCATTTACCTAGTTGTTTTATGAAACCACACTCAGGTATTTCTGGGAGCAATGCGGTGTTGCTAGACACTTAGCATTGTTAGTATACATTATTGATTGTTACGATCGCAAGTGGGAGCTGTTGGTTATGCGCTCGTAAATCAATAGTTATACGGCTAGAAATTACGTGAGCCTATCGGGGCACACACGTATACATTTAGAGAGCGTTTATTAAATATAATTAATATGTTTAATGTATACTATTAATTATAATTAATATAATCCACGAAATATACATAACGGTCGTTAGTCCGTTAGTGTAACGGTTAACGGTCGTTAAGTCCAAAATTAGCTTGTATTGTACATAGTTTATTTTCAAGGACAAAAAGGCAATATGGAGGCCCATGGGACACCTTGTATGGCCGGCCATATGGGCTAGGGCAAGAATAGGAGTGGATTTTTCCCTAAGCTACCTTATTATTATAAAAGGAGGCCTCTAGGTCTTCATTTATTCACACCTCAAAAAATCAAAGCATTCTTTGATCTTCTTTCTTGCCTCTATAAATCGTCAAGCACCCCTTGTAAGGGAGTTGGCTTTTGTTTCTTCTCTACGACTAGCATTCGTGTTTAGTTCATAAGCTCGTGGGTTAAGCACTAGCATCCTAACACTCTCGTTAGACATGTAGTGTGAGTTTTCGATAGAGATCAACTCACTATAGTTGATTAGGGTTTCGTGGTGATACGAGATCCATTGTAGTGTTCGTGATCAAGGTCAAGACTTGGTGGTTATCTATTTTTCAATAGATTCGAGTTTAGTATTTATTATGTGTTTTAATTCATAACATTAAATATAGATCCATCCACTGCGTACTCGTGGTATTGATGGTTTAATCAATATGAATTCCCTACAGTGATAAAGACGAATGGTGTGCTATAGTTTTGCTACGTTTTAGAATATTATAAGCTACTCACATCTCAAATCAACCTTTTAGAATATTATGATACGAAACAATCATTCATGATCATAATTTTCAATCTTCCAAATATTGAACATCTGGTAAATACCAACGTAATACTATATGTTTAATTGTATATAGATATATTTGTATATATATATATATATATATATATATATATATATATATATATATATATATATATATATATATATATATATATATATATATATATATAATGTATCTTTATTTTGAGAACCCTGTTAAGTGCGGGAACTGCGAGAACTCCAATTTTGCATTAGAAAACATGCATGTTCATATAAAACATGTATGTTTTCTTACATACACCTTAATACACATACTTGAGTAACACACATGTTCATATAAAACCTGTTAAGTGCAACAGATCAATGCAAAATGGTTTTTATTTTCAGAACCTTGTTAAGTGCGGGAACTGCGAGAACTCCAATTTTGCATTAGAAAACATGCATGTTCATATAAAACATGTATATTTTCTTACATACACCTTAATACGCAGGTATGTGTATTAAGGTGTATGTAAGAAAACATACATGTTTTATATGAACATGCACGTTTTCTAATGCAAATTTGGAGTTCTCGCAGTTCCCGCACTTAACAGGGTTCTGAAAATAAAGCTCCCCTATTATATATATATATATATATATATATATATATATATATATATATATATATAAAATATATATATATATATATATATATATATATATGTTTCGGGGCGGGGCGGGGCGGGGATGTTGAGCCCCATCCCCGCCCTAAACCTAATAAAAATCCCGGTTAATGCCCTGAAACCCACTCCGTAACCCGATAAGCATGCCCCGCCCCGCCCCAAAAAGTTTGGGTTTTGGGTTTCCACGTCGGGTTCAGATTTTTTTGCCACCCCTACTCGCAATCCACATTAATTTCATGCATGGCAGGTGAAGTCATCGTTAGACGATCTACGAATTATGAGCCATCATTATGATCATATTGAATCACTTTCTAGTAAATACACGGTATGCATACCATATAAGTTCCATTTAAGGGTGTGTTTGGTATGCTGCCATGAATGACAATGGGTATGAGTTTGATAGTAGTGGCGGGTCCCTCACCTATGAAAGATTCATACCTAGCTCTCTTGATGTATATGGAGTATGGATTATATCTATCATTCATTACCATAGTGGTGGGCCCCCACATCTTAAACAAACACATTTAATCACTTTCATAGTCACTTTCATTACTATATTAATGCATATCCAAGTGGGAGCTGTTAGAGTTATGGATATAAATTAATATACGTATGACCAGTTTCGAACACGAGACTTCGGGATTGCACACATTACGTATGAGTTTCAATGTATTAATAATTAATATAATAAGTTTTTATTTAATTATTAATTTCATGAATAAACACTTAACGGGCGTTAGTATTTAACGAGGTTTGGTTAACGGTCGTTAAATATTAAGTTAAAGAACTAGAGATGAAAATACAAGCCAAGAAGGTTCTAGAAACCCCTTGGGCTTGTATGTTCGGCCGACCCACCCTAGGGGGAGGGTTTTTTTTCCCTAGCTTGGTGAACAAGATTGAGGAGTCTATAAATACAAACCCTTGTATTCATAAATCATTAATCTTGATATCCTAGCAAGCCTAACTTCTTCTTCTCCTCTCCTCTTGTGTATTGCCGATCGAACACTCCCAAATCCCTTGGGAATTCGATCCAAGATTCACAATAAAGTGTTTGGTTTGTTCATGGATTAAGAACCTAGCTTTCCGCATTGAAACGCTACTAATACGTGTGTACAAGATCGGAGATCAAGCATACTTTTGCTTGAGTTGTTTTTCCCATTCGACTTGTAGGTGGTCGAATACTTTAAACCCTAAGTTAGGGTTTTACCAGTTCTTGCTCACTCGATTTCTTGTTTATCTTGAAATCAAAGGTACGCGTATTCTTTTATTTAGTTAATTAATTACTTGTATTAGATTCTGTTTTCCGCTGCCAATGCTTTGATGTTCATATTTATGTGTTATATAAATTGTTATGATTCACATATTCCAACAATGGCATCAAGAGCCCGTTAATACGATGTAATTAATTACTGAAACACATAAAAATTGAATCTTTGTGATTAGATACATGTTTATGGTGTTCTAGGGTTTTAAAAATTAGTAAACCCTAATTTTTTTATATATGGGTCGATCACCCTATTATTATTAATTAGGGTTTTATGTTTTGTAAAACTTGTAGAAACCCTAGGTTGCATGTAATTTTTTAGGTGTTAATTAATGAGTACTTGGTTTATGTCATTAATTGAATATGCGTAGGATAGACTTGATTATATGTTGTGACATGATAATAAGTGTTATTTGGGGAATCCATGACAAAAACATGCATGTTTTGTCATGGAAATTGATGATTAATTGTTACATGTTTTACATGCTTATTTTATGCGATAAAAATTAATTAGGGTTTTAGTAATTAAATTGTTGGACAAGTTAAAATTACTAAAAGTTAATTAATTAGGTTATTAGGGAAGACCTAAAATTGGGGAAGACCCCATATAAATTGTATATTAAAATCAATTATGTGTGTTATTGTATACATTTATCATAAGACTTACGCGACCAACTTGTTGGTGTCTGTGGTCCATTGGGTACAATGCGCTCGAAAACCAATGGGAGTCTTAAGATCAATGTATACATGTTAATTGATTTGTTTAGCATGTCCATTATTTAAGTTGTTTCTTTTTTTATCAATTGCGCATTTGTTTAAATATGTATGTGACATGATTGTAAGCAAAAGGGTAATTTTCAGAATAGAAAATAAACTGAACTTAATAATGGTGAAACATGTTTTTAAGCTCTAAAAATCATAAACTTTTAATTGACTGATGCGACTGTATAAAAATGGTCGAAAGGCGGACCTAATTGTTGACAAACTATAACGTTGGTTTAAGGTTAGTTTCACATTAAATTGTGGCCTTAAAGAGACTCCATTCTGTCTCTCCGCCCGCTTGTGCGTCAAAATTAGACTTACCAAGTACAACCATTATATGTACGAAGCATTTTAAGGCAATGTTGTAAGTTTCTCAACATCATCAATTAAAACTTTGTTGATTTGAGCTTAGTAATGTAACGAATGAGTAAAAGGTTTTTTGAAACATATGATACAAGATGAATGCATGACATCTTTGTACATATTTTGATTACACACATCAAAATTAAATGCCCTTAATTTAAGTTATATGACATCCAATGAAACGGAAACACCTGAGATTACATACCTTCATTACTAGTAGCCAAAGCTGATGTGATGATCAAAGGATGGTAATCAAAGGGTAAATTACATACTTTCATTACTAGCAGCTAAAGCTGATGTGATGAAACTATGGTAATTTGCAGTTTCTTAAGTTTTTTAACTTGATTGAGTACTTTCATTACTAGCAGCCAAAGCTGATATAATGAAATTATGTCAAGGCATAAAGATGGGGATAAAACATGCTTACATTTGCAACTGAGGTTGGAAAAATATGTAAATCCCATACTTCTAGGAATTGCAATTTAAGATTGGCAATTGAGTTCGACTAGTATCTTATTGAGTACTTTCATTGCTATCAGCCAAAGCTGATGTGATGAAACTATGTCAATTTTGATCCTAGTTTTCAGTGAAAATTAAATGGTTAAATGTTATTTACCATGGGTGTTTAATTTTCTTGAAAATTTTAATTATCGAAAGTACTAACTTTTGAACTTTTTCTGTAGAAATGGACCAACCCGACAACACTAACATGAGCAACATGAGTTCTGCTTTCAAGCAAATGATTGAAAGAGAAAAGTTGACTGGGACAAAGAATTTCAATGATTGGTACCGTTCTTTGAGAATTGTTCTGCGAATGGCCAAAAGAATTGATTATCTTAGTAAGCCTCTTCCTACTGCTCCTGCATCAACTGCAGAACATGAAGAGTATAACATTGATTATGAGAAGCACAATGATGTGGCTTATCTTATGTTATCTGGGATGGACACTCAATTGCAAAAGCAATTTGAGAACTATGGTCCCATGGACATGATCAATGAGCTTAAACGTATGTTTGAGAAACCACCTATGGCAGAGTTATATGACTTGATAGATTCTCTGCATAAGTGTAAGCAGGATGCTAGTAAACCAGTGAGTGCCCACGTATTGGAAATGAAAGGTTATTTGGACCAATTGGAAGCACTCAGATGTGGTTACGTGCAAGATGTACAAGTTGGCCTCATCAATCGATCCCTTAACGAGGAGTTGTTTGGTGAGTTTGTGCGCAACTTCAATATGCATTGCACGGGGAAGACAATAAGTGATTTACATGCAATGCTTATTGACTTTGAGAAAGGATTGTCAAAGAAGGCACCTACACCTGCTGTAATGGCAATACAAAGTGGTAGGATTACTAAGCCCAACAAACCGTAACACGCGAACAAGAAGGGGAAAGGTAAAGCTGATAAGGGTAAACAGGTTATGTCTTACCAGCCAATGCCTAAGAAGCAGAATCCTCCTAAGAAGAAGGATAAAACCAAGAACGATTTGGCTGCTTGTTACCACTGCAGTACTCCTGGACATTAGAAGAGGAATTGTCCATTGCTCCTAGAGGAGTTGCGTGCAAATAAAAATAAGAAGGCTGGGAATGTCGCGAGCACTTCAGGTATTTTTATGATTGAATTATTTTCTTTTCCTCGTAAGCATAATGCCTGGGTATATGATACGGGATGTGGTACTCATATTTGTAACACATCGCAGGGGCTTAGAGGAGCAAAGAAGCTGGCCTATGGAGAAAGCTACTTGTACGTGGGCAATGGCATACGTGCAGCAGTTGAAGCCATAGGGACATTCGATTTAGTTTTACCTTCGGGGTTAATACTAGTTTTGAATAATTGTCATTATGCACCTTCTATCATTAGGGGAGTCATTTCAGTTTCTTTATTGTTTGATATTGGTTTTGATCACACATTTACTAAAAATGGAATTTCGGTTTCTTTGAATAATGTTTTTTACTTTAATGCAATTTCAATAAATGGTGTGTTTGAAATCGACATGGAGAATCATATGTCCAATAGAAATAATTCTGTGTATAGAATTAGCAATAAGAGAATCAAGTCAGACTTGGATTCATCTTATCTTTGGCACTGTCGTCTTGCACATATTGGCAAGAAACGCATGGAAAAGCTGCAACATGATGGGCTTTTACAAAATATCAATGATGATTCATTTAATAAATGCGAATCTTGCATATTTGGGAAGATGACAAGGAAACCTCTTTCACATCAAATGGAAAGGGCTACAGATCTACTTGGATTAATACATACTGATGTGTGTGGTCCACTTAGACATGTGTCAAAACACGGTGCTAGCTACTTCTTAACCTTTACGGATGACTACAGTCGTTATGGTTATGTTTATTTACTTAAACATAAACATGAAGTCTTTGAGATATTCAAGGTTTTTAAAAGTGAAGTAGAATTACAACTCGGTAAGAAGATTAAGGCTCTTCGATCCGATAGAGGTGGTGAATATTTAAGCCAAAAGTTTAAAGATTATCTAGCTGAGTGTGGAATTGTCCAGCAACTCGCATCTCCTTATACTCCACAGCAAAATGGTGTATCTGAAAGGAGAAATCGTACATTACTAGATATGGTACGATCTATGTTTAATCTGACAACTCTTTCCTTATCCTTTTGGGACTATGCCCTTGAAACTGCTGTTCACGTATTAAATAGGATTCCAACTAAGAAGGTTGATAAGACTCCATATGAATTATGGACTAGAAAAGCTCTCAACTTGTCTTACTTAAAGGTCTGGGGTTGTGAGGCGTTTGTTAAACGTGACTCACCAGATAAACTCCAACAGAGATCTGTTAAGTGTATCTTCGTAGGATACCCTAAGGAAGCAAAGGGTTACTACTTTTACTTTCCACCAGAGAATAAAGTCATTGTGGCTAGGTATGACGAATTCCTTGAGGAGAATCTAATATCTCAACAATTCAGTGGGAGAGTTTATGATCTTGAAAATGATCAAGAAGATACATCACCTTCTGAAAACACTAGCATACTTCCTGTGGAACCTGAAAGTCTAGGTCCTCCACCTGAAGTTGAAGTGGTTCCCATTCTCAGATCTGCAAGAATTGTGAAAGCTCCTGAACGTCTATGTCTTAACGTAGAATGTGAGGAAACTATACTAGGGGATCTTGATGTACTGATGAACTCAAATAAGTACATTTTATTACTATCATTTATCCTATTTATTTGGCTTGTTTTATTATATTATCTGTGAGAATTGATACGTTAATGTTTACTTTTGTAATTCTCAGGTAAAAAGAAGTATTATGTGAAACTTGGAGATTTTGGACTAATTATGGAGCAAAACATGCAAGAAGTTAAGAGTCTACTGAAATGTACAAGATCAAGATTATTCTGCTCCGGATACGCCGCATCTTACTTATTATATACGGCGCATCACTATGAAGATTTCACAAGCTACGATCCAAGACAGCAAGGACATGCGCCGCATCTAGAAATGGAGTTACGCCGCATCTTCTGGCGGTGTACGAATATTCCTGAATATATTAATCTTGGACCCCACGCGAAGTTAAGTCAATGCGCCGCATCTACTTATCCTATGCGCCGTATCTTGCCCTCAGACAGAAACTATAAATACCCCAAAGTCAGACGAATTTCGGAGAGCCTTGTTTTAGAAGACCGAAGACCACAGAAACCCTAAGCCGAATTCAGACGAAGTAGCAGCACAAGACACACCTTGAACGAAGATACAAGAGCTGTAAGAAGGTCCTGCATGTATTCAATTCATTAAGTAGTTTTGTTTTATTGTATTAGTACAGTTTAATTAGTCAGGATTGATGGGCTTGTGTCATTGATTTAATCATGCACTTCAACTCCCCTTAAAATTGCTTTCCCATTAATTAAAGTTTATATGTTAATGTCTTTGGTGACTTTTATTAGTGCATTGATAACCTCTGTGTCTAGCTGAGCATTGCTTGGGTCGCCATGCCCCTTTCTCGCCTATTTATTCTATCGCCTATGCATTCTATCATCTGTAGAAAAGTAGGAAGAAAGATAAATAGGATGTCATAAGTAATCATTAAGGGTTTACTCGCCGATAAGATTAGAGCCAACGAGAAAGGAATTAATCTCGGTGTGTTGCATCGAACTATACACTTCATATAAAACTAGCAATAAAACAAGTGACAAGCTACTTAACTATCAGGACAGGTCTTCTTATTGTCTCAAGTATTTATCTGTGTACGTGTGTGCTAATCGCTGATTCGTGCTTATTAGTTTAGTTTATATTTAATCATAATCAAACCGTGCCAGTCTCTCAGGCTGAACCCCTTGCGTTAGATTAGGTTGTATAGCTAACTTAAGATATTAAAATACTGATTAGGATAACTAGATAATACGTTCCACTCTTAGTGATCGACACTCTACTTACCATTATATTCATACTGACCGGGTACACTGCTCGTTAAAGTGTGTGTTATTGATAAGTCGGCTAAATATAAATTTAAAACTTGAATACTGCTAAAACCACAACGACATACCGTGGGTATAAAAATTAGAGCAATACACACGCGCATCAAGTTTTTGGCGCCGCTGCCGGGGAGTGAATTGTTATTATCTGTTAATTTGATTAGTATTTTAATTAGGTTTTTCTTTTTAATTTTTATTCTAACCGCTAACTCTGTTGTAAATTAGTTAAATTGCATTCATTGTATTTTTTTGCATATTTTCTGTTTTTGTGTGTTTTTATTTTTGTTTATTTTCGTTTGTTTTTATTTTTCTTTTTCTTTTTCTATTTTTTTGTATTCTGCTATCGTTGTACTGAGCTAATTCAAACGATACGGCGCATCTATTTTCATAGATACGGCGTATTGCGTTTAATTTTTATAAAATACAACGCGTTTAATAAATTCGATACGACGCATCTTTCCCCAAGATACGGCGTACCTGTTTTTAATAGAAAAAATTTCTAAACGATAATGCCATACGACTTATCTGCTTTAGCAGATACGGCGTATCTATTATTTTAATTAAAAACAGTTTTTGGATTATTAAACAGATACGACGCATCGATTTTTTTTCTCGATACGGCGCATCTTCTTAATCAAAAATCTTGTATTTTGAAACGTAACGAAAATACGGCGCATTAACTTTTTTTAATACGACGCATTTAATTTTAATAAATATACGTTGATTTTTGATAATTAAACTGATACGACGCATTCTAAAATTATAAGCGGCGTATCTATTTTCTGAATAAAAGTCTAATTAAAATTTAACGATTATAAGATACGGCGTATCCAACTTTATGGATACGGCGCATCGTCTACAAATATCAGTAACTTTTATTTTACTTTGATTGTTTCACTCTTCTTTTGCAATGGAAGAATATATCAGACTTGAAGAGGAAAGAGCCTTGAGCAATAATGGGATCTACGATTGGGAAAGAGCAAGATATGATGCACAAGTCATCAAGGATAAAGAACCCACGATGGAAGAATACTTGTTATTGAAGCAGGATAAGTCAGGGAGAGAAAGAAACAAATTGCCATTTCGACACACTTGGACTTTATCAAATGATGATGATGAAGAAGAGTCATATGATTTTGATGCAATTAGGATTCCGGCAATAGTTATTGATGATGTTATTTCTCCGGAAATTGCACAAGTTGGAGAAGAGTCACAAGTGTTTGATTTGAATGAAATTCCGGCAATTGTTTTCAAAGAAGCTTCTTCATCCAAAACTGCTTATGATGAAAATGAAGATGAATGTGGGACAATGGTGTATAGTGCTATTACTTGTGATTTTCCACCCGAGGTGGAAGATATATTCTCATCATATCAAAAACACCATGATAATATTCCCTCGGATGAAGATAATGAGTATTCTGATATTGAAGAGTTTGGTGCTATTGCGTACGATAGCATACCGCAATTACCACAACAAACAGAAGTATTTAGGTGTGGAACGGATCAACTAGATTTTGACCCAACGAGGGATTTTGAAGAAATCTGGGATTACTTATTTAAAGATAACATTCGGGACGATTATGAAATTGCAAGACCACTAGTTGAAGATGGAAATTCACAAGATGAATTGGAGTCACTTACAACACAAAGTGGTACAAATTTATTTAATATTATTAATCTCGTTACTAATAATCTTGCTAGTTTCCCTAAACAGGTTGCAAAACAAAAGAATGATGAGGTGAAATTTATTACACTACCTATTGAAGCACATGAAGCACCTGTGACCAACCCGTTTTTGGTGGAGCTAGAGGAAGAATTTGGTGATGAGCTCTTAAACATTGCTATGATTGATGAAGATGATGATTTCGATCCTATGAAGTATATAGAGGAACTCGAACTTTTACTTGCCAAAGACCCTTTTTCATCTTCTGCGGAAGTCAAGGGACGCCTTACTACCAAAGAGACTAACCAAGAAGAAAAGAGACTCATTTTTCCTCAACACACTACTCTTTCAGATGGAATGGTCAAGTCATCCAATTTATCAACCAAACCGGGTAAGGATAGGAAAGATGTACATATATTGCCAAGGTATGATCTTTATTTATTTCTTCCATCTTTACTAGCAAATTTACACTCTTTTCGTGTTTATTGCTATTATCACCTGCACTTGATCCCAAGTGGGGGGGAACAACACCCTATTACACAATAAATAAGGGTGGAGTCAGGCTCGTGACTCGAACAAAAATAAGCGCTTCGTGGGAGGCAACCCATGCTTATCTTTTATTTTATTTTCTGTGTCGAGTCAGTCAGGCCCACAGAAGATACGGCGCATCTCAATCCTGAGATGCGACGCATCTCCTGCACTGGTCACATCTTACTTAATTTTCTGCATTTTTATTTTTAACTTTAAAACTTTCTGTCAGTTTATTTTAATGCGGCGCATCCCTGGTTAAGGATGCGACGCATCTTCTATCCTGATTCGTATTTATTCCAGGCTCGATACGGCGCATCTTCTTCCATAAGATACGGCGTATCGACTGACCTGATTATTTTCATTTTAATTTTTAAGTTTTATTTTCGCTAACTACTAATGTATTATGCAAGTTTGAACCTTCTTAACTCAGGTGTGTTAAAGTCTTGATGGTATTATAGATTCCTGCAATTCCTGTGGATACATCAATTATGAAGCTTAAACGTTCTCATCCACAAGAAGATGATTTTTGCTCTTACACAAATAATGGAGGATCATACCGAGCAAATCTCAGGGGAGTTTTTCTGTTCTAATTCTTTTATTTTCCATTTTTTAATCTTTGATACAAACAACGAGGACGTTGTTTAACTTAAGTGGGGGGATTGGAGAATTAGAACACTTACTTGTCCTAAACTTTTTCAAAATATGCTTAAAATGTGCTTAATATATCAAAATTTAAAATTTTTAGCATGTTTTTGTTTAAAGTCTAAATTACATAGCTGCACACATGACGTTATTTTCAAAAATTGTGAACTTTTCAAAATTCACAAATCTATGAGTGTGCCGGTGACTTGTAAACTTTAGAACTTGGCTTGTATACTATTCGAGACCACCATAATAAGTATTATTTTTATAATTGGAATGACTTGTCTAAATTGGTAAATTTCTAGGATTACACCCAAATAACCTTTATATGTTATGTGATATTAGCTAACTACACTGGTTAGTTAACCCCCGTATAAACCTTTTGTTACTCTCACTTTTAGAGTAAGATACCCCTAGAAAAACACTCAGAGCCATTCCTTTCGTTTCTTACACCTTTGTTATAATGTTTCGTTACACCCTTACACCTTAGCCTACCTTGTAGATTAAAATCCGTGGTTGGTTAATTGCTTTAGGCAAAGTGTGTTTCCTTACATTACCTGTGTTCGCGTGCGTAATTCATTATCTTTGGTTAGGTCGGGAAATTGCACAATGCAATTGGAGTGAAAGTAAATATTGTATATCTTTGAGTTTATTTTTCGTGTGTTTACTACTTTCACTATTACCGTTATTTCTGAAGTCATGAAAAGTATGGAAAAATTATCCAGAGTTATCGTTATAGTGATGTGGTGAAATTTTACACATCTATGTTTATGTTTCAAGCTTAAAAAAAAAAAAAAAAAAAAAAAAAAAAAAAAAAAAAAAAAAAAAAAAAAAAAAAAAGAATCGAAAAAATAGAAAAGAAAAAGAAAAAAAAAAGTTGGGTGTTTGTTTTAACCAACTTATGTAAAGTTTTGTATTAAGTGGTCGATATCACCACTATTTGTTGTATATTATATTTATGGATTGAATGGGAGTTGGACGTTATGGGAACGCCAACTAAGGTTATTCTTTGATTGAGATCTTGTTGAGTATAATTCGTGTCTACCTAAAGCGTGTGTTTCAAGTGTTAAAGCGTGAGTTATTCTATGATATGAGTCTTATTCATGGGATGGTTGGGATAGCAATTTACCACACTTAGGATTTTAATTTATCTGTTTTGTTTATTTTTTTTTTCATTTTACACCAATTTGTATCCCAAATATTATCCATACCCTATATTATTCTTTATCCAAACCTTTGATTTATTGAGATTAGGGATTTGAGCAATCTTAAGTATCGTAGTCGTGGATTCGGTTATGTATTTATGATTTTGTCTCCCTTTTTGATATAATATTATTGATGAAGATTACTTGGTCCTATCTTTAGCCTATTCGAGTTAAGGATTTGAGCAATTGCAAGTATCGTGTTCGTGGATTCGATCATGTATTTGTGATTTTGTCGCCTTTTCTGGAATTTGAGATCGATAGAGATTAAGGAGAATGATTAACCCTTAACCTACAAACCCTATTTACCGCTTTAGACTTGTTATTCCTTAGCTTTAGTGGGGGAGATGCGTATACTTGCCAAGCTTATGATAGAATATTCATCACGACTGGACAGTTAAACGATTAGATTTTCTTTTATCAATATATTTTATTTTACTTCTAATTCGTTAAGTTTTTGGTTGTGTGATTATGACAAAAACGAATACATGCTTAAATATAAAAATAAATCCTAATATCTTTTAGGATACATTTTCATAAGATTAATTCTAAGGTTTACTTGGGGACAAGTAAAGTTCAAGTGGGGGGATATTTGATGAACTCAAATAAGTACATTTTATTACTATCATTTATCCTATTTATTTGACTTGTTTTATTATATTATCTGTGAGAATTGATACATTAATGTTTACTTTTGTAATTCTCAGGTAAAAACAAGTATTATGTGAAACTTGGCGATTTTGGACTAATTATGGAGCAAAACATGCAAGAAGTTAAGAGTCTACTGAAATGTACAAGATCAAGATTATTCTGCTCCGGATACGCCGCATCTTACTTATTATATACGGCGCATCACTATCAAGATTTCACAAGCTACGATCCAAGACAGCAAGGACATGCGCCGCATCTAGAAATGGAGTTACGCCGCATCTTCTGGCGGTGTACGAATATTCCTGAATATATTAATCTTGGACCCCACGCGAAGTTAAGTCAATGCGCCGCATCTACTTATCCTATGCGCCGCATCTTGCCCTCAGACAGAAACTATAAACACCCCAAAGTCAGACGAATTTCGGAGAGCCTAGTTTTAGAAGACCCAAGACCACAGAAACCCTAAGCCGAATTCAGACGAAGTAGCAGCACAAGACACACCTTGAACGAAGATACAAGAGCTGTAAGAAGGTCCTGCATGTATTCAATTCATTAAGTAGTTTTGTTTTATTGTATTAGTACACTTTAATTGGTCAGGATTGATGGGCTTGTGTCATTGATTTAATCATGCACTTCAACTCCCCTTAAAATTGCTTTCCCATTAATTAAAGTTTATATGTTGATGTCTTTGGTGACTTTTATTAGTGCATTGATAACCTCTGTGTCTAGCTGAGCATTGCTTGGGTCGCCATGCCCCTTCCTCGCCTATTTATTCTATCGCCTATGCATTCTATCGTCTGTAGAAAAGTAGGAAGAAAGATAAATAGGATAGTCATAAGTAATCATTAAGGGTTTACTCGCCGATAAGATTTGAGCCAACGAGAAAGGAATTAATCTCGGTGCGTTGCATCGAACTATACACTTCATATAAAACTAGCAATAAAACAAGTGACAAGCTACTTAACTATCAGGACAGGTCTTCTTATTGTCTCAAGTATTTATCTGTGTACGTGTATGCTAATCGCTGATTCGTGCTTATTAGTTTAGTTTATATTTAATCATAATCAAACCGTGCCAGTCTCTCAGGCTGAACCCCGTTGCGTTAGATTAGGGTGTATAGCTAACTTAAGATATTAAAATACTGATTAGGATAACTAGATAATACGTTCCACTCTTAGTGATCGACACTTGTTGGGAATTATGATTTGATTATTACAAAACAAGAAGGACTGAAGATGACAGATGTTAGGAATTCTTATTACTACCCTTGCTGCCGATCTCATTGCTGCCGATAGTGGAGATGGTTCCTGCTCAAGCTCATTGCTGCCGATAGTGGAGATGGTTCCTGCCGTTAGTGTTATTACTACTGCGGGTATTAGTTATTGTTATCCCGTAAGTTTAGAGTGTTTGTTAGATTTATTTTTAGAAGAGATTGATGTTTATCTCTTTACATGTTTTATTGTAACAGGCTGTATTAGGTATTAGGGTTTCTTATCTATATAAAAAAAAACACACAGCCATTCATATTGGTACACTTCAAAAAAAACATTCATCAATAACAGAATTCATCAGTTCATAGTCTGATCCATAGAGGATCATTGTCTTTTCTTCTTTATTATACTTGTTGTTTAGTTTCCGCATAAACACTTGTATAGCATACAGAGGTTCTTGTTTATACCAAGCTCAATCAAGCTCGAAGTACTCGATCCTACAAGTGGTATCAGAGCCTGGTGAGGATCTCTGATAAAGAAGAGAAGAGTCGAAGAAGAAGAAAAGCAGATCTGAAATTGTTTTTGGTATCGTTATTTTTATTTTGCTGCTAAACAATTAAAGAATTAATTGTGGTCGGTGGTCAAAGATCGTGGCTTTCATTTGTCGCATACGGTTTGTTTGATTGAAGTTGTTAATTGGGAATTGACGTGTGGCCGTGTGGGGTTTATTTGGGTTTCGGTCAATTAATTGTGTGGGGCTATTGGCTGCTTTAATAAACCTCGTACAGATCGAATTCATTATTTATTGGGTGTCGGTGGTTACTCTTGATTGGATCTGGTTGTGGTAATTTATTGGATCAAGTTTTGTCGTTGGTGATTTAATTACTGATTGGTAGTTAAAGAGAGTTTTGTCGCTAGTGATTTTTACAAGTTAAAGAATATCACGTGAGGTTGGTACAGTATTGAATGCTGTTTGCACGTGATTCTGCTGCTATTGACTTTAGTAATGTGTGAATTAATTGGTCAATAAAGGATTTGTTGACTATAGAGTTGCTGCACTGTATTGTTTCTGCTGATAAATTTAAAGTTGTCTGGTGTTCGCTGCTGTTACTGTCAACAAAGAAGCCTTTTCAAACCATTTTCTTGAACCCTCATAAAATGACTACATTCTTAAATGGTGATTCTTTCGAGACAGTTGCCATGAAGATTAGAAACTTGTTTCCTATTCGTTCTAGGGTAGACTGGTCACAAGATGAAGGAAAAGATGAGGAAAAATATGCCACTCAAGTGAGGGAAAAGGTTGGTGGACATGAGACAAAAGGTGAGGTATTCAGTACGGTTGCTGAAGCACAGGCAGATGTGGCTTGTGAATTCGCTTTGATGAGTTTCCCATCTCAGGTACCAAGTTGTTCTGTTGCTTGTCATGATTTATATGCTTTATTTAAGAAAGAATATGATGACATGGAATCTCAATATAAAGATATGTTTATACAGCTCAAAGCTCATAAAAATGCTGTTAAAACTTTAGAACAACAAAAAGTCTGGTACCAAAAGAATCAGTTAGCCTATGAGGAAAAAATAAGGGTTTTAGAGAGGGACTTGAAAAACACCACTAATGAGCTTAAATATTCTGAGTCTCAAAAAGCTAAGGTGGTGTTAGAGAAACAGGATTTACAGACTAAGCTAGACAATATCTTGGCTAGGTTTGATAAATGGAAAGATTCATCTAAAAACCTAAACAAGTTAGTCGATAGTTCTATGTCTGTCAGAACCAAACGTGGTTTAGGGTTTGGAGACTATATAGGGCCAGATCAAGTTTATGACCCTAATGAGTATAGTGTTTTTGATCCTGAACCTGTAGATCATAGAAAACCTGTTAAGTACGTAAAAGAAGGAGGAATGAATGATGTTCCTCCACCTATAAGAGGAGTGTTTAAACCTGTTCCTATGCACACAGCCCTTGACCTTGACTCAGATGAATCACACATGACCTATGGCAAAAAGTCAAATGACTTGCCTAAACCTGATGACTTTGTCTCTTGTTCTTCCAGTGACAAGTCCTCAGAACCAGAGACCAAAGACTTTGTCTCTTGCTCTTTAAGTGACAAGTCTTCTGAGACCAAGACCAATGACTTTGCCTCTTGTGATTCAAATGACAAGTCAACCACACCCAAGTCTGATGACTTCACACCAAAAGTAGCTAGTATGGAATCCAATTTAAAGACAGCTACTTTTAGTCCTATTAGGAACAATTTTGTTTCTGATTCTGTTTGTGAGAAGTCTTTGTGTGATATGCAAGGTCATGATAAAGAAAGTCAGGTTAAGAACAAAAAGATTAAAAAGAAATCTTGTTTTGTTTGTAGAAGTTACTCTCACCTTATTAAAGATTGTGATTATTATGAGAGTAAAATGGGTAATTGTGTTCAACAAAAACAAAAACCTAGGTCTTTATGGAAAAATGTAGAGAGTATACCCCCATTTGTCCCTAGAGCAAATGCATTTCCTACTGGTAATGCAAAACGACCAGCACCTGTTCCTGCTGGTAAGCCTTTTAGACCCGCACATGTTCCTTCTGGTAAACCAGTTCCAGCTGGTCAAACCAAGTCTACTGGTTGGAAAAGGAATGTTGCTAGACCATTCTACATACCTATTAGCACTTACTTTCGGAATGGTTTTTGGCCTGGTTATTATGACCCAAGGTATATGGGGAAAACAAGATGGGATACTGGTGTTAAGCCCTCAACAGGTTGTTCTTGGACAAATAAAAGGAAAGGTTCATTCTGGGTACCCAAGAACAATAGTCCTTGTCAGGTGCATTGATTGAGGGAGGCATAAGCCTAAGGGAGGCTTATTGTTGTATATTTTGTGCTAACTAACCTATTTTTCAATTTGTTTTGTGTTCACTAACTAAAATAATGCAGTTGTTGAATCTTTGTGGGAACTGATTGGGTTATATTATTTCAATCTCGATCTGATTGGCTGTCATTCTCAAGCAATCACATATGGGCATTAATGGCTAGTCAGGTGACCTCATTCTAGTAGGCTTTTATTTCACATGGGACGTTTAATATATGGATTAATATGGCCCTTAAATGGTAATTGGTTGCTGCTGTTTGTATGATTTCATTGCTTCTGCTATTTAATTCATATGTGGGGCTATTTTGTTTGTCACTTGCGGATGAGTTGAAGTAATAAATTCATGAGGCAAATTGGCAGTCAACGTTTTGGGAGTTTATTACAAATTGGTCATGACTTTATGGAAGAATTTGATCATTGATTTGTCACTTGTGATATTTTGGTCAAATAATATTGCTGGGACAGTGACCAATTGCATCATGGGACAGTCATATGGAACTTGGGGTCCAATTAATTCGTATGCATCATGGGATGGGACGGTGAATAAGGTTTATTGTTGGTGTGGATGTTTAATTCACATGGGGCTAATGCAAGAATTACATTGCTGTCTTGTCATTTGTGGTTTTGGTCAAATTGATGGGGCTACTGCTGACTATCATTCTTGTCGCTTATGTGTTTGTTTGTGCAATGGTGCGTGTGATTAATATGATTGGAAGAGAATTAATTGTTACCTCGTACTGTCGAAGCATATTAATTGGAGTTACTACTGCTGCTCTCACATGGATTCCACTATCAGCAGTATCCATTTCTGCCGATAGTGATTCGGTTCCTGCCGATAGTTTTTCCGTTCCTGCTGATCACCATTTCTGCGGGTATTTTTTTTCTGCTGGTCAGATTCTGCTGTATTAACAAAAAAAAAAAAAAAAAAAAAAAAAAAAAAAAAAATGATTCTTGTTGTTGTTGTATATTTTCTATCTTTCTTTCTTTCTTTTGTTTCTTTTCTTATTTTCTTTTATTTTGGTGTGATTCTTAGTTAAAAAAAAAAAAAAAAAAAAAAAAAAAAAAAAAAAAAAAAAAAAAAATTGTGTATATTTTGTGTGCTAATAAGTTGGTTTTGAGCAACACCTTGCAGGTACAGTGTTGGTGTTTACACCTACACAATAAATGGTGCTCAACTCACCATGTCTTGCAGACAAGAAAGAGTTGGCTCACCATGAGGGTACGGCTCTGGTGTGATAATCAAATCCGTTGATAGCTGTAATAGCTTGCTCAAAGCTATAGGGTACTTCAACTCACCCATGGTTTATTCCTGAGAGTTGAAAATGGTTCTCAATTCACCATGGATGTAACCCTTATGGGATCCAAAGGATTGGCTAGTCCACAAAAGTATGGTTTGTGGTAAAGACACTTGGTATCCATATTTGGTATTCAATTCACCAAGGTTATGTTGAGACCAAAGAATTGACTAGTCCTGAGCAAACGGCTACAGGTAAAGACAAGTCAAATCCGTTTATAGTTGCTGATTTGCTAATAAATCAGATGGTTATCAATGTACCATGGTCTAACACACCTAAACATTGGCTACTCCAGTAGTGATGGCTATTGGTAAAGAGACATCAAATCCATTAATTTTCAATGATTCACCTCTCACAGGAGTTAACACACCTGGATGTGATGAGAATAGTATGAAACTTAAGTGATTTGATGTACATATTGTCATAAGTAGCAGCCAAGTTCAAGTGAATGTCATGGTGACCAGTATACATGTTTTGGAGAAGATTTCTTATTCCTGCTGAACTATTGAAGTTGCTGCTGGATGCTATAGAGGTTGAAATCTTGCAGGTTATGGATGTTGCTGCTGGTTACTAATTATTGCTGCTGCTAAGTCGCAGTCCTCAAGCCTGAGATGTTCAAGCTATATCATACAGGAAACTTGAGGTTAACCTAGTTTACCGATCCACTAGGTCAACCACAAGTTTAGGGGAGGAATAATGAGTGTTTGCAGGTTATTATTTATGGTAGCATGTTCAAGGGGAAGCATTGTTCAAGGGGAAGCATTGAAGACAGTTTTGTAATATCAAATAGGGGAAGATTGTTGGGAATTATGATTTGATTATTACAAAACAAGAAGGACTGAAGATGACAGATGTTAGGAATTCTTATTACTACCCTTGCTGCCGATCTCATTGCTGCCGATAGTGGAGATGGTTCCTGCTCAAGCTCATTGCTGCCGATAGTGGAGATGGTTCCTGCCGTTAGTGTTATTACTACTGCGGGTATTAGTTATTGTTATCCCGTAAGTTTAGAGTGTTTGTTAGATTTATTTTTAGAAGAGATTGATGTTTATCTCTTTACATGTTTTATTGTAACAGGCTGTATTAGGTATTAGGGTTTCTTATCTATATAAAAAAAACACACACGCCATTCATATTGGTACACTTCAAGAAAAACATTCATCAATAACAGAATTCATCAGTTCATAGTCTGATCCATAGAGGATCATTGTCTTTTCTTCTTTATTATACTTGTTGTTTAGTTTCCGCATAAACACTTGTATAGCATACAGAGGTTCTTGTTTATACCAAGCTCAATCAAGCTCGAAGTACTCGATCCTAGTGATCAACACTCTACTTACCATTATATTCATACTGATCGGGTACACTGCTCGTTAAAGTGTGTGTTATTGATAAGTCGGCTAAATGTAAATTTAAAACTTGAATACTGCTAAAACCACAACGACATACCGTGGGTATAAAAATTAGAGCAATACACACGCGCATCATGAACCTACTAGTTATAGGGCTTCCATTAATAGTCCTGAAAAGGATAAATGGCAGGTGGCTATGAATGGGGAAATGCAATCCATGAGAGACAATGAAGTCTGGATTGAAGTAGACCTTCCTCCCAATGCTAAGGTAGTTGGGTGTAAGTGGCTCTTCAAGAAGAAAATGGACATGGATGGCAATGTACACACCTATAAAGCTCGTTTGGTGGCTAAAGGCTTTACCCAAACATATGGTGTTGACTATGAGGAGACCTTTTCTCTTGTAGCTGACATTAGAGCTATTAGGATTCTCATAGCTATAGCAGCTTACTATGACTATGAGATTTGGCAGATGGATGTCAAAACCGCCTTCTTAAATGGTCGCCTGGATGAAGACATCTATATGGCGCAGCCTGAGGGGTTTGTGAATCTAGAATTTCATGAGCGTGTATGCAAGCTTCAAAGATCCATTTATAGATTGAAGCAGGCATCAAGGCAATGGAATAAGAAATTTGATGAGGAAATCAAAAGGTTTGGATTTACTCAGAATTTCGATGAGCCATGTGTATACCACAAAGCTAGTGGGAGTAATACTACTTTTCTTGTCCTATATGTCGATGACATATTAATCATGGGAAATCATATACCAAGTCTTAATGAAGTTAAGTCTTATCTGGGTAAATGTTTTTCTATGAAGGATTTAGGAGAAGCAGCTTACATCCTTGGAATCAATATCTACAGAGATAGATCTAAGCGGTTGATTGGATTAACCCAAAGTGCTTACATTGATAAGATATTGAAGAGATTCAATATGCATAATTCCAATAAGGGATATTTACCAATGCAAGTAGAACATGGCTTAAGTAGCAAACTATGTGCTTCAACACCTGAAGAGGTGGTACACATGAAGAAAGTTCCATATGCTTCGGTAGTAGGATCTATCATGTATGCAGTAAGATGCACAAGGCCAGATGTGGCGTTTGCACAAAATTTGACCAATCGTTATCAACAGAATCCAGGTGAACTCCACGGGCATGCTGTTAAGAACATTCTTAAGTATTTGAGGAATACAAAAGAGATGTTTCTAGTGTATGGGGGAAATCCAGATGCAGAGCTTGATGTTACAGGTTTCTGCGATGCGTCCTTTCAAACTGATAAAGATGATACAAAGTCTCAGACGTGTTATGTCTTTGCCATCAATGGAGGAGCTGTAGACTAGAAGAGCAAGAAGCAGAGTACAATAGCGATGTCTGCAACAAATGCTGAGTATATTGTTGCATCGGAAGCTGCGATGGAAGCTGTTTGGATAAGGAAATTCATTTCGGGGCTAGGAGTAATGCCGTCAATTGAATTACCTATTAATGTGTATTGTGACAATTCTGCCGCAATCACATTCGCCAATGAACCTGGAGTCATGAAGGGCGCCAGACACTTTCCTAGGAGATATCACTATGTTCGAGAACAAGTCAAAATAGGTGAAATTAATTTACTCAAAGTTCACACAGATGACAATCTAGCTGATCCTTTTACGAAGGCTTTACCTAAGGAAAAGCTTACTCAACATGCCAATGGCACTGGACTTCGTTTAGCTAGTTGTTTCATGTAAATCTGTGGTTAGTATTTGGATAAAGAATAATATAAACAATGTTATCTTAATGAAATAAAGTATTTTGTTATGTTTATTTTCATTTATAATATTGTATCCTATATTTGCATGTTTAATCCGTGAATAACTAATGTTATTCTAAATAGTCCGTTGTCGATCAATAATATGGGAGTATTATTGAATTAAGACAAATCTGAGTTTTGGTAGAATATACTTAAGTATATTGATGCGTGGACATGCCAAATTCACATGATATTCAATAATGGAAAAATTGAATATAGGACAGATCCCAACCACATGATTGTACTTTATGGATCCTTGTCATAAAAGTAAATCATGAATATTTATCCTCAGACTTGAGATACCAGATAACAGCCGAGGATGTAGCTCATTTTCTGTAAGATAGTCTAACGCTATCCGTAACTGGTAGTTATAAGGGCTATTTTCGGAGGTGATGCGAAGTTCAAGGGTTATGCTCGTAGTCAAGAAAGGATTTGTTCCTTCAAATTTGTTTTGAAGTTTAATACTGCTGGGCCCCTAGTAGGGTTGACAAGATGTTTGCGTGCGCACGCCCAAAGTCTATCTGGAATACGTTCAGATGTTTTGGTAATTTTGATCAATTATTAATAACGAGAAACAGAATAGTTAATTATGGAATGACTTAGATCCATATCCATATTAACGTGGTATTAGAAACAAAAGGATAAGTATGATGATGAATCATCACAAGGTTTTTTCCAGGAAACCATACTTAGGGTCGATCTGGGGGCATTTGGGGTGTTAAGCTAGACTAACCAATGTCATTACTATATTAATGCATATCCAAGTGGGAGCTGTTAGAGTTATGGATATAAATTAATATACGTATGACCAGCTTCGAACAAGAGACTTCGGGATTGCACACATTACGTATGAGTTTTAATGTATTAATAATTAATATAATAAGTTTTGATTTGATTATTAATTTCATGAATAAACACTTAACGGGCGTTAGTATTTAACGAGGTTTGGTTAATGGTCGTTAAATATTAAGTTAAATGACTAGAGATGAAAATACAAGCCAAGAAGGTTCTAGAAACCCCTTGGGCTTGTATGTTCGGCCGACCCACCCTAGGGGGAGGGTTTTTTTGCCCTAGCTTGGTGAACAAGATTGAGGAGTCTATAAATACAAACCCTTGTATTCATAAATCATTAATCTTGATTCCCTAGCAAGCCTAACTTCTTCTTCTCCTCTCCTCTTGTGTATTGCCGATCGAACACTCCCAAATCCCTAGGGAATTCGATCCAAGATTCACAATAAAGTGTTTGGTTTGTTCATGGATTAAGAACCTAGATTTTCGCATTGAAACGCTACTAATACGTGTGTACAAGATCGGAGATCAAGCATACTTTTGCTTGAGTTGTTTTTCCCATTCGACTTGTAGGTGGTCGAATACTTTAAACCCTAAGTCAGGGTTTTACCGGTTCTTGCTCTCTCGATTTCTTGTTTATCTTGAAATCAAAGGTACGCGTATTCTTTTATTTAGTTAATTAATTACTTGTATTAGATTTTGTTTTCCGCTGCCAATGCTTTGATGTTCATATTTATGTGTTATTTAAATTGTTATGATTCACATATTCCAACATGAGGCTTCTTATCATTCATTTGAGGAAGAAAGCATATTAGAAGATGCAAGAGTTTTCGCAACCAAATTTCTCAAACAAAATACAGAAAAATTAGTTGATGGAAATACAAAGTTATTAGTAAGCCATGCTTTGGAGCTTCCGCTGCATTGGAGAGTACCAAGGCTAGAGGCGAAGTGGTTTATCGATGTATATGAGAAAAAAAGGGTTGCGACCTCGCAAAATTAGATTTTGATATGGTCCACGCAATCCACTTTGAAGATCTGAAACATGCATCAAGGTATATTTCCAAACTATATTAATAGAACATTAGAACTTGTTACATATGCTTCAGTATTATAAAGTAGGGCTAATTAACAAAAAAATGTACTATACTTGAAATATTTTGTTATTCTGTGTAGCGTTAAATTTTCGGGTTATTCAGTGTAAAATTCAATTTTTTCGGGTTATTGTGTGCTAATTCTGACCTCCCAAGCCGGCCACGTAGTTCAGGTAACCATCCACGTCAGTGCCATGTAACTGCCGCGTCGTATACATGCAATTACCCAAAAATGATTAATTATCAATAAACAGATTTTTTTTTAACAAAATCAACATCTTCTCCGGCATTTTTTCCGGCAACCACCATCGTCATACATTATTGGGTAAAATTAAACCATCAAAAACAGAGTATATTAATCTTCACTCCAAATATATCGGATCACATAAACTTAACAGATTTTTTATTGAAAGGCAAATATTATAGCAAGTGAAACAGGAAACCAAAATACAAACAAAAGGCATCCACAAATCAACAAGATGATTAATTGAAGTCGGGGGTGGAGCCAGGATTTTAAGTTAAGGGAGGCCGAACTTGACGTAAAAACAATAGGGAAAAATATCGTTCAATGATGTATCTATGGTTTTTTCTCAAACCATGATTCAACCTAACACCAAAATGAATAAGAATAAATTAAATTTAGAAAAGCATAGTTTGACAAGAAAATTCACTTTATTGTTGTATTTGATTGTTCAAATTGTTCATTTTTGAACTTTACTCGTCAACATTGAAGGTACCTATAGTATCTATATGATTAAGGGGCCTGATTGTAAAACTTATTAGGAAACTAGCTATTGTGCCGAATAATTAATGAATAAAGTGAGTTAATTATGGGTAGCCCAACATCCACTAGTCACGTTACTAGCTCCGCCCCTAATTCAAGTGGACCCAAGAAAAACAATTACAAACTAAATTCAAACTAAGAAACAAAAAGAAGACCAGTGCAAAAACATACCCCATGAGTTTGGATATGATCACACTATCAAACCATGACTGACCCACAAATTAAAGCCTAAGGATGACAAGCTAGCAGTGCAGACCCACACCACAAAACCATGCCTGACCCACAAATTAAATCCATGATGCCATATGTATACCAGGTATAGAATTACAGCAGTGCAGACCCAACTAATAACATAACAGTAAAACCAAAGACTTGAATTGCCAAACTACGTACGAGTTCGAAAGACCAAACCTTGCAGACCTGCTAAACCACAGAAGTAGAACTGCATAATATTTGTTGCTGAACCCACTTTCTCGCCATAGTAAAACTATTGATTACCCAAGCCTGGTCCGTTGGCTTAGATCAACTAGGGTTTTCAATATCACTCTATTTATATTGATGAATATATAATAAAGTGTAACCTACGGGGTTTCACTATCTAACAATATGTATGTTGATGATCCACAAGACTACTACTCTGTTATTCTTTCATCCACCTTGATATACATGTTGGAGTTACATAACATGACTAACATATATATAAAACATCAAAGAGCATGCGGAAGCGTAAGGATCATATAACATGTAATTAGTTAACCGAATAATAAAAGAAAATACGTACCTTTGTGATTCCTAACGAAACAAGGAATCAATAAACAAGAACAAGTAAAACCCTAATAAAGGGTTTTGTAAAAGTCGACTAACACAAAGTCGATCACCTCCTATTAGCAAACAATAATGTGTTTGCACCACGTTTTTGTACACACGTACTATTAGCGATTCGATGTGAATGCTAGTTCTTGATTACAATAGATTAACCAAACACTTTGTTATGTTCAAGGTTACTCTTCACTCATCAACCTAATAACAAGAGAGGAGAAAAAAAGAAGTTTGGCCTTCTATTAAAATCATGTGTACCAAATGATGAATACATAGGGATGTATTTATACCCTTATGGTAGATATCAATTTTACAATGATTTCCTATGTGGGATCCTGTAACACCCCGAAAATCGGGTCCAGCGGAAGCATACATGTCACTGGGGTACTACTAAATTGGTATCACAACACAAGGTTCAAAGAACGATTTTACCTTAACCGTTTAGAATAAAATTCATCATCAAAACATTGAGTTTACATCATTTGAAAAATAGTGCGGAAGTAAGGCCCAAAAATAATAAAGCGGTCCCAAATATATTCATCAGAGTCGTCTACGACCATGCCCCTTGCCAAGCGCCTCCAGAGATAAACTATAGCATTAAACCTGAAAATACATGCTAAAAAGGGTCAGCTTACGCTGGTGAGTTCACAGGTTTAAGTTTAAAACAGTCTAGTTAAACCAAAGGGTTTCCAAGTTCAAATCATCGTACGCAAACAAGTCAAGTCTAACGTAGGCTAACACTGCCTAAGTCATAGTTCCAGAACCAAATCCGCAAATAATAACATAGTCAAACATCTCTAACCAAAATCAATCATACAAGTACTATACTTATATAGTGTCATGCAAGTTTAACTGTTACGCTGGCTAGGTCACAAAAGTCAAATCACAACAACAGTTCCCTATAGGTGCACACTATAGATGTCGATAGGCACAGGAGCCATTACTGATAAGGCACAAGGAGCCTTCTTTAATGATAAGGCACAAGGAGCCTTCTTTAATGATAACCATAGCCAGCTCGTGTAACAGTATCATAACAGTTTCAGGCCATATGAAATAACAAGTAAGCACATAATGCATTCAAATAACCAGGTCAGATAAATCAGCCAAACAGTACGTTGGAGAAAACAAATCACGTTTCAAGTAAAACCAGTAATGAGTTTAAGTAGAAATGAGCATGTATTCTCCCCCAAGAATAGTTAGAAAACTAGTAAAAGTAGGGGCCATGAACTCACCTTAGCCACAGCAAATGCAAGAATCACAACTGACACAACTGGCATCTAGAGCATATCACAACGGTCTCAAAACATACGGCACGACGGTACACGGAGGTACAAGCACGGCGGTACACAACAGTCTAGGATTGGCACAACCTAATACGTATACGATAATCTCAAAACACGTCTCGCAGATTAATAAAGTCTATAAAAGATAAAGTGTCGTAGTTTTCGTGGATTACTCAGTTTTCAAAACTTATCAAAAGTTTAGTTTCAACGTTTCGTGTGGTGTTGTAAGAAGACATAGACTCGACATACAACTCACACCAAAGAGGAATAGACATCAACGAACTTGAGAGAAAACTGACGAGAACTCAAACCAAGGAAGACAACCTTAGAAGCTAAAGACAACCAAACACCTCAAGTAGAATAACTCGGTTTGTACGTTTCGGTATTTATCCCGTTACCCCAAATAATTTATATGAAACATAAACGTTTTATAAATAGAATTAAGTTTAACTAATAAAATTAGTTTTCTCAAGTCGTCGAGACTTGGACTAGCCAAATCTAAAATCATAATATTTAACAAGTTTATGTCTCGCTGTTGTTTTTGTAAATATTAGTTTTGGTTTTATTGAAGATTTTGTGTCCGGTCCGAGTTTAATATATTAAAGTCTTATCACTTACAAATTTTCATTTACTTATTTAACTAAACCAACATCTTTTAATTTGCATTGGGCTTAACCCATTTTTAATCCAAAAAGCACCCTTATTTATAATTGGGCTTACTAGCCCAAATCCAAACACAAACGCACCCTAATATGCTGGAAACAAAACCACTTTTGTGGTGATTCTTGTTGAACCAAAACCACAAATACAAACCACCCTTGTGGCTTTTGTGACTGACCCGAGACTAACAAACACCCTATTCGAACAAGTAGCAATCAAACGCCCTCGTGGGTTACGACTTGCAACAATACTCCAAACCAACACAATAACAAAACTACTCGGACCAAAAGTTACCATGCTGAGACCAAAACCATAACAACCATGACAACAACGAGCAACAACAACAATAATATCGATAACATTGCCGAGACAAATTATGGAACCAAACGGCTATAACATCAAACCGAGACTCAAGAGTAGTCAAACAAACATCATTTTGATATTAAATTTTCACCACACGATTCGGTTCCAAAACAAATTAGTATCCGGTTTTTAAATGATAAAAATGATAGCGAGTTCTTATTCGGTTTTCAAATCCACGAAAATAATAACACAAATATAATCGGTTATAAACAAAAATGAATAAACGGGTTCCACGATTTACCAAATCGAGGAGAACAAGGAGAACAAGATGGCGGTGGTGGCGTTGCTTCAATGGTGGCAGAAGAGGAGAGGGAAAGGCGGCGGCTGGAGGTTGTGGTGGCGGGTCTCGAACCACAGTAAACAAAACCACTCGATCTAAACTCGTATGGTTGTATATAGGTGTCGCCGGAATTCTCGCCGGAAAATATGGTGAGGGATGACAGCGCGTGTGCTATGTAGACGTGTCGGGGAGATCGAGATGAGTGCAATGGTGGTGGCGGTTTATGGTGGTGACCGGCGGTGGCGCTCCAGATAGCCGGAGAATGGCCGAAAAATTAGAAGAGGAGGGAGCGGCTGGTTTTTGTGAAAGGGGTATCAAAACCCTAGAATAAGAAAATGAGTATTATAAGTTGGTTTATATAGGGCTCTGGTTGGGACTTGTGGCAAACCTTAGCGCGCCCTCAGGGACTAAAACTATCAATTTCTCCATATTTTTAACAGAACCCAAGACTAATAAAACGTGTCGTAAACATTTCCCGAGCATCCGAAAGTTATTCTATTAACTTTAAAATCGTGTTTCCATTAATTTTGATTATAAATACGCGTAGTTTTATTTCTCATTGCCCGAATAAATTAATATTCGCTTTTAGAATAGTTTTTCCAATAAAAACGACCATTCAAACGCCTCGTTTCTCACGAATAATAATATAATCAAAACAAATCGTCGGTTGTGCCAGTACGCGTTGTGTACGAATTTCACGTTTTGCGAGATAAATTTCACGTTTTCAAACCAAATGAGTTGAAAAAGTATCTGTTTATGAGAAACAGGGAAAGTCTCGAAATAAAATATATTCGGAAAATTACGGGTGGTTACAGTCTCACCTCCTTAACGGAATCGCGTCCTCGCGATTCAATTCAAGTTACTCGTTACGGCTGAAAAGAGATACGTATATACACACGAGGATTCGTCGTCACGTTCTCATGTGAATTCGGAACTTTTTCACGAGCTTTGTCGATCAGGATGCGACTTTACTAAAGTCGTTCGACTTCACGGTTCGTGATTTCGATAGGTTTCTCAACAAGATTTCAAACATTCATCAATCTGGATCTCTCCCGGAGGAAATAGCGGTTGCCTCATTGGCAAGTCGTTTCTTCATAATGCGTATAAAAACGTTAAACGTTGCGAACACTGCTGAGTCCTGACAGTAGCTCGAGCCTGAGTGCTACCGGTTCAATTTAGCAAGGATTTCAAAAAGATCAATACAGCGAGATTAAGCTTTCCACGTTTACCAAACGTATCACACCTTCACATGGTGAGTCTTTAAGCATAATCTAGGTTTTAACTAGAAATTCGAGAGATTTACGTCATTTTTCAGCATAGCTTTTCTGACGATTCGTGAGCAGCTTGCAACTCGGTTCTGATCTGAACGATCTTCTTGGTAGTCTCGTGAACAAGTTCAGGGTCAGTAAGTTGGGTACCACCAACTCCTACCCATCAAGTCGGAGAACGGCACTTGCGACCATAAGGTGCCTCGAACGGTGCCGTTGGAATACTAGAGTCATAAGTATCGTCATAAGAGAATTTGGCCAACAGGAGGTGTCGATACCAACTATTACCAAATTACGCAGGAACACAACATGTCCTCCAACACTTGAATGATTTTTCCACTTTGGCCATCAGTCTGGAGATGATACACAGTATTCATCTCCAAATCTGTTCTCATGGCTCTTTGGAGCGATTACTAGGAATTTGATGTGAAACAACCATCCCGATCAGAGAATGGTAAGAGTCGACACTCTATACCGGGTAATGGTTTCATATGAGTATGGACGAGCAAATTTGCCAATACTGTCGTTTCATCGATTAGAGAAAGTGAGTACATTAGGTAGGATTATCAACAATTACTCTGGTAGCGGCGCGGGATTTATTTCCAAAGTTTCGTTTATGATATAGTTCAATATACGGTAAGAAAGTAGCAAGGATCACTGGTACTTCCGAGGGACGAGTGAGAAGTTGGGCGGTTGTCCCAAGGAATCGTGGTTTCAGTTACTCCTTAGAGTCTCAAGATTTCTGTTGGGCATGGAAATTTTTTTCCAAATAGAGAGTTTAGCGAGTTCAAGGTAAAATTTCTGAGGGAAGATGTTGATTGCCACAAGCAATCAGTTGATTGAATCATTAATGTACAAGGTACTCAAAACGGAAGGCACAACATTGATTGAACAGTTTCGATTAAACAACATTGATCAGAAAAATGAGCGTCATCGATTGAGCACAAGGCTTAGAGTAGAGGCGACTGTAGCAAGGCCACAGCAAAACGAGGCCGAATAACAAATCCAAATCCAAGATGACGTCCAAAATCATAAAATCAAACAACTCGAACTAAATCAGAATCAAAACCAATCCAAACATAGTCGATATCAAATCCAAACGTAGTCAAAAATCGAATCCAAAAGAGGCAAAAATTAAATCCAGACGTAGCCAAAATCAAACATAAGCGTAGATAAAATCAAATCCAAATGTGGCCAAAATCAATTCCAAACGTAGCCAAAATTCAAAACCAAACGTGGTCAAAATCGAATCTAAACGTTCCAGTAAGCTCGGATGACTTATAGCACTCTTAAAGGGTTACAAATGAGTAACTCGGGTTCAAACGGTGCCAATCGGATCTAACTTGACCCGGTGCAAATTAGGGCCAGGCGGCGGCAAACAGGACTTCCATATAATGGAGACGTATAGCGATGCCAAGGGCATTACGGTTCATGCGGTGTTGTGATGCCAGTGTGTAGTGTGTGTGGAAGTAAAATTCCATTTCTGTGTACCCACGCGAAACTGTACCATTCCAAAATCAATGCAACCCGGACATAATTCCATTATAACTTCTCTGAGTATTGCAAAATTCACCTCTGAGTCGGACATAGGTGATCAGGCCATGCCCTACTGTCCCTGGCTGAATATAGGTGATCAGTCTATATTCACCCGAGGTTCAATGAATTTTGGAAGACTAAGCTTAGTTACACTAGTAGTATGTCCATCATATCCAAAATAATTCCCAAAAATCACGATAAGTATACAAACTCGACATCCAATATTGAGATTACGCAAGTAAATAGCGTAACTCAGTGATAGGTGTAGTGCGTGTATAAGCATATGGAAATGCTTATAGTGAACAGCTAAAACGAGTGGATAAAAAATATCCAGGAGTCAAGCACGCATCTCAACAAATATATAATCAAGCTTCTCATCAAATAACTCGTCAAGTATATCATGAACGTCTCATCTAATATATCATCAATTATCTCGTCAAACAAAGTCATACGCGAGGCATCGGCTTGCCAGGCAGGCACGTGTCGGTCCTAGGGTTAAGTTTTCATGAAAGCGGTTATAGTCCAGGTTTTTTAAAACAAACCCAGTTCTCTATAACCTGGGCTCTGATACCAATCTGTAACACCCCGAAAATCGGGTCCAGCGGAAGCATACATGTCACTGGGGTGCTACTAAATTGGTATCACAACACAAGGTTCAAAGAACGGTTTTACCTTAACCGTTTAGAATAAAATTCATCATCAAAACATTGAGTTTACATCATTTGAAAAATAGTGCGGAAGTAAGGCCCAAAAATAATAAAGTAGTCCCAAATATATTCATCAGAGTCGTCTAATGACCATGCCTCTTGCCAAGCGCCTCCAAAGATAAACTATAGCATTAAACCTGAAAATACATGCTAAAAAGGGTTAGCTTACGCTGGTGAGTTCACAGGTTTAAGTTTAAAACAGTCTGGTTAAACCAAAGGGTTTCCAAGTTCAAATCATCGTTCGCAAACAAGTCAAGTCTAACGTAGGCTAACACTGCCTAAGTCATAGTTCCAGATCCAAATCCGCAAATAATAACATAGTCAAACATCTCTAACCAAAATCAATCATACAAGTACTATACTTATATAGTGTCATGCAAGTTTAACTGTTACGCTGGCTAGGTCACAAAAGTCAAATCACAACAACAGTTCCCTATAGGTGCACACTATAGATGTCGATAGGCACAGGAGCCATTACTGATAAGGCACAAGGAGCCTTCTTTAATGATAAGGCACAAGGAGCCTTCTTTAATGATAACCATAGCCAGCTCGTGTAACAGTATCATAACAGTTTCAGGCCATATCAAATAACAAGTAAGCACATAATGCATTCAAATAACCAGGTCAGATAAATCAGCCAAACAGTACGTTGGAGAAAACAAATCACGTTTCAAGTAAAACCAGTAATGAGTTTAAGTAGAAATGAGCATGTATTCTCCCCCAAGAATAGTTAGAAAACTAGTAAAAGTAGGGGCCATGAACTCACCTTAGCCACAGCAAATGCAAGAAAATCACAACTGGCATCTAGAGCATATCACAACGGTCTCAAAACATACGGCACGACGGTACGCGGAGGTACAAGCACGGCGGTACACAACAGTCTAGGATCGGCACAACCTAATACGTATACGATAATCTCAAAACACGTCTCGCAGATTAATAAAGTCTATAAAAGATAAAGTGTCGTAGTTTTCGTGGATTACTCAGTTTTCAAAACTTATCAAAAGTTTAGTTTCAACGTTTCGTGTGGTGTTGTAAGAAGACATAGACTCGACATACAACTCACGCCAAAGAGGAATAGACATCAACGAACTTGAGAGAAAACTGACGAGAACTCAAACCAAGGAAGACAACCTTAGAAGCTAAAGACAACCAACACCTCAAGTAGAATAACTCGGTTTGTACGTTTGGTATTTATCCCGTTACCCCAAATAATTTATATGAAACATAAACGTTTTATAAATAGAATTAAGTTTAACTAATAAAATTAGTTTTCTCAAGTCGTCGAGACTTGGACTAGCCAAATCTAAAATCATAATATTTAACAAGTTTATGTCTCGCTGTTGTTTTTGTAAATATTAGTTTTGGTTTTATTGAAGATTTTGTGTCCGGTCCGAGTTTAATATATTAAAGTCTTATCACTTACAAATTTTCATTTACTTATTTAACTAAACCAACATCTTTTAATTTGCACTGGGCTTAACCCATTTTTAATCCAAAAAGCACCCTTATTTATAATTGGGCTTACTAGCCCAAATCCAAACACAAACGCACCCTAATATGCTGGAAACAAAACCACTTTTGTGGTGATTCTTGTTGAACCAAAACCACAAAAACAAACCACCCTTGTGGCTTTTGTGACTGACCCGAGACTAACAAACACCCTATTCGAACAAGTAGCAATCAAACGCCCTCGTGGGTTACGACTTGCAACAATACTCCAAACCAACACAATAACAAAACTACTCGGACCAAAAGTTACCATGCTGAGACCAAAACCATAACAACCATGACAACAACGAGCAACAACAACAATAATATCGATAACATTGCCGAGACAAATTATGGAACCAAACGGCTATAACATCAAACTGAGACTCAAGAGTAGTCAAACAAACATCATTTTGATATTAAATTTTCACCACACGATTCGGTTCCAAAACAAATTAGTATCCGGTTTTTAAATGATAAAAATGATAGCGAGTTCTTATTCGGTTTTCAAATCCACGAAAATAATAACACAAATATAATCGGTTATAAACAAAAATGAATAAACGGGTTCCACGATTTACCAAATCGAGGAGAACAAGGAGAACAAGATGGCGGTGGTGGCGTTGCTTCGATGGTGGCAGAAGAGGAGAGGGAAAGGCGGCGGCTGGAGGTTGTGGTGGCGGGTCTCGAACCACAGTAAACAAAACCACTCGATCTAAACTCGTATGGTTGTATATAGGTGTCGCCGGAATTCTCGCCGGAAAATATGGTGAGGGATGACAGCGCGTGTGCTATGTAGACGTGTCTGGGAGATCGAGATGAGTGCAATGGTGGTGGCGGTTTATGGTGGTGACCGGCGGTGGCGCTCCAGATAGCCGGAGAATGGCCGGAAAATTAGAAGAGGAGGGAGCGGCTGGTTTTTGTGAAAGGGGTATCAAAACCCTAGAATAAGACAATGAGTATTATAAGTTGGTTTATATAGGGCTCTGGTTGGGACTTGTGGCAAATCTTAGCGCGCCCTCAGGGACTAAAACTGTCAATTTCTCCATATTTTTAACGGAACCCAACAAGACTAATAAAACGTGTCGTAAACATTTCCCGAGCATCCGAAAGTTATTTTATTAACTTTAAAATCGTGTTTCCATTAATTTTCATTATAAATACGCGTAGTTTTATTTCTCGTTGCCCGAATAAATTAATATTCGCGTTTAGAATAGTTTTTCCAATAAAAACGACCATTCAAACGCCTCGTTTCTCATGAATAATAATATAATCAAAACAAATCGTCGGTTGTGCCAGTACGCGTTGTGTACGAATTTCACGTTTCGCGAGATAAATTTCACGTTTTCAAACCAAATGAGTTCAGAAAGTATCTGTTTATGAGAAACAGGGAAAGTCTTGAAATAAAATATATTTGGAAAATTACGGGTGGTTACAGATCCCATTGTTCGGCCACAAACAAACCCAAGAGAGGGTTTCTAGAACCTTCTCTTGGCTTGTTTCCTTTTCTTCGTATCCCGTTGACATTTACCGACCATTAGTCAATTCCATTAATTATTTAACGCTCTTTAGTCATTTATCGTGAATTTAATAATTAAATATAACATTTTATATTAATTATTTAAACATCGAGTCTCATACGTAAAGTGTGCAATCCCGTAGTCTCGATTCGAATCCGGTCATACACATATTAAAATATGTCCATAAACTAACAACTCCCACTTGGACAGATCTTAATAGTGTAATGACATTGGTTAGCATCTAGCAACATGCCAATGCCCCCAGTACAACTCGAGTAAGGTCTCCTGGAAAAACCTTTTGATGATTCATCATCATACTTATCATTTTGTTTCAAATAAGGATATGGATCTTAGTCATTCCTTTATTTAACTATTCTATTTCTCGTTGTTTGTGATTGAGCATGATTACCAAATCTTCCGAACATATTCCAGATAGATCTTGGGCATGGCCATGCAAACATCTTGTCAACCCTACGAGGGGCCCAGTAGTATTAAACTTTAAAACAAAATTGAAGCAACAAATTCTTTCTTAAGTACAAGTAAAACCCATGAACTTTGCAACACTTCTGAAAACAATCCTTATAGCTACCAATTACGTATAGCGGTAAATTGCTTTACAGAAATGCACTACATCCATGACAGTTCTCTGGTATCTCAAGTCTAAGGATAAATATTCATGATTTACTTGATGACAAGATCCATAAAGTACAATCATGCGGTTGGGATAAGTCCTATATTCAATTCATTGAATATTATGTGAAATTGGTATGTCAACGCATCAATATACTTTCAAGTATATTCTACCAAAACTCAAATTTGTCTTAATTCAATGATATTCTCATATCATTGATCGACTATTTAGAATAACATAAGTTATTCACGGATTTAAACATGCAAATATAGGATACAATCTATTATTAATGAAAACAAACGTACCAAGTACTTTAATTCATTGTAAATAATAATTGCTTAACATCTCTGTTGGATCGTGTTTTGGTTGACATATTATTGAATCGGGAGGTCTTGGATGATGAAAGATCATCATCTTCATGGTAAAGTTAGAGAGAGAAAGTGTAGAGAGAGAGAGAGAGGAAACTAGGTGTTTTATTAATGATAAGTGAAAGGTGAAAATTACACACAAAGCTTCAACCCTCCTAGTGAAGTCTAGGAGGTGTATTTATAGAGCCAAAACACATGACTTTACAATATTGACGGTTCTAGTCCATGTGTTTGTGGCAAATAAGATAACTAATGTAATCACACATATGTTATCACATTTTGGTGCGAGAAGCGTACCCAACAATCTTCCCCCAATGTGGCAACATATGGGATTACTTACATCATATCCTACAAGTAAAAAATACAAATAAAGAAAGGTCTTCATAAGCTCTTCATGTGCTGAGGATGATTACAGTTGATGATCTTTGTCTATATCTTGTACCTCGGCTTGAGAACTTTTCTTCACTTGTAGTCAAATGATGTAATAAACATGAATTGGATTAACTTCCCCCCAATTCATGCTGCATGTCTTTAACGGCTTCTTCGTACACTTCTTATTGGTGAAGTTTCTGAATCAGCTTCCCCCCAAACTGACAACCGTCTTCAGCAGATTCGAAACTTTGATGTAGTTAACATGTCTTCTATCTATTGAAAGTTGTAAGTACGCAGCGGAATTTGTAGATGACATTGTAAACCACACCAAGCAAACGATTATGCTTAATGCGGAAGTCCCGTTCGGGGTAACATGCAAGAAATTAGCAAGATCTTCTCACATAAGTAGGCTACTTCGCACATCACACCCTGCGAAAGTTGAAACGATTACACCAAAATCACAAAACTGAACCACTGATTATCTCTGCGGACGTCTTCCGGTAGTAATAAAATTGTAAGCTCGATCACGTGAGTCTGTTATGCGTCCCTGATGTGCACATTTCTTCCCCCTGAATGCAGATCCATCTAGAAAAAGAGTTTTTTGCAAAAAAATGCAAAGAAAGTCAAAGAAAGTCAAAGCACATCTACTCTCTCTTCCCCCACGATGTCTTCGCGGAATCGGAAGCATACACACTATGGTTACGATGGAAACGGAGGCAGCGTACACCCTGTATGTCCAATTTGTCGAAGATGTGTGAAGTACAAAAAATAGCCCGTGAGAATCAACTGCTGATAGAATCTCTACTCTTCAATACTCTTCTCATCTAACTCTTTACCGACCCCATTATCATTCTGACGGCTTTTTGTAGTGACCACTGATGGAGAAAACCCAGTATTACGAAGTTGAGACTGAAGTAAAATAACCCGAACTTGTGACTTAAGCTTGCACTATTGTCTGACTAAGTACCTATACTGAGCACTACAACGTAACTCCTTTAAGCATAGGTCGTTTCATATACCCATCCAACCATCCTTTACTGTATATGAACTCATCTTGAATCATCCACATCTTTGTGTGACACTTGAGCACTACAACGTAACTCCTTTAAAGTGATGGCTATACACTATGAGCACAACAACGTAACTCCTTACATCAGGTATAACGAGATAACTCAAGTCTTAATCATTTTGAAGGTTTAAAGCTCGAACAAGGATCTCGAAGAATCATGCATCCAACCAACCCCGATATCTTCAAGATACTAAGTACACGCACCCGTGATATTCCACTTCAACCTCAAATAAATAATAAAGAATTAACCCCGTAGTCACATCTTGCGGTTCAATACCCAATACTAGCCTTTTGACGGTTTAGGTGAACTATGATAATGGTTTTATCCCGATCTTGTCAAAAAAACGTATCCCATGAAAATTTGTGACCGAAATATTACACCTTTTTAACCAACAATTGCAACAAAAATAATTATCACAATGTATAAATAATACATTTGGTAATTAATTTTGATTCAAAAGTGTTCTTATTCGGACATATTAAATCATTAAGCCCAAAATAAATTTCAGAAGTCAAGGCCCAACAAAAAATTAATAACAGAAAATTTTCATCCCGGGCCCAAAGTGTAACAAAAAATCCGATCCCAAACATCAACCCTAATAATTGGGTATTTAACAATCACTTAACCACATCTCTCAAACCCTAATCTCATAATAATCTTCTCCGCCCCCTCCTCTTCCATTCACACAGCCGATTCAAACAACACAAACCCTCATCTTCTTGTATCTGTCACCAAACGAAAAAAAATATATTCATCTCATCATCAATCAATTAGATCAAGATTATTTCCATCATCATCTACACATCTTCATAACCGAACACAAACACAACTTTGTTAATCGATCTGTGAGTTGTGGGACCACCAAAGTCACATCTTTGAATAAAGTCAAACAAGACAAAACCCTTTTGGAGATGTTTCACGCGGTTGAGCTTCAAGACTTAAGACGTGTCTCGGGTAGGTCAACTGTTGTAGTTTGTGTTTTTTATTTTATCTTTGAACGAATCAAAGATAAATGATAACATAGTTGTTATCGTTTCTCTTTATATTCGGATATGAATACGAAGTAGGACTTCGAATAGACTAATGATGAGTTGGTTTACTTTGTGTATGAATGTTTTAAACGTACTGTAAATCTCACAAGAGATACGAGTGAAAAACCAATCTGAGGTCTTTGATGATTTTTTTTTTTTTTTTTTTTTTTTTTTTAATGTTCTTGAGTCGGTGACATATTTGGAAGCTGTGGACTTTGGTATTTGTTGTTTTGACTGTGAGGAGATGGAACTGGATGTAGGATTAGGTTGAGTTGTATTGATGGGTTATTGTTGTGGTTACTGCTTCACGTATTTGGTATTGTATATCTGGTTTTGGTCCAGATTCTGCTTCATCTTACATTCTATTTCTTTTAACTTGCGATAACATTGACCGTTGACCTGTTGACCGGTTGACCGTTGACCCCAACTGCGATAAGTAGATGTTTCATAACAGCGATAAATGGCTTGTCTCAACTGCGATAAGCGTTGTCACAACTGCGATAAAACGCAACTGCGATAAAAGCTCAACAGCGATAAAATTATCGAGATTGGATGTTATCGCATTTCTTGTACAAGAAATCGAATCCAGATAGATGAGGGTTTTATCGCATTTGCTTTACAAGCAACTGCGATAAATAAGGGTTTTGACTTTTTGACCACGAAATCCGGCGAGATTCCGGCCAAAATTTTCTGACTATATTTTCCGACCACCTTTTGCAACCCAGATCTGACAATTTTATCGAATACTACAGTATTTTCCGACCATTTAATCTTTACGGGAATACTCATATCAGTCACAAGAAAATAATGAATATGAATGAAGACTGAATATGGACCAGATTCATTACAATTGCAAACTGTTAGATAAACTGTTTTGACAGAAATAAGGACTAGTGAAAAATACAACAAAACAGTTTCTTAACAGATCAGATCCACATGAAATACGATTTTGACAAGAAAAATATCACACAAAAAAAACCAAAACTAATACCGTGGCTTCCGATACCAATTGTTGGATCGTGTTTTGGTTGACATATTATTGAATCGGGAGGTCTTGGATGATGAAAGATCATCATCTTCATCATCTTCATGGTAAAGTTAGAGAGAGAAAGTGTAGAGAGAGAGAGAGGAAACTAGGTGTTTTATTAATGATAAGTGAAAGGTGAAAATTACACACAAAGCTTCAACCCTCCTAGTGAAGTCTAGGAGGTGTATTTATAGAGCCAAAACACATGACTTTACAATATTGACGGTTCTAGTCCATGTGTTTGTGGCAAATAAGATAACTAATGTAATCACACATATGTTGTCACATTTTGGTGCGAGAAGCGTACCCAACAATCTCTTATCCAAATACTAAATAGATCAATGCATGATAATTCTAGATAATGAATTATGCCTCAAGTCATGTCAATCATACTTGTTGACAACACATAAACAACTAATTTTGATCTACCAGAATTTTGAGAATACTTATTTCAAGAATTCAATTAGTGAAGTTCTTGTATGTGTGCATTCAACTATCTTGATATTGCCACATAATATTTCATAAAATGCGTGACATCCTCAACTACCAATTTATGACAATTAAACTTTCAAACCTTTTATAGTTTAAAGTATTCTAATTCTTTAATGTATAATGCAACTATGCTCTTAGTTGAGCACAACTAGTTCATATGGCCATTAATCAAGGATGAAATCCTACCATGACTAGTATTGAGTGTCATCTCAATTTAAACCAGCATTATTGTATATAAACAACAATATGCTCTTTAAAAATCCGTAAACTTAATATCCATTGTGTAATGTTTGATGCCTTCCAATCTTTCAAGATTTGTCGGCTATAACAATTACGCAACAATTTGCCATATTGTTCATACTTAGAATCTAGGAGCAATTCCAGGCTGAGGATGTAATTCTATATCCAACCATATTCATTACACTTAGTTATCTAATAACTTTCAATTAGATATCAATGTTGTCATCATCTTTCATCCAAGCATGATACAACAAATAACATGATGTACATGAAAAAATCTTGTGTCAAACTTAGATTTCATTCATGTTATATCTTTTCAAAGATATGTATCCATTTAGACTTTCTAATAATATATCATGTTCTATTAGAATTAATTATTCTACCGCTTATGTTTATAACAATAAACATATATTCAAAGGTTGTATGCTTATTTCCTAAATCTTCAAATGAAGTTTCATTCCAAACTAAGACTTCACATTTAACATATATGGAATGTTACTTCCTATATGTTATACAACATATATGAAATAAGAAAATAAACATAATACTCCCACGAGCTTTCAGGAATACTAAAGAATTATCTTATTTTAATTATAAATCAAAACTTGGATTTAATAATTAACATAAGTATATCTCCTAGATGCATGCATTAATCCATTCATGAATTATTGCACTTTGTACACTTCCAAAGATTATTTGAATTCAAATACTTCTTTTGATTACTTATCGTCCTCGCACAAGTAATTACTCAAGAAAGAGTTTTGATATTCCATTGTCAATTTCATATTAATGAAACTAAGGATGACAATCATAATCTTTATACATTTAATGTGCCTAGAAAGAATATTCAATCATAGTTAATTGCTTAAGTGTGATTAATAATCTTGTCATAAGACATACATTAAACATGTTTACAAATTTGTCCATATGATTTCTACACAAAGCTTTATACCTCTAGGATTTTCATTCCCTTTGAAGAAACTCATCTTCATTCTATAGTCTAACTATAGAGTTCAAGATAAATTAAGTTTCCAAAAATTAATTATCTTTATGGACTGCATCTTAATATTCATAATATGAGTAATTTGCCAAATTCAATATTTGCAATTCATCTTAATGATCAACAGGTTTACCATAATCCTGTAACTCATAATCCTCAGCATATTATTCAAATATTTTAGATATCCTTGCGGATCTATGGATAAGAATTCCATCATCTTGAGATTTAACATTAACATATTTAACCTCATCTTGACATTCATTAGTGTATTTTTAGAAGATTATGTATCTTGTAATTTTATCTTTTCAAGATAAAAACTCCCACTTGCCTTTTGCAATTTATAGACTATCTATAAATACTTATTAAGTAGAGCAACACCAAATTGTTCTCTTTTGGGACATTACAAATACACATTGACAGTTCATGATATTAGTTTGTTAATATCTAGCTTCAAAAGAAGTTTAACAAATTCATAACTTCATTTTAAGACTTAATGTAATTCATCACATTTCATAATAAATGGTATCTTATTAATCTTCTAAGTTGGAGTCTTATTGAGTATATACAATCCATACTCAATTTTCTAACCTTGATAACTTTTGGAAGAAAAAAAGTTATAGTTATCTTTAATCAAACGATACCAATAGAGTTTGATTCTCCTAACTGAACACACCACAAACTTGAGGTATTTCATTAGAACTAATATTGTGAGACAATCTAACAATATGTAAGATAAACTTATACTCCTTTTGGCTTAGCTATTTACCAACTAAGTCAACTTAATGGTGAAATAGATTTTTTAAGCCAATTGCATGCTTTATAACACAAGTACTTTTTAACTAAGTCACTTTATGTCCATGTCTCAACAAGAAGACATAATCTGTTATAATCCCACTATACGTTATAAATCATTGATCAACTCAATGACTTCTTGTATATGTTTTAATACAGAAGACATAACAAGTTAACGTCTTACTTTATATTATAATAAGTCTTGTAACAACTAAAAGACTTCATATTTATAACTTTACAATAAAGTATAAACATGTATAACTAAAGTAATCATGAACACCACAATTTGGTTTCAATAGTAATTTCAAGTTAATTTATTACTTCATTTATTTATGACATTCCAAGAATACATAAATATTCAAATTTGAAGTAGTCTTGTTAATATTGACACATGTTCTAATAGGTGTCTAATTTAGAAACTATAAATTCTTCATGTACGGTCTCACGTAATCATAGAAATTCACCTTGTCATTGCAATCTAGTCAAGGTCTCACTTAAGCTAAATTTTAACACCAAGTGTTTCTTGAATTAGATGTGTATTAGTCATATTTAGAACGTTAGTTTCTTACCTTGCGGTCAAGACAATCCTTTAAATCATATCTCTATGTGTTGTTTCTTGCACACAATTATAAGATTTCTCCCACTTGTGCATGGAACAACATCATGTAGCAGATAAACAACACGACACACGTTTGTTTATGTGATCAATATGATTTGTGTCATAGATATTAGTATAGCAAGTAAATGTAGAACTTCACTGTCTAGTAAGGAAACGTACATGACTAACCTTTAAAAAAAACATAAGTGTCTACAATTGGAAAGTAATTATCTTAAGACATTCAAAAGATAATCTGGGTTACTACCAAGACAATAAAGCTTGTAGCTCCCACTGAATTAGAGCACATTACAATAATCCCTTATTCAGTAATAAGATTCAATGCTTCCACTGGATTTGAAAACATTGTAAGTGTTTCATAACCAGTGAAAACAAATATCCTGCTTTTAACTTTCCTACATCTTTGAAGGCTCATACGTAACAATTACTTAGGCACTCCAAGAGTGTATTCTACTATGTAGATAATGGACTATCCATCAATACAATTAACTTGAAAATTGGGCATGCAATTTCTTCCTTTAATAGGTCTATCATCCCCACAATGGTATGTAGTACCTCTAAAGGGTTAAAGGAACAACAACTAGATAAAATATCCTAGTTTGCCTTTACTACCTTTTGCGGTAAGCAGTCTAGCTTCTAATTTAATAACTCATAATTTTCTAGTTAACCAAATGTCATATTTGTTACAAAAGAATTTAATCGCCGAATGAGGGTGATGAAATTTCTATGGAAAATAAAAATGTGCAATTCTCTTAACTATTAAAGCTTGCTATGAGTTATATTAGAATTTAGAAAATTCTAATGTTCCTATTATACTTTTCTCATTCATGAAAAGGAATAGGATTGAGTCTCACTCTTCTCTCATGGAAAAGAGACTAGGTTTGTTCTTTTAGTAAAGTTGACTCTAGCCAAAAAAACCCTATGGGTGTAGATTAATTTACCAATAAAAGAATAACCCATGTTTACTGTTTAATGTTGCATTAATACATTTAAAAGAATTTACAAAACTCAATTTTAGTATTTTCGATATAAATCTTTAAGAAAATTAAATACCCATTGGTTAATATTCATATAAACCATAGAATTTCCTTAATGTTACGATCCTAATTGACATAGTACCATTACATCAGTTGATCTGCTAGTAATGATAGTATTCAATAAGGTAATTGTCGAACAATAATTGACAATTTCATATTGCAATTCCTAGATCATTATGGGATTTACATTTGCTAAAAATCTATTTGCAATGTAAGCATGTTTCATCCCATCTTATGCCTTGAGTTTCTAGGTCTCACTAACAACTCAATTAAGTTGTCTAATTTAGAAACTGCAAATTCTCCATGTACGGTCTCACGTAACCATGGAAATTTACCTTGTCATTGTAATTTAGTCAAGGTCTCACTTAAGCTAAATTACAACTTCAAGTGTTTCTTATAATTAGATGGCATAAACTTAAGTTTAAGGGTACTAGTTTTTGATGTATGTAATCAAAAAATTATGTATGAAGAAGCATGCATACAACTTCATAACATAGGTTTTCATAAAAAGACATTTTATTAACCAATTCACTAAGATTAAATTAACAAAGTTTTGATTGAGGTATTGGGTTCACCAATCAAAGAATTTACCTTTAATTATCGTCCATTATATCGTACTTTTGCATAAGTCCAAAGACTTAGTGTTTTGGATAATTACCACAAAGTGGCACATGGAATTAAAGCTAATTCACCCTTTAGATGATTTTGTACAATAAAATAGTCGTACTAGGTAGCTCCAATTTTGTCGCACAAAGGAGCGGAGAAACTAAAGGTTAGCATAAAGCTAATTAAAAACCCGTTTCTTTCGGGTCACAATTTAATGCATACCCTCCTTATACCCCTTTTATAGTTTGTCACAATTGGGTGAGCCATTCGTACTATTGGCACAAAACTCATCACTCAATTAAACTATTAAAAAATTAACTCTTAAAAAAAAATCCAATTTCACCATTATTTGGCCTGGTTTATTTTCTATTCAAAATATTACCCTTGCTTACAATCATGTCACAACAATATATAAACAAACAAGTAATTAATAAAAATAAACGACTAAAATAATGCACATGCTAAATAAATCAACTAACATGTATATATTTATCTAAAACTCCCATTGGTTTTCGAGCTAATGGTACCAATGGACCACATACACCAAACAATTTGGTTGCGTAAGTTCTACGACAAATATATACAATAACACACATAGTTGAAAATTAGAACAATGCATATGGGTCTACCCCAATTTCATAATTAATTAATTCATTAGTAACCTAATCAAATTTTACTTACTAATAAACCCTAATTAATTATAGCATAAAAAGCATGTAAACACATAACCACGTAACAATTACTACATAATATCATATGATCCATGATCAAATATACACGTTCATCATGGATCCATATCAACTTATTACCAATTAATCAAGTTATTCAAAGATACAGATATAATTCCATGTCTCATAACAATCATACATGAATTAACACATAAAATATTGCATGCAACCTAGGGTTTCTATAATTTTTACAAACCCTATTTTTTTTTAATATTAATATGGATCGAACCAAACAAAAAAAATTAGGGTTTCGAATTAAGAACCCTAGAATTTGACTAACATGCAGTATACAATACAATATTCATTTTTTATGTGTTTCGGTAATTAATTACACATTATAAATGGCTCGTGATGCCACTGTTGGAATTACATAACATGACTAACATATATATAAAACACATAAAACATCAAAGAGCATGCGGAAGCGTAAGGATCATATAACATGTAATTAGTTAACCGAATAATAAAAGAAAATACGTACCTTTGTGATTCCTAACGAAACAAGGAATCAATAAACAAGAACAAGTAAAACCCTAATAAAGGGTTTTGTAAAAGTCGACTAACACAAAGTCGATCACCTCCTAGTAGCAAACAATAATGTGTTTGCACCACGTTTTTGTACACACGTACTATTAGCGATTCGATGTGAATGCTAGTTCTTGATCACAATAGATTAACCAAACACTTTGTTATGTTCAAGGTTACTCGCAAATCCCTTTTGTAGGGCTTCACTCGTCAACCTAGTAACAAGAGAGGAGAAAAGAAGAAGTTTGGCCTTCTATTGAAATCAAGTGTACCAAAGGTTCAATACATGGGGATGTATTTATACCCTTATGATAGATATCAAGTTTACAATAATTTCCTATATGGGATCCCATTGTTCGGCTACAAACAAGCCCAAGAGAGGGTTTCTAGAACCTTCTCTTGGCTTGTTTCCTTTTCTTCGTATCCTGTTGACATTTACCGACCGTTAGTCAATTCCGTTAATTACTTAACGCTCTTTAGTCATTTATTGTTGATGTTTTATACTTTTATGAATTAAGCTACCACTAATTAACCACTAATTACCTACTAGATCTAGAGAGAGAAAGCTAGAGAGAGAAAGAGAGGATGGGAGATGATAAACACACACTAATAACAATATGATTAAACTTCATCAACCAACCCCTCTCCCTAAGGTGGGAGGGGGTATTTATAGTTTTACATGCACTTGGGCTTGTAGCCCTAATTCTCTTAACTAATACAACATTAAACATAATAAAATAAATAAATGACACAGCCCATAGGCCTTCTACATGGGCTGGGCCTAATAACAAACCTAAAGGCCTAAGCAACCTTAATACAATATGATCAATACTTGAATAATACAAAACGTGTTCCCAACAATCTCCCCCTAAGTATTGGTCATCAAGGTTGCTTGATGTCGTCTTTGCTTCTTTTGGCTTTGACGTCTTGAAAATCTTTGTTCTTTGTTCTTGATAGTGATGTGATACGATATGGTAGTAATTTGCCGTTCTCCAACGATCTTAGCTTCTGAGGTCTTCATGTCTTCTCCACCATGCTCATATATCTTTTGACTCTGGTTCTTCAACTTGTTCTCACTTCTTCAATCTTTAACTTTGAGAAAGGTTGTAGTACTTGAATCTTTAGACTTTTCTTTAACAATTCTGAACTTTTTGATATTTCTGAGTCTTTGTGAGAACTTCTCTTTGGGATATGAGCATGATAGAGTCTTGATGGTGGTTGAACTCCAGGTCTCCAAGCTCCTCCGCAGCAGCAGCACGAACCAACCGGCACTTACAGGCTCAGACTTCGAGATCGTCAACAGCATAGTGTGAAGACTTTCTCTAATCCTTGCCCAGGCCGTTCTGAACCGGATACCCCCGAAAGGGCTAACACGGACACACCGAAGTGCACCCACGATTCAGTGAGTCGCTGGAGATCACCCCACGACTGTAGACCGTTTGGATCAAACACTAAGCGTAACCCACAAGGAGTTACCGAAGTGACCTGCTGTCAGAGTTGTTTGATGTTGCTCTGGCAGGATTTCCATTCAATCATTGATAATCACAATTGTGACTTTTCTCATGAATGTTCTCGGCAGATTGCTAAGATCTGCAAAGAACACTTTCTTAATTTTACATCTGCTACCCATGATGTAGAACAGCAGAGTAATACTAAGTGTACCTAAGAGATCTTTTATGAATCTCATGGCTCTAGACTCAATTAGTGCATATTTGTTTGGTCGACGGAGGCGTGGAGCAGATTGCCTCCTTTTCAATATCAACACTCTCGTAATGAGAGGTCGATAGATTATGAAGGGTTCTCCGTGTGAATGAAACAAATGTCTTTTGAGAGACACTTGAGTGGCTTAGAAGGTTTATTAGTGCGTCACTGGGTCCATGACGTCTTTAGTCTTCAATACCGGTGATGCTCATCAACCAGTAGATTATGAATTGAACCCGGTGTCTGCCCTAAGGTTGAATAAATGGAGGGCTATTTCTTTTCACCCTTTTCTTTGCTTTTCTTTTTAATTCTTCAACCCCTTCTTTCTCCGTTCATTCATTTTCTCCTTTTTATCATACCTAGGACTTTCTAGTTCTAAACTATTGGTATTGTCCTTGGGTAGATCCCTCCAGCTCTGGCGGATCATAGGACGGTTTTCCCTAACCTTAGTCACCTTATAACTCCATGACTATCCTAATGATGCCATAAAACCAAACCTTTTGAAAATCTCTCAAAGTGTTTATGATTGTAAAACACATTTTGTTAACACTTTGAGAGTTTTGTTATTTTTAGAAGAACTCCCCCTTAACATGTGCTCATATTTGTTAAAGTAAAATCTGCACATGTCGGGAAGAGTTGGCACTTTTTTGAATTGATTGATTTTCAGTGAACCTGATCATCGCGAGACACGCTTACATCACCAGTTGGACTGGCTTGAAATTATTACCCGTCCAGATCAGATTCAAAGATCATCGCTCGAAATTGGTACATTCTACTCAGACATATCCATTGCGAGACACGTTTACATCACCAGATAAACTGGCTTGAAATTATTACCCGTCCAGGATATGTCCTTTCGACTACTGACTGTGGTTATCGTCAATTCGAGGGTCAATTCTTGAGTCTTATACTCATGAGATATCATCGTTGCTTCCACCATATTTTAATCACATTTTCATTCTCCCCCTCAAAAATAGCATAATTATGTTGTTTTTGATAGACTTTTGATTAAAATATGCTCTTTTTGAGGTGTTTGTGGAAGAATGTCAAGAACGTTTGTAGATTTGGAACAAAGATTTTTCAAATACTCCCCCTTAACAAGGAAGTACTTGTCCTTATGAGCAGAATGTTTCAAAAACTTTAGAAAACATTCTGGTTTTAATTCTGCTCATAAGTAAGAAGCTTTCGCTCCTTTTTCAGGATTGAGGCACTGAAGCGTACCTCAGGGTCCTTTCTTTGGGGACCGGGTTGTACACTGTTATGTGTGCACAAGCCATAATGATGATTAAATATAGATGAAATGATGATTAAGTGAACAAACAATGAATTAGTACCAGTGTTCATTACTCAGGACGGCGAAACGTGAGAATGTTAGGAATTTTCGCCCGACCTCCAACATAACTTTCCAACCGACGCATCTGCTCCCGAAACTTAATCTTCTTCTCTATCCTTTTCACGAACTTCCTTGCTTGTCTTTTCTCATTCCCGCCCCACTTCAACTCTTTAGCCAACTTCTCGTCCTTTAAGATCTTCTCAAGTTCAGATTTGACTTGTTAGATGGTTGGGTCACTGAACTTGTGAAGATCTTCGAAACCCATAAATCTTGTACCAGCTCTCCTTCTATGATAGTATACTCCAAATGGTTTGTACCCGAAAGTGCATGGCTGCTGATCACGAAGACTTTCAGGTATGAAGTCTGGCTTGGTGAGATTTAGCTTGGTTTGATAACTTTCAACTCCTAGATGAACGTCTTCAACCCGTTGTCTGATCACAATGTTGCGGATAAAAATGAGAAGCGAGTTGATGATATCGTACTGAAGCTGTCCAGGGAGGTGTTCTAGTTTTCCCTGAATTTTCAGTAGATACATGTCCTCGATATCATTGGGGTTAAGGCGAGGATAATCAGCTTTGGTGAATAATTACTCCTTATCATTACTTCGTCTTACTATTATCTTCATCAGAAAGTTGTATCCATACATAGGTTTAGTTTCAGCATTGACAATAGATAGAATCCGATGCCTGCTCCATACCTCGTCTTTTGATGTTCTCTTGGCCATCATAAACTTGTAGTACAACCTCCGCATATTTGGCCAATGATGAATCCCAAAAACAGCATCTTCATTATACTTTTGTACCTTTCTGCTCCAAAGATTGTTGATTTGTTCTTCCAAACCTTCTAAGGCATACCTAGCCGCTGGGTATTTGGTGATTGATGTGGCATATCTTTTCTCAGAGTTTGTATTGCCGTAGATGATGTAGTCTAAGTCTTTGTTGAAGAAGTATGCTGTGGGTAACTTGAGGTTGTGTGGTGGTCCAATGAGTGGTAACGGTTGTGTGTAGTCACGAGAAGGTAACGGTTCTACAGATGATTGTTCTTGCGTCCAGTTGATGTTTTCGTTCAAGGCTCTTGCTACTTGCTCAATGTTGTACTCGAATTCCAGCTCCGTTGTTGAAACAGTTGCAAATTTCGTGAATCCACCTTTGCGAACTTTGATGACGTCTTTCAGACCAAGTTGCTGGACTTTCATTCACCTTTATCAATCGTTTGGAAAAGTCTACAACTGATCCTTCACTATTTCAGCATTTTCATTGTTAGAATAAGCGTCAACCATTTGATCAAACCAATCATACTTGAGAGCTGATGAATCGACCCACTCAGGTAATGGAACATCTTTAGCAGTTGCAGAAGGAACAACTACTTCTTGGATTTGAATTGGAGCAATTGGATTTTCGTGATCAGAGCTTGGATCATCAAAGGTTTCTGTTGCTTCAAATGATCCGACTCCAAGAGGAACAAATGTTGTTTGACTGCTTTTCTTTGTTGTGCCAGAAGAGGGTGTTATGGAAGCCCGACCTATTGAAGATGAAGGCTTTCTCCTTTTCTTTCCGTGAGCATCCGGTTCATCATCATGGTGTCGTTTGGTTGGTTTGACGGGCTTGCATGTTTCTGTTGGTACAACGACAGTCTCTTCTTCTTCTCTGATGGATTCTCTGAGTGCTTCCCGAAGTTTTGCTTCTTTGGGATCATTTTCTAACTCTTTTAACATCATTCTTTTGCTTTCTAATCTGGATGGTTTCTGTGGCACTGTCTTGAGTGTGAATGATGTAGTTTTGACCATATTTGCAACTATCTTTTCCAGGTCCTTCTGAACGTATTGTTTGAGTATTTTGGGAATGGACTCTTCAAGATGCTCTTTGACTTCTGTGTTTATTTGAGAACTGACTTCTTCAGTTGTCTTTGTTGCTTTGTTTTTAACTTCTTTGATCTTTTGATATATCTCTTTATGCACTTTATCTTCAGTCTCAAATTTCTCTGTCATCTTATCTTCGAGTACTTGTACTTTTTGTTTCATCTCATTTTCGAGTGCTTGAACCCTTTGTTTCATCTCATTGTAATCTACTGTGGTCTGACCCACAGATGATGGTGGTGTTGGAGGTACGTTTGTTTTGCCTTGTTGTTCCTGTGAATCCTTCTCACTTTCTTCACCATTTCCATCATTGTCATCATCTTCATTACCATCATCTTCTTCATCATTATCATCTTCATCATCATTATCATCTTCATCTTCTTTTCCTTCTTCAATTTCAGAACCAGAAGCTGATTGATCATGTGCATCAGAACCTTCACTACCTTCTTCAGAACTTCTAAGAGTTGTAGATTTAAGGTCCTCTGATCCTTCTGATTGTTCCACCATATGTGATGCAGATTCTCCTCTTCCTAGTTTTGCTCGTCTCTCTTCTTCCTCAGCCTGTTTCTGTAAGCTTTCTTTTCTAGTCTTCTTTAATGCTCTGCTCTCTTCTTTTTCAGTTGGGGTTTCTCGGATGGGGGAGAATCGAGGAGAATTGAACTTGAGTGATTTTCCCTTGCCAGGTTGTAGACTCTTATCTGATGTAGCCAAAGCAGACTTGAATTTCTCAGCACCTTTCTCTTTCTCTAGATCCAATCTTTCTTCTTCTTCATCGTTATCATCATCTGTTTCATCCCTGAGATGCATCTTTGAAGATGGTTTAGTGACTACTTTCTTCTTCTGAGTTACCTCAGATTTCTTTGATCGAGAAGTTTTGGCTCTAGCTGGGATAACTTGAGATTTTCTCTTTGGTGATTTTGTTTCTTTTGGTTTCCCTCCCACCATTTCAGCCTTTACTGCCTCATCATATTTCTGGTAAGCTTATGTGTTCATGAGTTCTTTACTTAGCAGATTTGATGGAATTCTTGCCCCTTGAATTGAAGAGTAGCTTAGAACTTTGGTGAAAATACGGTCTCGTGCTTCAGTATGCATTTTCTCAGTTGAAGGACTTTTAAGCTCAGAGTGATTTCGCATGGAGCGTGAAATTAGAAGTTTTGTAAATCTTGGAAATGGAATGGGGGTTGAATCTTCACTTTGTTGAAATTTGGTGCCAAGGAAAACCATATCCTTCCAGATAAGTTTGGCGAAGTCTAGGTGTTTGAGGTTGATCACTCCATAGAAGAATTGCAGGTGTTCTAATCTCGGATGCTCCAACCCAGTAGCCTTTCCAGTGATGCAGTTGATGATTATCGAGTATAATGTTTGCCATGGTTGTGGGAAAAATTTCCTTTCTACTTTGGAGATTGAGGACATCTCAACTTTTGAATCATCATACCCAATAAGCTGAAGTGTTCGAATCATCTCATCAAGAGTAGGAGGCTCTTGAAATGTTGTGAATCCCTCGCATCTGCTCTTGGAAGGTCTAGCACTGATCTAAGTGTTTCAACTTGGAAGATGATTGTTGTGTTGTTTAGTGTAACTGTCATGTTTTCTTCGTCTTCGCTTATGATCAATGACTCCCAAAACTGATGCATGTAGATTTCAGGTACACTGGCGGTTTTAGTCAATGTTGTCTTTATGAAATGTCTTTCCAGAATTTCCCTGATGATAAGACAAGTTTCATGGCACTTCAACTTCTGAAAATCAATCCGTGAGTTGCAGTAACCAATCTCTCTTTTCTTTCCTTCTGGATTTGTTGGTTGTCTGTTGATGGATGCTGATGACATAGTGCGAGACATGTTTTATCTGTTCAATGCAAACACCAACAACAATACCAGGGGCACAGTGTATATGTGTTAGAAAAAAATGACACTGATATGATGACCCTAGGCAGAATCATATAACATTTAGCATATATCCAACACTATACATTACTGAACAAGACATTCTAATCTCAGTTAATGGACCAACTTAGACAAACACCACAATGCTCTATCATGCAATCATTATTTTAGCAAAGACAAGATCTCAAGACACGTTCATTTTATACACCAAACAAGCTTAGACTTAGACAAACACCCAGATGTTATTTTTCAACAAAGGCAAATCACAAGTCTAACTGAGAGCACAATCAAGCATAACAGACAACATGCTTGCAATCAATAATCAAACTCTATTCCGCATTTAATTATCACAGATTTGACAGACTATTGGATTGACAACATGCACTGGTTCGATAAGCCCTATGGTTCAACTAGTCTGATCTGGTTCGACAGCAGTTCTGGTTCGACAGCACATCTGGTTCGATTACATGATACGTTCGATTAGCTAAAGGTTAGATTAAAAGAGACTTGATCAGTTTAATTTTGTCGTTCGATAAGTATAGTCGTTCGACAGATATGATCGTCCGACTTAATATAGGTCTTCGACTTAATATAGGTCGTTCGATTATATAGGTCGTTCGACTGATTAGATCGTTCGACTAATTTGATTGTTCGACTAATTTTTGTCGTTCGACTAGTTTTATCGTTCGACTAGTTAGGTTCGTTCGACCATAAGGTCGTTCGATTAACTAGACGTTCGATAAAACTTGACGTTCGAGAAAATTAGTCGTTCGATAAATTAGACGTTCGACTAACCTAGTCATTCGAAACTCTGTCGTTGAATAATAGTCTTCGACTAATTTATTCGTCGAAAGATTAGCGTTCGACGGTTGAGTCATTCGATAATATCGATCGTTGATAATTGATGTTATCTCCTAACTCGGAGATAACATGATCTTCTTTGAGTCCTTAATCTCCTTAACAAACATACAATCGTTAGCAATAAGTCCATAAATCATTCAGACCAATTTTATCACTCGTTCGACCTCATACGAACCCTAAATCAAGATTAATCTCTCATTTAGTGTATTTTCAATCAATGAGATCATTATAACAACGCTTATTACACAGTTAAGCTCAATTATACTCACTCAATTGAATCATAAATCATAACCACAAGAAACGCCCAAATCCGATTAGAAAATTTTGAAACCCTAATAGTGAGAAGAAGCGAGTACTACTAAGAATCAATCAATCAAGCAGTTATATATCGATTAAAACGCTTACAAGTTGGAAGAAATTAAGAATCTTGAAAAAATCTTGTTCGTTCGATAGAAATGGCGGACTGAGAGATTTTTTAGAGTGAGAGGGAAAGTGTGTGAATCTGTGTGTGTTTATGTGTTGACTAAGTCAGATTTTTCCTTTATATATCCAACACAAGTTTCACTTTTTAACAACCTTAGTCCTCTAACTTGTCTTCCTACTAGTTTTAATTCCAAAGTTAACTCAAAAACTTATAAGTTGACACTTTTAATCCTTTAAGTCCAATCTATTATTCTTTTAAGGCCCTATGAGTCTAATGAGTCAGTTAATGGTCATGAAGATGATAAAAATGACGAGATAAGATGGTCGATGTGCAAAAATATCTCCCCCTCAAAATATGATCAATGTTTGAAATATCATATTTGAAAGATTGAAATCATATTTTGATGAAAATTTACTTTTGCACACCTAAAAAAAAATTATTATTATTATTATTATTATTTATTATTATTATATTATTATTATTATTATTATTATTATTATTTTAATAATTATGTACAAGATAGTGTGAGAGCTTGACTTGATTAGTTGTTCTTGAGGAAGTTCGTCAATTCTTGAGGAGTCAAACATCTCATTCCAATTTGGTGAACCAGTTTCACAAAACGATCATGAGGTAAGGCTTTCGTGAAAAGATCCGCCAATTGGTGTTCCGTTCCCACGAAATACAACTCAACGGTACCCTGCTCCATATGCTCCTTGATGAAGTGATATCTGAGAGCAATGTGTTTGGACTTTGAATGTTGCACTGTGTTGCACGAGATAGCGATAGCACTTTTGGAGTCACAGTACATCGGGATTTTGTTGAATATGTAACCATAATCCATCAGTTGTGATCGCATCCAAATGATTTGAGCACAACAGGCAGACATGGCTACATATTCTGATTCCGTGGATGATAGAGACGTACAATCTTGCTTCTTTGACTGCCAGGACACCAGCTTATCACCTAGGAATTGAACACCACCGGATGTGCTCTTTCTTGTATCAATACATCCCGCATGATCCGCATCTGAAAAAGCAGTTAGTGCAAAACCAGAATCCTTTGGATACCAATCCCCAAATGAATGGTTCCCTTGATGTATCTAAGGATTCTTTTAACAGCAGATAAATGTCTTTCTGTTGGTTTAGACTGATAGCGTGAACATAGGTATGTGGCAAATACAACATCCGGTCTGCTAGCGGTGAGATACATGAGAGACCCAATTATACTACGATAATTTGTAGGATTAGTGGGTTTTCCATGTATGTCAGCATCTAGCTTCGGGGATGAGGAGGACATAGGGGTGTTATAGGTGTCACTAGATGTCATGCCATGCTTTTTTAATATCTCTTGTGCATATTTAGACTGACTAAGGAATATACCACGGGGTGATTGGTAAACTTGTAATCCTAGGAAAAAGTTTAGTTCACCGATCATGGACATCTCAAAGTTTTGTTTCATAAGTTTTGCAAAAGCATTTGAGTACTTTTTATGGGTAGACCCAAAAATGATGTCATCCACATAAATTTGTACGATGAGAATGTCCTCCCCGTGTTTTTGTATAAACAAAGTCTGGTCCACAGATCCTTTAGTAAAATGATTGGCAAGCAAGAATGCAGAGAGTTTATCGTACCATGCCCTCGGGGCTTGTTTAAGCCCGTAGAGGGCTTTCACCATGTGAGAGCGTAAATGCAGGTTTCACCGTCTGTGTGGAGTTTCTGTCGTGTCATAACTAGGTTATCTGGATTGCCAATCACATTAACTAACGGATGATCCCTTGTCCATTTATGAGTAGATGGGTAGTGTTGAATGTTGTGATTCAGATTTGACAGTTCCATGTTGCTCGAGGAAGATTCTCCTGGTTCGGGAATGGTTGGGGGTGGAGCAAATTGATTGAAAAAGGCATTTCCGTCAAAATCTGGTGCATTAACTAAGCTAGATTCTATTTTGGACATAACATGCTTCTTATTCTCACTAGATGCATTAACTTCTACTTCTCCACTCTTAGATGTTCCACTCTTAGGTAGCCAGATACTAGTCTTCTTTGGTCTCTTTGTGGTCTTTGATCTTCTACCCTTAGATGTGTCAACTAATCCTGTGGAAGGTGAAGTAAGAGCATTAGTGGTTGTCTTTTGTTGATGTGCATTCTTAGATTCGCTAGTCTACTTTTTGCATCCTTGATAAATCTTATGAACTTTGGTTTTGCTGTTTCTAAAACTTTGAGTTTCTTACTCAAATCAACAATGATGTGTCGTAACTCTTGATTTGTGAATCCAACGTCTGTTGAGGTAAACTGTTCGTTCTGTTTTGAATAATCTCATCGATTTCTTTTTCGTACTCAAACATTTTATGTCGTAAAACATCGATTTCACTCAAGTCTTGACCTTTTGGGTCATGACTGTTTTGAAAAGACGAAGACATTTTTTGATTTTGGAGTTCAATTTGAAATTTGGCACTTTGGCTTTGACACCAGTCAAGCCTTTTCTGAAGTTTGAAAACTTTAGTTTCCACATCATTGTTAATTTGAGAGAGATTCTCATTCTCTTTCACTAGATTCTCCATTTCTATTTGCAACATTTCTTTATCAATAGCATGATTTTTCATAAGACACTCATTACTAGATTCATAAAGTGCATTCATCAACACAGAAACAACGTCACAACTAAGAACATTTTGCAAGAGTCGATCAACTTCATTTTTCAAATATTGTTTGTGAAGATTTTGTTTATGAATTATGACGTCTTTTGCTTTGAAAATGTCCTTCATAGATACCATTTCTGTCTGTAAATCCTCTTCCCATTGAGTTGCACATTTTTTCAGATGATTGACGTGAGGTAAATTTTTGTTTTGAAGAACATCTCGCTTTTCTTTCTCCATAGGAGAGAAAAAAGCAGAGACGGTGATTTTGAGTTAAACTCAATTTCATTTTCTAAAATTTGATGTCCTCCATAAATGTCTCAAATATTTAAGAATTTTAAAAGCTGTAGGCATTTCTGGATTAACATCTTCCTTTGTCAAAGAATCTGTGATTTGTGCATCTGTTTGGGACACAGAATTTACTGAAGAAGAGGTATTCATGTAGGTTTGTAACAACGTTTGTTCTGGTTTATCTTTTGGTGCACAATGATTTGCTTATATGAGTCTTGCCTTGTAATCATATCCTGTTTGAAAATCTCTTGCTTTTGAAGGATCTCGATTGAAAGATTTCTTTTTGATCGATCTCTCAAACTTGTTTGGACGTTCAAGATAAATTTCCTCATCATTACCATATATATCATCTTGCTCAAAGTGTCATCAAACAATAATTCTGCATTGTATATCTTGGGATTTTTACTGAGTGCTTTTGAGAGACCACGTGGGTAATCACTACCAAGGACAAATCCGTGTCCTTTCGGATTTGGTTTTACCGTTAGTTGTTGGATTTGAGTGATGGATTCACCATTTTTATACACAATTTTTTGAAATTCTTTAATTTGTGCTTCCAAGGTGACGATATCCTCAAGATATGAATCAACACGTTTGCTCTGGCTTGCTTTTCCTCAAGAAGTTGATTTGAGAAGTTGAAAGCTCAGATTGAGTTTTTAACAGCTCAGAATTTAAGGAATCAATTTGTTTTTTGAATTCAAATTGATCCTTTTCTTTTTGAGAGAGAAGCTCAGCCTTAGAATCGGTTAATTCACGTACTTGGTTTTGCAAATCTTGAACTTTGACATATTCTTTTTGGAAAGCGATTTCAAAACATTGTTCACGTTTTTCTTGTTTTTGGTATCCAGAAAGTTGTTGTTTGTAGCACTCATTGTCCCGAGATAGTACTGCAATTTTAGCTTTTAAGGTCTGATTAAGTTCATTGCACTTCTCTATTCGTGATTGGTGGACATTACCAAGGCCTGAAGCTCCGAATCTTGATTAGTCAAATGCTCATTTTGTTCAATCTGATTATGATTGTCATCTTCTATTAGATCATCAAATGAGACAACTGTTCTATCATCATCAAATGATATATCAGTGTAGATTTGATTATCTAAAGAAGATGAGAATGGTGAATCATTTTGAACAGAATTTTCACTTGAGATGAAGATGCGGAAGGTGAAGCAATCTCATGTAGTAAGCATTGTGGATCAGGTACTGAAAAGACCGTCGGTATCGTAGACCGGCCTTTCTCGGACATATTCATTTCCTGCATATTTGCCATGAGCATTACAGCTGCGTTTGCCTCAAGATCTTCCATATCATCATCTGACTCTGCATTTTCCATGAAGCTTTTTTCTTTCACATTCATTAAGCTTGCTTTCTCATCCTTAAGTGCCATCAAGAGAGCTTCTTTGTGATATGCACTGCCCATAGTACGAGGCTTTGGACATGAAGTAGCCATATGACCATTCCCTCCACAGTTGTAGCATGTGATTGAGGTATTTGCAATGCCTTTTGATTCCTTTCCATTCAATTGATTCATGTTCTGATCTGCCCCCAAATAATTCCTATTACCCCCAGACTGAAACCTTTGTTCTCCAGCTTGAAACCTTTGTGCCCCATAACTTCCTCTGTTCCCTGAACCAAATCTCCCTGATGATCTGTTCTGAATTTCTACCCGGCCATCATTAAAAACTGCCTAATTCCTTGTGTTTGAAGATGAGCGAAGGCGGTTGTTTGATTTGTTTGTGAATTTTCCAAATGCTTTAGCAATCAACCCAAATGCTTCATTGAGAGAATTGAAAGCATCTTCTTCTTCATCATAATCACTGTTTGTGTAAAAGTTGGAGTCAGTGTTGTTATAGGTTACCATTTGATTGCCTGATTGTTGAGATGGTGCTTCATATGGGACAAGTTGGTTTTGAGGTTGAAAGCTTGGTTGATAAGATGAGTTTCCAAATTCCTGAGAAGATAGAGAGAATGTTGGTTGAGCCATTAGTGCAAGCGAGTTAGGTTGTGGTCCTGGTATGAAACCTCCTCTTGCTGCCACTTCTTTGTCCACCTCTGATTGATGTTGTTTGAGAAAATCATAAATCAATCCATATTTGATCTCACCAATCTTCTTTGATTGCCTAACAAATGTTGCATATTTCTGCCATTCAGGACCTAGGCATCCCAGAAATTTGGAGTTGATTGCAATCCTTGGAAACTTCATGTCATGACGATCAAGGTCATTAACAACATTGGTGAAGCGGTGGTAGTATGATTCGATTGTCTCTCCCGGTTCCATAACAAAATTGTTGAATTCCATGTACAATTTTGATTCAAGGTCTTCCTGATTGAGCTCTGTTCCTTCCATCAGAAGATGCACATGCTCCCACATGTCCTTTGCAGTCTTCTGAGCATCAATACTTCGATAGATGGGATTTGGAATTCCCTGAAGGATGAATGCCATTTCCATTCCATTTGCTTCTTGTTGTAAGGCTTGTTCGGTTGTATAGCTAGAAACAGCAACAGGAATGGATGTTTCTTCTCGTTCAGGAGTTGCTGGAACAACAATTACTGGTTCAGGAAAGGGCCCTACAGTGATGACATGCTTCAAATACGGTCCATGGGGTTTGCGGAGTTCAATGAATCGGAGAAACCTACTTGCCCACTGCACATAGTTTCCAGGTGTTAACATGGGTGGAGTATCTTGATTTCCAGCCTCATGACAAGATTGCTGACTGCTTATAGCTTCACACATCTTATGAAACCAGTGAGGTTCCCTGGATACTGAAGGATTGTTCTGAAGGTAATTTTGTTGCATTATTTGTTGTGGGGATAGTTGTGGTGGAAGAACAAATTGATGTTGTTGCACATATGCATGGTGTTGTTGATATTGGTGAGGAAATTGTTGTTGTTGTTGAGAGTATTGTTGTTATTGAGGATATTGTTGTAGCTGGTAGTAGTAATTAAAGTGTGGTGGTTGAGACATCGTGTAGTAGCTTGTGACGGTTAAGGATCTTTAAAGGATAAAGACGGTTGTTGTTGAAAGATTAGAAACTCGATTAGTCACGTAAGAAATCCAAGAAAATCTCTGGTTCGATTAGGTAATTGTTCCTTCGATGGACACTTCGTTCGATCAGGCTATTTGTTCGATAGGCTGGTTCGATAAGGTAAGTCCTTCGATAATTTGAGTCCTTCGATAAGCTTGTTCCTTCGATAAGCTAGTTCCTTCGATCAAGATAGGTCCTTCGATCAAAGTTACTTCGTTCGATCAAGTGGCTCGTTCGATCAGTTTTGATTTTTCGAAATTGTTCGTTCGATCAGATTTGATTGTTCGATCAAATGTGATGGTTCGATCAAGTTTGCTCGTTCGATCAAAATGCTCGCTTCGATCACCTTGCACGTTCGACAGGAAAACTGCTCGTTCGATCAAGATCCCTCGTTCGACTGATGAACAGTAGTATCTCGGATGAACAGTAACTTCTCTAATACTACGGATTTCTTAAGTTATTCTTAGATCTAACCTTCTAACAACCTAGATTACCCCTTGGCTCATGATACCACTTGATGTTTTATACTTTTATGAATTAAGCTACCACTAATTAACCACTAATTACCTACTAGATCTAGAGAGAGAAAGAGAGGATGGGAGATGATAAACACACACTAATAACAATATGATTAAATTTCATCAACCAACCCCTCTCCCTAAGGTGGGAGGGGGTATTTATAGTTTTACATGCACTTGGGCTTGTAGCCCTAATTCTCTTAACTAATACAACATTAAACATAATAAAATAAATAAATGACACAGCCCATGGGCCTTCTACACGGGCTGGGCCTAATAACAAACCTAAAGGCCTAAGCAACCTTAATACAATATGATCAATACTTGAATAATACAAAACGTGTTCCCAACAATTGTGAATTTAATAATTAAATATAACATTTTATATTAATTATTTAAACATCGAGTCTCATACGTAAAGTGTGCAATCCCGTAGTCTCGAGTTCGAATCCGGTCATACACATATTAAAATATGTCCATAAACTAACAATATATGCTAGCAAAAACGCATTGGTGAAGCTTTTGTGTACACAAATCATAATCATTGCTGATTAAACAATAAATAGGTGGTGGAGAAATACAAATTGGGATAAAGAGTTAAGGTGGCGTTTAGTTAGAAAACATTTTCTTTCATTTCCTATTTCTTGTTTTGTAGGAAAAGGGATGAGAGTTTTATTTCCACAAAAGAATGGAAAATTTAGAAAACGTCTTTAGTTTGAGAAACATATGTTTGTGTTTTCCATTTTGCAAAACTAGAAAACATGTTTAAGTGTTGTTGTTTTATATCTCAATTCTCTATTCACCTTTGTAACATTATAAAAAACATCTTCAAAACACAAAAACAAATATTATAAACTAACCAACTAAATTATAAAATAACTAAAAAAATATAATACGAGAAAATAAAGAATTAAAAGAGTAAAATATAACATCAAATAACATGAAAAAATCTTCAAGCGACTATAATTCGAAAACGTAAAATAACTAAAAATAATTTTTTTTTTTACTTTTTCGTCTGTTTTTTACGTTTTTGTCAACTTTTTTATGTTTTCGTCCGTTTTATTACGTTTTCGTCTGTTTTATTACGTTTTCGTCCGTTTTTACGTTTTCGTAGGTTTTTTTTACGTTTTCGTCTATTTTTTTACATTTTCGTTTGAATTTTTACGTTCTCGTCTGATTTTTTACGTTTTCGTCTGAATTTTTACGTTTTCGTCCGATTCTTTACGTTTTCGTCTGTACGTTTTTGTCTGTTTTATTACGTTTCTTCTGAATTTTTACGTTTTCCTTTGATTTTTTACGTTTTCGTCCGATTCTTTACTTTTTCGTCCGAATTTTTACGTTTTCGTTCGAATCTTTATGTTTTCGTCCGATTCTTTACGTTTTCGTCCGATTCTTTAGGTTTTCGTCCGATACTTTACGTTTTCGTCTGTTTTTTTACGTTTTGGTCTGAATTTTTACGTTTTCGTACGTCTTTTTATGATTTCGTCCGTTTTTGCAAGTTTTCGTCTTTTTTTTAAGGTTTTCATCAATCTTTTACGTTTTCGTCTGTTTTTTACATTTCATTTGTTTTTTTACGTTTTCGTCCATTTTTTTGTTTCACCGTTTATTATGTTTCGTCCTCTCTTTTATGTTTTTTTCGTTTTATTACGCTTTCTAAATTATGTGTTTTGCTCCATTTTTTTACGTTTTCGTCAATTTTTTACGCTATCTTCTATTTTTTTACGTTTTCGTTCAATTTTTTACGTTTTCTTATGCTTTTTACGTTTTCGTCCGTTTTTTACGTTTTCGTCAGACGAAACCATAAAAAATGTAAAAAAAGATGAAAACGTAAGAAAATCAGACAAAAACGTAAAGAATCGAACGAAAACGTAAAAAATCAGACGAAAATGTAAAGAATCGGACGAAAATGTAAAAAATCAGACGAAAACTTAAAAATTTAGAAGAAAACGTAAAAAAAAGACAAAAACGTAAAAAATCGGACGAAAACGTAAAAATTCAGACGAAAACGTAAAAAATCAGACGAGAACGTAAAAAATCGGACGAAAATATAAAGAATCTGGCGAAAACGTAAAGAATCAGACGAAAACGTAAAAATTCAGACGAAAACGTAAAAATTCAGACGAAAACGTATAGAATCAGACGAAAACGTAAAAAATATACGAAAACGTAAAGAATCGGACAAAAACGTAAAGAATTAGACGAAAACGTAAAGAATCGGACGAAAACATAAAAATTCAGACGAAAACTTAAAAAAACAGACAAAAACGTAAAGAATCGGACGAAAACGTAAAAAATCGGACGAAAACGTAAAGAATCGGACGAAAACGTAAAAATTCAGACGAAAACGTAAAGAATCAGATGAGAACTTAAAAAATCGGACGAAAACGTAAAGAATCGGACGAAAACGTAAAAAATCGGACGAAAACGTAAAAATTCAGATGAAAACGTAAATAAAACAGACGAAAACGTAAAGAATCGGACGAAAAGGTAAAGAATCGGACGAGAACGTAAAAAATCTGACGAAAACGTATAGAATCAGACGAAAACGTAAAAAACGGCTGGAGTGACGCCGGCGAGGGTGGTGATGGCTGATGTGGGTTGTGGGAGGGTTGTGTTTGGCGTTAGGGTATGGCTGGAGTGTGTGAGTATGTGGTTTTAAGAAAAATAGAATAGAAATAGAAAATAGGAAATAAGGAAAAAAAAAAAAAAAAAAAAGTTTTCTTGTTTTCTGTGTTAAGGATGGAAATAGAAATTTTGTGTTTTGGAAAATGCTAATTTGAACGTGATCTCTATTTTTTTTGTTTTCTACAAAACATTTTGTGAAAAACAAGGGTGTTTTCCTCCAACTAAACACACCCTAAGCTTCGCTAGAGATAGGTTGGTGGAGAATTTTCTGTGGACGATTGGTTTTAATTACCTACCACAGTTTAGTTTTGGAAGGAGGACACTAACAAAGGTTAACGCCTTAATCACTACTATCGATGATGTCTATGATGTGTTTGGTACTATGGAAGAAATTGAACAATTTACCGATGTTACCAGGCCAACAGGTAAATAATACAAAAGTCTTCTTTTAGAAATTTAACTACTTATATATATGTTTATCAACTACTGCAAAACTTTATGATTACGAAATTTAATTTTCTACTCCACAGATGGGATATCAATGCGATCGAAGAACTCCCAGATTATATGAAAATATGTTTTCTTGGCTTCTACAACACGATAAATGAGATCACATATGACACATTGAGAGACAAAGGATTCGTCATCCTTCCGTACCTTAAGAAAGCGGTAATTAAATCACATTTTGTAAACCATAATAGTACTATATTTCTTTCTTTTTAATTATTGATGTCATGAACAAATCGAACTAGATTTTCTTATTTCGTAATGATAACATTGCAGTGGGGAGATTTATTCAAGTCTTTCGTAGTAAAAAAAAAAAAAAAAAAAAAAAAAAAAGAAAAAAAGAAAGAAGCTCACTGGTACCAAAGTGGACATACACCAACATTCAACGAGTACTTAGATAATGGTTGTATATCGATATCGGGTCATGTGATACTCATGCATGTTAATTTTTTAACAGCAAATAGTTCACCCTAAGAAATAATGCAATGCATGAAAGTTACTGAGGATATAGTTCGTTATTCATCACTAATCTTCCGAGTCACTGATGACTTTAATTCAAAAACGTAAAATAACTAAAAAATGTTATTTTATTTATTTATTTTTTTTTTTACTTTTTCGTCTGTTTTTTACGTTTTTGTCCACTTTTTTACGTTTTCATCCGTTTTATTACGTTTTCGTCTGTTTTTTTACGTTTTCGTCCGTTTTTACGTTTTCGTAGTTTTTTTTTTACGTTTTCGTCCAATTATTTACGTTTTTGTTCGATATTTTACGTTTTCCTCCGATTCTTTATGTTTTCGTCCGAATTTTTACGTTTTCGTCCGAATTTTTACGTTTTCGTCCGATTCATTACGTTTTCGTCCGAATTTTTACGTTTTCGTCCAAATTTTTACGTTTTCGTCCAAATTTTTACGTTTTCGTCTGAATTTTTACGTTTTCGTCTGTTTTTTTACGTTTTCGTATATCTTTTTACGATTTCGTCCATTTTTTTTACGTTTTCTTCTGTTTTTTAAGGTTTTCATCAATATTTTTACGTTTTCGTCTGTTTTTTACAATTTCATTTGTTTTTTTACGTTTTCATCCGTTTTTTACGTTTTCGCCCGTTTTATTATGTTTTCGCCCTCTCTTTTATGTTTTTTTACGCTTTCATCCATTTTTTTACGTTTTCTAAATTATAATGTTTTCATCCATTTTTTTACGTTTTCGTCTATTTTTTACGTTTTTGTCTGTTTTTTAACGTTTTCGTTCACTTTTTTACGTTTTCGTCCGAATTTTTACGTTTTCGTCAGACGAAACCTAAAAAAATGTAAAAAAAGACGAAAACGTAAGAAAACGTAAAAAACATAAAAGAAGGATGAAAGCATAATAAAATGGCGGAAAACGTATAACAACAGACGAAAACGTAAAAAATGGATGAAAACGTAAAAAAAACAGACGAAAACGTAAAGAATCTGACGAAAACGTAAAAAGTCGGAAGAAAACGTAAAGAATCAGACTAAATCGTAAAGAATCGGACGAAAACTAAAAAATTCAGACAAAAACGTAGAAATTCAGACGAAAACGTAAAGAATCTGACGAAAACGTAAAAATTCGAACGAAAACGTAAAGAATCGGACAAAAACGTAAAAAATCAGACGAAAACGTAAAAATTCAGAAGAAAAAAACAGACGAAAACATAAAGAATCGGACAAAAACGTAAAAAGTCGAAAGAAAACGTAAAAAAAAAGACGAAAACGTAAAGAATCGGACGAAAATGTAAAAAAACAGACGAAAACGAAAAGAATCGGACGGAAACGTAAAGAATCGGACAAAAACGTAATGAATCGGATGAAAACGCAAAGAATCAGACGAAAACGTAAAAAGTCAGATGAAAACGTAAAAAAATAGACGAAAACGTAAAAAATGGGACAAAAACGTAAAGAATCGAACGAAAACGTAAAGAATCGGACAAAAATGTGAAGAATCGGACAAAAACGTAAATATTCGGACAAAAACGTAAAAAAACAGACGAAAACGTAAAGAATCTGACGAAAACGTAAAAATTCAGACGAAAACGTAAAGAATCAGACTAAAACGTAAAGAATCGGATGAAAACGAAAAGAATCGGACGAAAACGTAAAAATTCAGACGAAAACGTAAAAAAACAGACGAAAACGTTAAGAATCTGACGAAAACGTAAAAAGTCGGACGAAAACGTAAAGGATCGGACTAAAACGTAAAGAATCGGACGAAAACGTATAGAATCGTACGAAAACTTAAAAATTATGGCGAAAACGTAAAAATTCAGACCAAAACGTAAAGAATCTGACGAAAACGTAAAAATTCGGACGAAAACGTAAAAAGTCGGACGAAAACGTAAAGAATCGGACGTAAACGTAAAGAATCAGACGAAAACGTAAAGAATCGGACAAAAACGTAAAAAATAGGACGAAAACGTAAAGAATCGGACGAAAACGTAAAAAAACAGATGAAAACGTAGAAAATCTGACGAAAACGTAAAAAGTCGGACAAAAACGTAAAGAATCAGACTAAAAGGTAAAGAATCGGACTAAAACGTAAAGAATCGGACGAAAACTTAAAAATTCAGATAAAAACGTAAAAATTCAAACGAAAACGTAAAGAATCTGACGAAAACGTAAAGAATCGGACTAAAACGTAAAAAAACGGCTGGAGCGACGCCGGCAAGGGTGGTGATGCTGATGTGGGCTGTGCGTGGGTGGTGTTTGGCGTTATGGTATGGCTGGAGTGTTTGATTATGTTGTTTTAAGGGAAATAGAGTAGAAATAAAGTAGAAATAGTAAATAGGAAAATGGGGAAGAAAAAAAATGTTTTGTGGTTTTGTTTATTAGAGTTGGAAATAGAAATTTTGTGTTTTGGAAAACATTTTGTTGGAAAACGCTAATTTGAACGTGATATCTGTTTTTCTTGTTTTCTACAAAACTTTTTGTGGAAAACAAGGGTGTTTTTGTAACACCCCTAATTTCGTGATACGCAGCGGAAATTCAAGCTGGGTGTTACTCGATAGTACAACAGTTATAGTAATAGAGAACGATCTCTAATGAAGTCGTTTTAAAAAATTTATCATTGAATTTTATAAATATCAGAGTTTACAAAATGAGGTCCCCATAGGTTTACCGTTTATTAAAATAAGTTTCGAATGATAATTAGCCTTTTATCAGTATCCGTGCCTCTTCATGCCATCCTCGCTCATTATGGACCTGAGATAAACATGCTAAAAAGTGTCAACACAAAAGTTGGTGAGTTCATAGAGTTTTAGTATAAAATGTAAAGTATTTGAATAAAGATTTCCCAGCAAGGGCATAAAGAGTTTAGTTTAAGAGTAAAGTATTTGAATAAAGATTTCCCAGCAAAGGCCTTGTAAATCCACTCAGTTGCAAATTATGCCCATTCAAAACTTGCAACCTGTGTGTTCACAACCCATTGCTAAAATATAGAATAAGTATGACATGAACGTATACGATATATGTAAGCACTTAATGTAAAGCATAACAGCAACTGAACCTCACGACTAGAATAAATAAGTATCATGAATAAACCGGATTATATTCACCCAAGGTCTCGAATAAGTGTTGGACACAAGGGTGGGGGTGTCAACCCGATAGTACTATCAATACCTCTCCAACGGCTCCATCCAGGAGTTAAACAGTTGCTAAGTATAAAGTGTAGAATAAGTGTAACACATTAAGGCACATATCGTAACTATATTTCATGTCCAAAAGTATTATAAGTAAAGCGTAGCATAAGAGTATAAATATTTTGAGTATAAAACAAGTAGTTGAGCATGTATCTCCCCCAAAAATAGTTCAAAACGTATAAAAGTAGGGGCTATGAAACTCACCTTAGCAATCTGGATGGAAAACAAAATGAAAGAAAGTTGATAAACGTCTCCGGACAAGAAACCTGGGTTGTTATGTCAATATTTAGTAATCATTTCAGATGATTATATGTTTATTCGTTTCGTTTCGTTGTTTACATCTTTCGTTCTTATGTTTCTGTTCTTTTGTTTTATATATCTCTTGTTCGTTAAATATAACTTTCGTTTGTTAAAGACATTTGGTCGGTTAAAATCAAGTCGTTATTTATTTCCAAGGAGTACAACGGAAGTTGTATTCCCGGGTCGTTATCCCCAACGAAGGCTGAATGGAATTTGTGATCTCGGTTTGTGAATACGTGTTTTGAATGGTTAAACGAAGATGAGAGTTTGGATTTTTTACGCTAAAATAAGTAAACATAAATTAAAAACGACTAAACATCTAAGGAAATCGATAATCTAAAATGCACGAAATTAAAGACGTAAACGAAAGCTAAAACGTAACTAAACGGGAAATGCTTAAAACGTAAACGTGAAAACGATGAAAAACTAAACCTACGAATTCCAAATTAAATTTCCTACATTCTAATCGACAAAAGAAAATTTTACGAAAACGAATTACATTTTTCTAATTAAAATCTAATTAAACATACTAATAAGCTACTCGCTACGCATATCAATTAGGCTAATAGAAACAAATAATTCAACAAACAACTAAAAACCTATGCCTAATGTGTATTACAAGCATTACAACTGATTCAAAATAAAACTTTTTCACCAAATGACTTTAAGCATTTTAACAACTACTGATTACAATAAGCTATTATAACTTTAACGAATCAAAACTCAACCTGACTAATAAGCGAATGGAAAGCAAAAATCAAGCTAACAATCCTACAAAGACTGCTGATAAAATTCGTTAAACTTTTCACCTCCTCAGGACCTAATTCCAACTAACTCAGTATTCAAATTCTAATCAAAAAGCAACCACATAAAAACTAAGTAGCAGCAAATTAAAGAAACGAACTTATATTAAAATTAAAATAAATTACAACTGCATAAATTTAAAAATTACAAACCTTAAATTAAAAAGCTAAAATTAAATCCTACGATTTCCTAAAATAAATTAAAACTACAATAAAAAAAATAAGTTACACTAAAAAAAACGTACCGAGAGAAAAGCTAAAAAAAAAAAACCTGTCTTTCACTAACAACTACTCACACTATTTATACCGAAAAAGAAAGAAAAATAAAATTAAACATAATAAGCTCGGGTCTTTTTCCTTCTGTCTTCTCTTTCTTTCTTGACACCATCGAATTTTTTTGATCTTCTCAACTTAACTCTAAACCGTTGGATCCTTTTTCTAGCCTCGGATTGCTGAGGTGGAGGTGAAACCCGTGAGGTTATTTTGGAGTGAGGTGGGTGATGGTGATGGTGGTTTGGCTGCTTTTGGTTTGGCGGATTGCTCTTTTGGGGAAGACAACAAATGAGCGGCTGAGCTAGGGATTAGGGTTCTTTAGCTATTTTGGGGAAGAGGGTAAAGTGAAGGGAAATGGGAGTTTGACTGGAGGGAAAAAGGGGTAAGACCCGTGATTGCTGTGACCCCGTATATTAGCTAAGGTGTGGATGTGGGCTGTGATGGGCTTTAAGGATTGATGGGTTTGGTAGGATCGGTTTAATGGTGGGCTGATGGGGTGTAGGGGTTAAGTTTATATTCGGTTGGTAATAGGTGGGTTTAGGATAAATGTTAAGGGGCCAACTTTGATAATCTTGAAACTCCAAGGACCATAATTGCCAACTAAAAATAATCCAAGGACCAAAAATTTATTTTTTTATTATTATTATTTTTATTTTTATTTTTTTTCAAGCTTGAGGGACTAGACTTGCCGTTTATGCAAATTTTGTTTGTTTTTCAATCGTTTTCAATCATTTTGCATATGGAATACACAAAAACACATTTCAAAGATATTTTTAACATTATTTGATCGTTTTAAAGTGTTTTTGGTTGTTTTGACTCGAAAATTGGACGAAAAGATATGTGTAAAACGACACATATCAAATCCCCCACACTGAGCAATTGCTAGTCCCTAGCAATTTTTTATGAAAAGTTGATGGATGTATCTCTTTACCAGAAGCCATCACTTCTGGAGTAGCCAAATGTTTCAGTTCAAGTAAGAACTATGGTACACTGATAACCATATGATTTTGAGCAAATCACCAGCTGCCAACGGATTTGGTTTGTCTTTACCAGAAGCCGTTTGCTTCTGGACTAGCCAACTCTTAGATAAAACCACTTATTATCTTTGGTGAGCTGATGACCAATTATGGTTTTCCAACTGCCTTTACCACAAGCCATAATCTTGCGGGCTAGCCAACTCTTCATCTTTTTAGGATATGGTGAGTCGAATACCATACAATTTTTGGCAAATTGTAAGCCATAAACGGATTTGATATATCTTTACCAAGAACCGTTTGCTCTTGGATTAGCCAATCCTTTTGTGTGTTAGACATGGTGGACTGATAACCATTTGTTGTGTAAGTGCAAAACACTTACACCAAAAAAAATTTTGGCCAAAAACGGGGAATTAGATGGTATATATACGTGATTAAATTCGTGAGAATTCCCCCCACACTAGAAATGAATATTGTCCTCAATATTCAAAGTACCGGCTGTTATGCCGAAACTGAGAACGTAAAAGGGAAATATTACGGGCCATTTATTTTATTTTTGTGTTTGCAAATTTTTTTTTTTTTTTTTTTTTTTTTTTTTTTTTTTTTTTTTTTTTTTTTTGAAATTTATGTACAACATCGGGGGGCATTTCCCCCACACTAGGGTGGTAGAAAATAGAAAGAAGTCAGAAGAAAATAGAAAGAAGTCAGATATATGGGTGAAAACCCATATGGTATGCTACTGTTTTTGTTAACCGAGTCGCTAGCTTGACTCGACCCCGAATTCATTTGTCCTTGGGGAAGCATGTGGAAAAGAAAATCTCCATCGGACTTTCATTTAAAATGTTTGGATAAACATTGATGTACATGAAAGTTCCACTCCGATGAGATATATCCGGCTCTAAAGAATGATAAATTAAGATGCCGGGATCAAAAACTTTGTCCTCATTCCCAAACGAGAGAATGAGAGGACAATCTACCTTATAGGAGAAGAAAGGTAGAAAAACTCGGACGACATATGTGAAATCAATATAATGGCGATCCTCAAAGGGCAACGTCACATATGTCGGAGAAGGAAGAATATCGGGATTAAGAACTGAGGTCATATCATCAAATTTATGAGTGATAGAGTTCTTGACCTCATCGTTTTCTAACTCTTCATCAAAGAGAGGATTATTGCTAGAAAAGTACTCATCATCAAATTCAAAAAGAGAATTCGAAAAGACTTTGAGACTTTCATTTGAAACGTCCTCAACAGAAAGTGATTCGTCATCACTAGAGGAAAAATCATCATTTGAATTGAAGAGGGGGTTAGAAAACGTCCCGAAAAAATCATCAGTAGTGTCAAGAGGATGATCACTACAAAGAGACAAATCACATTCATCATCCGATATATCCTCAGACTCACTTGGGATTGGGATAAGGTTCTCAGCATTAGACTTTATGAATTCGTCCGATTCCTTTTCAGGAATAATGCTAAGATGCTCATCCCCCATATTAAGAGAGTCCTCGGGTTTAGACTGAGAGGGAAGGATGGACGTGATTGCAATAGACTGAGGGAGTTGAGAAATAATATCACTCAAAGGAATAGTACTCTCCTCGTCATCGTCATCGAGCATGCACGCCTGATTAAACAAGAAACGATTGTGTGCAGCTCGTTCTATGGCAAGTAAATCTTCCATAGATTCACCATGACGATCTTCTTTGGTCTGTTTAGCAGCCCAAGCATTAAATGCATTCCTCACATCATGAAGTTTTTGGAATACATCTTTGAAAGCAGAATCCAGAAGATCATTCCTAATATTATGAATTTCTTGGAATGATTCTTGAGGAAATGGCTGAGGCTGCGTTGTTTGATACTGTGGAGGTTGGTCATGATAAGAATAATCGTAATTGTTACAAGGGACATGCTCATAGACAAGCGTGTTCCTTGTTTGACAATCGGAATTATAGTGCTGACCTCCACAGAATTCACAACAGTAAAACTGTTGTGGTGGTGAATAATATGAAGATGTGTCAAATCCGGACGATGTCTGATTGTTATAAGGGTTCTGCTCATAGACAAGCATGTCTCCCGTTTGACAATCAAATCCTGGATGAGAGCAACCTCCACAAAATTCACAAGAATATGTTTCCATCTCATGGTGCGGGGGTTGGTTAAGGAAATTGGTTGTTTCATTGTAGGGATTTTGGTCATAGACAAACCCGTTTCCCGTATTCACAATGCTACAACCTTGGCAATTTCCACCATTTGGAGGTCCCCCACACCATTCACAACCGTAGTTGTAAAATGTAGACATAAAAAGAATCAAACGTGTAGAGGGTTAAGAAGATAGAATAAAACGTTTAGAGGGTGAGAAAAGGAATTAAACGGATAAGAGGGCAAAGAAGAATCTTTTTGGATTTTTAATAACATTTTGAAAAATTCAAAGGGAAAAAGGAAAATAAATTTTGAAATAAAAATCTTTTTGGCTTTTTAATAAGAAAATATTTACAAAAACACGCAACGACAAACGAGATTTAAAAATTCGCGTCAAGCCTTCCCCGGCAGCGGCGCCAAAATTTGATCGGTTAAAATCAAGTCGTTATTTATTTCCAAGGAGTACAACGGAAGTTGTATTCCCGGGTCGTTATCCCCAACGAAGGCTGAATGGAATTTGTGATCTCGGTTTGTGAATACGTGTTTTGAATGGTTAAACGAAGATGAGAGTTTGGATTTTTTACGCTAAAATAAGTAAACATAAATTAAAAACGACTAAACATCTAAGGAAATCGATAATCTAAAATGCACGAAATTAAAGACGTAAACGAAAGCTAAAACGTAACTAAACGGGAAATGCTTAAAACGTAAACGTGAAAACGATGAAAAACTAAACCTACGAATTCCAAATTAAATTTCCTACATTCTAATCGACAAAAGAAAATTTTACGAAAACGAATTACATTTTTCTAATTAAAATCTAATTAAACATACTAATAAGCTACTCGCTACGCATATCAATTAGGCTAATAGAAACAAATAATTCAACAAACAACTAAAAACCTATGCCTAATGTGTATTACAAGCATTACAACTGATTCAAAATAAAACTTTTTCACCAAATGACTTTAAGCATTTTAACAACTACTGATTACAATAAGCTATTATAACTTTAACGAATCAAAACTCAACCTGACTAATAAGCGAATGGAAAGCAAAAATCAAGCTAACAATCCTACAAAGACTGCTGATAAAATTCGTTAAACTTTTCACCTCCTCAGGACCTAATTCCAACTAACTCAGTATTCAAATTCTAATCAAAAAGCAACCACATAAAAACTAAGTAGCAGCAAATTAAAGAAACGAACTTATATTAAAATTAAAATAAATTACAACTGCATAAATTTAAAAATTACAAACCTTAAATTAAAAAGCTAAAATTAAATCCTACGATTTCCTAAAATAAATTAAAACTACAATAAAAAAAATAAGTTACACTAAAAAAACGTACCGAGAGAAAAGCTAAAAAAAAAAACCTGTCTTTCACTAACAACTACTCAAACTATTTATACCGAAAAAGAAAGAAAAATAAAATTAAAAATAATAAGCTCGGGTCTTTTTCCTTCTGTCTTCTCTTTCTTTCTTGACACCATCGAATTTTTTTGATCTTCTCAACTTAACTCTAAACCGTTGGATCCTTTTTCTAGCCTCGGATTGCTGAGGTGGAGGTGAAACCCGTGAGGTTATTTTGGAGTGAGGTGGGTGATGGTGATGGTGGTTTGGCTGCTTTTGGTTTGGCGGATTGCTCTTTTGGGGAAGACAACAAATGAGCGGCTGAGCTAGGGATTAGGGTTCTTTAGCTATTTTGGGGAAGAGGGTAAAGTGAAGGGAAATGGGAGTTTGACTGGAGGGAAAAGGGGTAAGACCCGTGATTGCTGTGACCCCGTATATTAGCTAAGGTGTGGATGTGGGCTGTGATGGGCTTTAAGGATTGATGGGTTTGGTAGGATCGGTTTAATGGTGGGCTGATGGGGTGTAGGGGTTAAGTTTATATTCGGTTGGTAATAGGTGGGTTTAGGATAAATGTTAAGGGGCCAACTTTGATAATCTTGAAACTCCAAGGACCATAATTGCCAACTAAAAATAATCCAAGGACCAAAAATTTATTTTTTTATTATTATTATTTTTATTTTTATTTTTTTTCAAGCTTGAGGGACTAGACTTGCCGTTTATGCAAATTTTGTTTGTTTTTCAATCGTTTTCAATCATTTTGCATATGGAATACACAAAAACACATTTCAAAGATATTTTTAACATTATTTGATCGTTTTAAAGTGTTTTTGGTTGTTTTGACTCGAAAATTGGACGAAAAGATATGTGTAAAACGACACATATCAACATTTTACGTTCGTTAATAAAATAAACGTATTTCCTTGGTATAAAAATGGAAAAATAAAAATAGAAATGATAAAAATAATAGTTACGAAAAGTTACGTTTTAATCCCTAAGGTTTGGTCAAATGACAGTTTATACCCTGGACTTTGGGAAAATGACAGTTTCTACCCTTAAGTTTCAAAAATAACACTTTCACCCCTTTTTATGTGTTATTGACAAAAATGACCCTCAATAATAAGTATTTACAAAATTGACATAATAAGACTCTTTTTATTCAAAAATAAGGCACATGAAATTAATGACTTGGCTAGTGTTTTGGACGCGAATAACTTAACGTATAGTAAATCATTTTGCGAACTCTTTGTTCCTATAAAAAGTTAGCTAGGTCGTTGTTAAATATACTAAATTTTGTATTTTATAGAAATCATTTGCTAGTCGAAATATATGTCCAAAGTCGAGCTACTAGAACAAAGTTTAATATAAATTTGGAAATCAAGTTTTAAAACTAGAGATAGAGCAAACTTTAGACATAAATATATTTCGATTTACTCGATCATTTTATGTAATTTTTCTTTCTAAAATAAGTTTGCTGGCTCAACTTTGACATGCCAAAAGGGCAGAATTTTTAGAGATCGAATAGAGGTTAAAAACTGGGTCGAAAGTTGAGTGGTTGGTTGATTATTATTGAAAAATTCATAACTGGAAATCATGCTTCTATTTTAGCGATAAAAAGTGATTTTCAAGACTTGATATGTTGGGTCATGAAAAACCCAAGAATGCTTCAAACATGATTTGGACACAAATTAACTAAGTGTTAACTTAAACCGAGAACAATTCAAGTCACTGAGAGAACAGCCTCTCAGTGAGTCATCTTCAGGATGCTTAAGGCGAATTCAAGAAGAAGGATTCACTACTCAGGAAGGCGGTACTCCCTGAGTAGGACTTAAGCCAAAGAAGAAGATGATGGTTCAGTGAGTGTTGGACAATAACTCACTGAACCCCAGTCTCCTCAACCAACAAAGTGATTAAAGGACTGAGGAACCAACGCCTGAAGAAAAGGCGGAAACAATAGGAAAAAGATCTGAGAAGATAATAGTGTCAGCCCAACACTCTTCTCTTGTAAGATCCAACCTTCCTTATTGCGGCTAAAAGTCATGGAGTGTCAGCCAACAACTCCCAAAGTCTTATTAGCCCTTTCCTATTGGTTCTTGGAAATGACAATTACTATTTGTAATTGTCAGACACGCAACCTCAACAACTTGTATTATATTTAATCACTTATACTTAGATTACTTGTGTATAAATAGATCAGATGGGAGAGAAGTTAAAGTGTGCTTTGTATATTTAAATTCTTGAACTTTTACAAAGGAACTTCTCTCCTACAAAGGGTATACAACTCACTGAGATAGCTCAGTGGGTATATTGTTACCACTCAAGCAAAACTTGAGTTTCGATAGGAGACACCCCATACCCTTGTCTATTCAATCCCAAGTGTTTGTTCCGCAAAACACTTGGGTATAGATTCTTGGAATTATTTCTAATAAGAATTTAAACGTTGAAAAATATTGTTGTTTTTATACTCACGTTTTATAACTGTTAGAATTAATCCTAAACATTGTATTAGTCATAACACGAAATAGATTAACTTTCTAGTTAACTCTAATAGTGTAAAGGGACCAACAAGTGGTATCAGAGCCTCTGGTTTATAAAATCTTTTAAACAAACCAAGAGTGCTCTAGGTTTTTAAAACCAAGATCCTACTATGGCTGATATCAATGTACCCCAGCTAGTCGACAAAAAGGGTGGCAGCTACTCAGCTGTTGCACCCAGACTTGAAGCTGGGAAATTTAGCAAATGGAAGAAGCGTATGATTTGCTATCTTACTGGTATGGAACCCTACTACATCACCTGTATCAGGTATGGCCCATTTGTCCCAAAGACTGGTACAGGGCTAAACAAGCCTGAAGCCCAATGGACCATTGATGAGAGGAGGGTGGTCAATCAAGACCAACGCCTGAAAAGCATCCTTATATCATGTCTTCCTGACGATGTAATGGAATCAGTCATCAACTGTCTAACAGCCAAGCAAACTTGGGATGACTTGGTAAACAGCTTTGAGGGTCCCTCAGATACCAAGGAAAATAGGGTCATGGACCTTAAATTTGAGTATAATACTTTCAGGGCAAAAGACTCTGAAAGTCTCTCACAGACCTACACCAGATACAAGACTTTGATAAATGAATTATCAAATGATGGTGTTGTACTGACCAAACATGAGACTAATGTTGGCTTTGTCAACAGTCTCCCTGAGAAGTGGCTCAACTTCTCACAAGGCCTGAGGAATGCTAACCACATTCAGAACCTTGAGCTCCCTGAAATTTATGGGAAGTTTGTCTATGAAGACAACTTGATCTCAAGGAGATACCCTGACTCAAAAGCTTTTGAGTCCAAAAAGGCCTTAACCTCCACACCCATATCAACTGCTTTCTATTCTAATGGTGTTGTGCAGGATATTCAAGAGGATTCTGAAGAAGAAATTGATGAAAGGACTGATGAGGAATACCTGAATGACCTGAACTTGGAATTCCAAGAAAGGGCACTCCTTGCTAGTTCAAAACGTTTCATCAAAAGAAATCAGTCCAACTTTATAAAATCAAAAGCAAATGAGACCACTGAATGCTTTAAATGTGGTAAAAAGGGTCATTTTGCTAGGGACTGTTATTCTAAAACTATCTCAGAACCCTCTTACAAATTTTCAGGAACTAGCAAGTTTCAACCTTAAATGTTTCAGTCCACCCAACAATTCCAAAACAAGGGTCAAAAGGATTTTGAAACAAAATATAGGAATATCAAAGCTAAACTTGCACTTCTTGAAACTAACCCCATATTGTCTCAGGCTGCTCAAACATCTAAACCTATTCAGAAAAAGAACAAGGTTTTAATAGCTGAAGCATATGATTGGGATGATGAAGAGGTTTCCTCAGATGAGGAAATAAGAGTTAGTGCACTAATGGCACTTTCAGAAGAGGATCAGGTGGCTGTGGGAAAAGGCCATGCTAGAAATGGAGAGTGGGTCAACATCACCATGAAGAAGGTAAATACTTTACTTTCTATGGATGATGATTCTGATTGGCAGTCTTACATGAATTATATTTGTGTTGATTTAAAGTTTGTTGAAGAACAAAGGCTTAACTTGCTTTCAAAATATAACAATATTGTGTCAGAATTGAATAAATGTAGAGATGAACTGCTTGTACTTAAGCAAGCCAAACTAGAAACAATAACTCTACAAATTCAGAACACTGAGATTTTGAAACAAAACCAAGTCCTTCAAACTGAACTTAACAAAGAAAAGGCTATCATTCAAAGCTGGACCAAGAAGAACCCTAAGGTTTTTGACACTGTGGGATTAATCTCTCAGAAAACCATTGGCATTGACCCTCTTATGGTTGATCCAATTGTGTGTCAAAATGAAATAAAATTTGTTCCAGCTGGCATATCTTTTGAGCAAGAAATGCTTCCCAGGTCAAATGACTGGATTGTCAGGGACAACCCAGTCAGTAAGTTACCAAACTTTGAAACTGGAAAGATCTTGCTTCCTGAAAGTCAGGCTTTGAAAAATATGCTTGGACTCACTGAAAAACTCAGTAAGCTTGAACTCACTGAACCAATCACTGAGTCCTTGAATGAGTCTGAATCAGAATCATACCCTCCACTTCCTCCACTAAACACCCTTCAGGGTGCTGCACCTAACTTAGGCCTCCCACCTATGGTCTTCTCACCACACTCTCCAAAGGAGAGATCAGGAAAGGGAACAACCATTCTGAAGAGAGCAAACCTTGATGTCTCAGTAAATACTGATGACTCATCAACTTCAGTCCCTTCTGAAGAAACAACCCAAAGCCCTGACTCAAAATTTGATCAGTTGGCTGAAATGGTCAGGAAGCTAGGAGAGAAGATTGCATCTTCTAAGAAATCTTCTCAATCCAAGAAGGAACAAAAACCAACTTCCTCAAAGACCAAACCCAAACCCTCAAAACCCCTGAAAAGATGTGAGCTATGCAACTATACAAATCATCTCACTGATGCGCGTGATGTGTCGTTGCGGTTTAGCAGTTTTAATGCCTACTCAAGTTTTAAATTTATATTTAGCCGACTTATCAATAACACACACACTTAACGAGCAGTGTACCCGGTCAGTATGAAGATAATGGTAAGTAGAGTGTCGATCACTAAGAGTGGAACGTATTATCTCGTTATTCTAATCAGTATTTTAATATCCTAACGCAAGGGGGTTTCAGCCTGAGAGACTGGCACGGTTTGTTTGCAATTAAATAATAAAATAAACCAATAGGCACGAATCAGCAAGTAGCACACACGTACACAGATAAATACTCGAGACAATAAGAGGGCTGTCCTTATGATTAAGTAGATTGTCACTTGTTTTATTGATAGCTTTATATGAAGTGTATGTAGTTAACCCTTTCTCGTTGGTCCTAATCTTATCGGCGAGTAAACCCTTAATGATTACTTATGTCTAAAAGTTATTCCTAAGTGATCAATTTAGTAATAACCGTGGGAGCCACATTATGTCCCGCAGTCAAATGCCCGCAAGCCACTAATAAACACAGAGGTTATCAATGCACTAATAAGTAGTAACCAAAGACATCAACATATAAACTTTAATTGATGGGAAAGCAAGTATTAAAGGGAGTGCAATCTTTCGTTGTCACATTACACAAGCCACCAATCCTGATGAATTAAAGTTTGCTAACACAATAAAACAAAACTACTTAATGAATTAAACACATGCAGCACCTTCTTACAGCTCTTGTATCTTTGATTTGGGTGTGTCTTGTGCTGCCTCCTTGACTGAATTCGTCCTTTGTTTCTCCTGTTCGGACTTAGGTTATAATATAATGCGTACGAAATTCGTCTGGTCTTGGGGTATTTATAGTTTCTGTCTGAGGGAAGATGCGGCGCATCTACTAAGTAGATGCGGCGCATGTACTTAACTTCGCGTGGGGTCCAAGATTATAATATTCAGGAATATTCGTACACCGCCAGAAGATGCGGCGTAACTCCATGATTAGATGCGGCGCATGTCCTCTTGTATCTTGGATCGTATCTGGTGATATCTTGATATAGATGCGGCGCATGTCATGAGTGAGATGCGGCGCATCTGGAGCAGATTAGTCTTGATCTTCTTCATTTCAGTAGACTCTTAACTTTATGCATGTTTTGCTCCATAATCAGTCCAAAATCGCTAAGTTTCACCAAATGCTTGTTTTTACCTGAGAATTACAAAAGTAAACGATTAAGTATCAATCCTCATACATAATATAGTAAAACAAGTCAAATTAATAGGATAAATGATAGTAATAAAATGTACTTATTTGCGTTCATCAGAACTATAAAAATCATGTCACTGATGATTGCTATAGAGTCCTTTATTGCATGATTTGCAAAAAGGAAGATCACAGGACCTCTGATCATAAACAATGCTCAGTCATGTCAAACTTTTCAGGACTTAAGGCTCAGTGCCTGAACTACCCTTCTGATTCTAAGCAGAAACAGAAGCAAAAGGCCAAGCCTTTTCCACCCTGCCCTTTGTGTGGATTCAATGACCACCACCCTGAGGATTGTCAATATGACAAACATTATGAATCTAGTGGAAGTTCCACTCAGAAATCCTCAGGAAAAGAGAAGGTCATTCAGTCAAGAAGAGGAATGAAACAATCCTCTCAGACTACTGAGGCTACCCCTACAACCAAATGCAAAACATGTGGTAGCTCAGTCCACTCAACCTCTGACCATGAATCAATTAATACTTTCATAAAGATCTACAATACCAAACCCTCCATGAGATGGAGTCCTAGAAAGAACTGACCTAGTTTACTATTTGTGCAGAAGCATGCCAGGGATCCTGTTTGGCATCTAGATAGTGGATGTTCAAGGAGCATGACTGGTGTTAAGGAGTGTCTGCACAAATATGTGGAAGAACCAGGACCCAAAGTGATATTTGCTGATAATTCATCATGTCTCACTGAAGGTTATGGCTCAGTAAACTGCAATGGTATTGTCTTTACTAGGATAGCATATGTGAATGGTCTTAAGTATAATCTGATCAGTGTCAGTCAACTATGTGATGCAAAATACATAGTTCAGTTTGATGATAAACAAGGAACCATCTTTAATGCAAATAAGGAAATTGTCCTCATTGCACCAAGAAGACAAGATGTTTATGTATTAGACATGTCCAGTCTAACTCAGGATGGAACTTGTCTCTTTGCTAAAGCCACTAATACACTCAACTGGCTTTGGCATAAGAGACTTACCCACCTGAACTTTAAGAACATTAACAATCTTGTAAAACAAAACAAGGTCCTTGGCTTACCATCTCTTGTGTTTTCTAAGGATAAACCATGCTCAGCTTGTGAAAAAGGTAAACATCACAGAGCATCCTTTAAAACCAAAACCAACTTTTCCATCAGGAACTGCCTACATCTTCTCCATATGGATCTATTTGGACCTGTCAGTCCAAGGTCTATTAACCATGAGAAGTATACTCTGGTCATAGTGGATGAATACTCTAGATACACCTGGGTATTCTTCCTGATCAAAAAGAGTCAGGCAGCTGAAACAATCATGTCCTTTGTCAGGAACATTGAAAATCAAAATGACATTAAGGTCAAACAAATTAGAACTGACAATGGGACTGAGTTCAAAAATAATGAACTTGAATGTTTCTGTGATGAGAAAGGTATTTCCCAAAACTTTTCCTCTCCATACACACCTGAACAAAATGGTGTTGCTGAAAGGAAAAATAGAACACTCATTGAAGCTGCTAGGACAATGCTATGTGGATCAGTCCTTTCCAACCATTTTTGGACTGATGCAGTCAAAACTGCCTGTTATACACAAAACAGATCCATAATTGTCAAGAGACATGGGAAAACCCCATATGAGTTATTCAAAGGAAGAATTCCTGACATCAGCTACTTTCATGTCTTTGGGTGTCCTGTGTTTATTCATAATCACAAGGATCACCTAGGGAAATTTGATGCAAAAGCTGATGATGGATACTTCCTGGGATACTCACTTGTCTCAAAAGCCTTCAAAGTGTTCAACACAAGGAGACAGCAGACTGAGGAAACATTTCATGTTACCTTTGATGAGAGCATTGATGCTATCAGGTTCTCAACTGCCTCAGTAGAAGAGATAGGAATTGATAATTCTTCAAGATATCCTCCTGATGAATATCTGTCTGAAAACAATCCTTCTACTCAGTATCAAGATGATGCTAATCTCTCCTATTACATAATCCCCCACAACCTACCTAACCCAACCATCACTGAGTTTATTGAGTCACATACACACACTGATGATATCAATCAGCCTGTTCAAAATACTCAAGATCTAAACAATCTCAGTGATCTGATAGACACTCAAGATCCAATCAATGATCATGTGTCTACTCCAGAACCAAACCCTCTACCCAATCAGGCCTCCACAAGTTCAAATCAGTATCCAGGACCTCAAGAAAGTTGGACTAGGTCTCAGGACATTGAACTTGTCAATATTATTGGAGAGCCTACTGAAGGCATGCTCACCAGAAGCATGGCTGCTAGTCTAAGAGCAGCCTCATCCAATGAATGCCTATTTGTGGACTTCATTTCCACAATTGAACCCAAAAGTGTTAAAGAAGCACTTAAACATCCAAGTTGGGTTCAGGCCATGCATGATGAACTGGAACAATTTGACAGAAACAAGGTAATGACCTTGGTCAAATGTCCTGAGAATGTCTCAGTCATTGGCATGAAATGGGTATTCAAAAACAAAACTGATGAAAATGGTATAGTCATTAAAAACAAAGCCAGACTTGTAGCCAAAGGCTATAATCAACAAGAAGGCATTGACTATGAGGAAACATTTGCACCAGTAGCAAGGATGGAAGCCATCAGGATCTTCCTTGCTTTTGCTACATATATGAACTTCAAGGTGTACCAAATGGATGTTACAAGTGCATTCTTAAATGGTTCACTAAAAGAAGAAGTTTATGTTAAGCAACCTCCTGGATTTGAAAGTCATGAGTCTCCTGATCATGTCTGTAAGCTTAACAAAGCCCTTTATGGACTGAAGCAAGCTCCCAGGGCATGGTATGAGACTCTCTCAGCCTTCTTAATCCAAAACAAATTTGTCAGAGGCAAGATAGACAACACATTGTTTATCTATAAGACAAATAATGATGTCATACTAGTACAAGTGTATGTTGATGACATCATCTTTGGCTCAAAAAGTTTCAAACTTTGCAAACAAGTTGAAAAACTAATGGCAAAGAAGTTTGAAATGAGCATGATGGGAGAACTGACATACTTTCTTGGTCTTCAGATCAAGCAGACTGATAGAGGAACCACTATCAGTCAAAAGAAGTATGTAAAGAATCTACTGAAGAAGTATGATCTCAGTGACTGTGCCTCAGTCAAAACTCCCATGGTTCCTGTTGGGAATTATAATACGAATCAAGAGAAGACAACTTAGGTCTGGTAGTTTATCTAAGTTAGGTCTGTTTGTGTTATTAGGTCTGGTAATGTAATGTTAAGTCTGGTAGCATGTTTAAGTCTGGTTGACTTGTAAATTTAAGTCTGGTCGTGAAGTTAGGAAAGTTTGTTAGAGTTATGTTAGGAAAAGATACAATGCGTGTATGTATCTTTATAGAAGATTTGTGTATATCTTCTGAGTCGGTTAGGGTTTCCTTGTGTTATAAAAGGATCCCTAAAGATTGTTAGTTCGTGTGAGAGTTGTACGAGTTTATGATTGTGATTATCAATATACAAAGTTAGTGATATCTCTGCTTGTGTTCTTAATTGTTCTTGTTAAGATTCCGCATTAACAATAACAATCACCTAGGGTTTCTCACTTAGATTGGTTCGGATTTATCCTAACCATCTACTAGGTATTCAAGACTACTTAGTGATCCATATACTATTTTGTGGACCAACAAGTGGTATCAGAGCAAGGAGAGAGACTCTGAATTCGAAGAACACTAAATCTCAAAAACCTAATTCTCACTCAAATCACCCTTCACAATGTCTGAATTCGATAAGCCTGTTAACACTGAAACTTTCTCAATCCATAACAGTGAGGATGAGAAATCAAACCATGAAGATGAAGGAAAAACCGAAACCAATAACTCCCAAACACAACAACAACCCATCTCTTCCACAACCACAATCTCAAACATAAAACTTCCATTACTGAAAAGAGAAGAGTATGATATATGGGCCATGGAGATGGAACATTATCTGGAATACATTGATAGTGATGTATGGAAGGTGATTCAAAAGGGAAATTCTAAGAAGAGAATTTCACAAGGGAATGATGGGCAGCTCAGAATAATGCCACCAGTATCTGCAGAGGAGATTAGGGCTGTGGAGAAGGAAAAGAAGGCCAGAACCTTGCTTCTTATGGCTATTCCTAAGGAGCATCTACAAAGGTTTCATGGCATTCTTGATGCAAAGGAGATGTGGGAGGCTATCAAGAAACGATTTGGAGGCAATGCTAACTCCAAGAAGATGCAAAAGGCTGTTCTTAAACAGCAATTTGAGACATTCAGTGTCTCAAAGACTGAAGGTTTGGAGAAGGGCTATGACAGATTTCAACATCTGTTAACACAACTGGAAGTTCATGGTGCAGCAGTCTCAAATGAGGATGCAAATCACAAATTCCTTAGATCTTTACCATCAGAATGGGGCAATGTATCTGTGGCGATGAGGATTAAGGAGGAAGTAGATTCTATGACACCTGATGACCTATACAATAATCTCAGGATGTTTGAAAGGGACATCAGTAACAACACTCAGGCTTCAACCAGTTCATCAAATGTTGCTTTTGTGTCACAAAACAAAAGCAGTACTTACAAGGTTAAATCTGGTGGTGTTAGGTCTGGTAACTATGAAACTCCTTCAAGTGAAAGGTCTGCTTCAAGTTTTACTGATGAAGTGATACATTCTTTCTTTGCCAACCAAACGGAAGATGAAAGCTTTATTAGTGAAGACCTTGAACAGATTAATGATGCTGAAGTTGAGGAGATGGACATAAAATGGCACATTGCCATGGTTGCTTTAAGGGTCAAACGATTTCAGAAGCAATATGGAAGGACTATCAACTTCAACAACAAATCACCAGTGGGATATACAAAGAGGACTGTTGAATGCTACAATTGTCACAAGCATGGACATTTTTCAAGAGATTGTCCAGAGAAGAAGCCTGCTGATGGGAAAAGAGATGATGATGGGAAGATGGAAAAGAATCAGATGAGCCTGCTGACAATGGAAGCTGGAGGAGTCAACTGGGGTGAGCATCCAAGAGTGAATGAGGAGTCTGATCATGCTCTCATGGCCATTGGTAATGAGGTATCATTATGCTCTAAATTATGTACTGACTCATATAATCATGTTAAGGCTTTGTGTGATGAGCAGCAAGAACAAATAGGTGATCTAGAAGTAAATTTATTAGCACATAAAAATGCTGTAAAAACTTTAGAAGCACAAAAGGTCACCCTTCAAAACCAACATGCTGCTTTAAATGAAAAACTATACTTTCAAGCTAATAAGATATACGAACAAGATGAGAAGCTTAAAAGGTATAGACAATTAGGGCTTAAAATTCAGAAGGAAAGGGATGAGCTGAGAAAAAGGGTAGATCAATGGAACAGTTCAAATAATAACTTGTTTAAGTGTTGGGATTCTCAAATTAAGTCAAATAAAAAATGTGGCTTAGGATATGAGGAAAATGAGAATAGGGATATATTTAAGAATAAAGAAGAGGACTATGCTGATAAGCCTTTGTATAATAGGTTTGTTAAGACTGGTGACTTTAAGGGAGTACCACCACCTTTGAGTGATGACTATACTCCTCTTGAAAAAGAAGAGTTGGATGATTCACTCTTTGTGTATGGTAAGAAAGGTCCTCAAGTGCCTGAACCAACCACCTCAGAGGACAAATCCAGTAGGTATTCTTCTTGTCAATCCAATGACTCTGAAGGATCTATTGATGGTTCCTCTGATCACTCTAAGTCTGAGTCAAACAATGAGGAAAAAGAGAATCCTGAACCTAAGGTTGTTGAGAAGTGTGAACCTGTTGTTACTAAACCTGTAGTGACTGAACAAAAGGTTGAGACAGTCAAACCTAGTTGTGTCAATCACATAAAATCTCCTAGGGAATCTGTTAAAATGAGTGAGTCACCTAGAAGCAATAGTGTTCACAGAGAAAGTAGGAGTAGTTATACTTATGCTCCTAAAAGATGCTTTGTGTGTGGAAGTTTGAGTCATTTAATAAGAGATTGTGACTTCCATGAAAAGAGAATGAAAAGAGAGGCTGAACAAAAGAGAATGAATGATATTAAGGTTCATGGTTCAAATAAACCAGTTTGGAATAATGTTAGTAGAATTAATCATGCCAACCAGTTTGTTCCCAGACCTGTACAACTAAATAACACTACCAGACCTAACTCTTATGTTAGTTCTGGTAGACAAAATTTTAGGTCTGGCTACAGAAACTTTGCTATGAATAGGCAAAATGTTAATTCTATGAGGCCTAAAGTGAATACTGGTTATGTTAATTCTATGAAACCTATTGTGAACACTGGTTTTGTGAGACCCAAACAACCTTTTCAAAAAACTCAGGTGAATGCAAATTTTCAAAGAAATAATTTTTATAAAGCTCATTCACCTGTAAGGAGACAAACAAATTCAAATGGGGGTTCTGCTGAAAATTTCTCTGATTGCTGGGCTTGGAATCCATTTAAAAATAAATTTACCTATAAGTCCAAACATGGTTTCACTGGAGCAAGTTCATACAAGACCTATAAGTATGTGGCTCCACAGAAAGGACTCAAACCCACTCAGGCCTGGGTCATTAAGAAAAACTGATTCTCTTTCTTAACTTTGTATAGTTTGTATATTTGTTTGTTTTTCATCTTGCTACTCTTCTTGGTTATTCTTATTTTCAGTAGTTAATTTGTTTTCTGCTTTCCATAGTATGTGTGTTTTTGGTATTTTGTGCTTAACTTTGTTTTGCAGTTGTTAACTCTTCTCTATTGCAAGTAATTCTTATGTGGAAAATTAAAACATCAGAACCAAAGAGCTTTTTATTTATTAACAAGAAATTGCATTCTAGGATGCAAGTTACAATGCTTCATAAGACAAAAGCTTTAACGCAAACCAGCTAAACATCACCACCTACACTTTCTGTTTCCCTTTGCCCATGAAGTCAGGAATGGTCTTCTTGGCTCCTCTGCCACCAAACTGATTCCACGCTTTTGGGCATGGAAGTGCAAGAATCAAGCTGCTTGGTGGGGGACGTGGCACAGAACCACTTCTCAGGGAAGGCACAATCTTCGAAGGAAAAGTCTCTTCATCATCTTTGGAGGGGTCTTCTTCTTCAGCACTTTTATCACCTACATCAGAAGGGGGAATTGGTCTTGAAGTCTCTGGTGCTTCATTGTCTGGTTCCTTTTCAGTAAGATCATAAGCAGCTAGCCATTGTTTCAGAGTTGATTCTCTTAATGTCTTGTTTCTTGTGATTGATGAATACCCTGGTGGGAAGTATCCACCCCATCCTCCTGATGATGAATCAGAAGATGAGCCATTTGGATCCCAAGAAGAATCGGATGAAATCTCTATGGTTTCTGAGTTGGATGGATCCATTATGCTTATAAGGTTTTCTTTTGGTTTGTGATGGTTTTTGTGATAAAACAATGGGTGGTTTTATAGGGAAAATCAAGGTTTAATGTCATTTAATGCTCGGTTGGTGTATGGGTTAATACTTGCAGGGAAAGAGTTATTAATTGTATTTTTGGAAAATTGACCTCTGTCTTTACTTTGGTTAAGTATTTTTAGTGTATAAAAAAAAAAAAAAAAAAAAAAAAAAAAAAAAAAGGAAGGGGGGAGATTTACACTTAAGGGGAGGCAATGTACATTTAAGGGGAGGCAAATGTACAAGTTTTACATGTTTTTAAATCGGATAAACTTAAGTGTTAAATCTGGTAGCTTGTATGTCTTGCAAAGATTGGTTTTTGTCTCCTTTTTCTTGTTGTTTCAACTAATTCTTGCAGAAAAGGTTGGAATGAGATGATGTAAAGCCTTGCATTTGCTACATTCAGTATGAAAGTCCACTCTCTTGGTTAGGTCTGGTAAGTTTATGATTCGGCCTGGTTGACTATTTAGGTCGGGTAGTGTTATATTTTTGACCGTTAGATCTGGTCAGAATAATAAAGATTTATCTAAAATATTACCGTTGCACTATTTTCGGTAAAAAGAGATATTTATGAAGTATATAAGATTAAAATTTGATATATTTTATCTCCTTTTATTCTTTATTTACTTCCAAATTTAAATCATCTTTATTTTTCACGACTCTGTTTCTACGCAAATATTTTTCAAAACCCTACCTTTCTTATCAACCAGACCTAATTCATTAACTCATCCATGGCTAATCTCAAGTTTGTGGACAAGCATAATCAAGTTGGTTTCTTGAAGAAGCCAGATCAAAGTGCAGGTTTCGAGCAGATTGTGGATTTCATAAAAGGTTCTTACATTTGTTATTCATTAACTCATAATCCTACTATTTATCAGTCCCTTGTCAAGCAGTTCTGGAGGTCGGTTACCTCTGAGACTCTTGATGATGGGACACCATGTTTAAGGGCAATCATAGATAAAAATGGTTTTACCATTACTGAAGCCTCAATTAAGGGACAGTCTCCAATTGGATGATGCTTTAGGAGAATTTGATTTGTCTAGTGATGATATTTTGGAGGGATTGAATAGCATTGGGTACCCCACAGATGGAAGTTTTACCTTTTGGAAAAGTCATTTTTCACCTCAGTGGAGGTTTTTAGTACATCATTTACTTCAGAGCTTAAGTCCCAAGAGTGGTGGATGGGATCAATTTGGAAGCAGAATTGCTTCTGCATTGGTCTGTTTATCATTTGGAAGGAAATTTAACTTTTCAAAACTAATTTTTGAAGGAATGGTGAAAAATGCTAAGGACCCAAAATTTTTAATGTATCCACGATTTTTGCAAATGATCTTGAATTATGAAACTAAGGATAAAGTGCCTTACATCAGTGTGGCCTTTACTCCCAAACTTTTTGCAAATTTAAAAAGGAGTTTTCAAGGGACAGACAAACCTTTGCTTGCTGCTATGCTTGGTACTAACAATGCAGGTACTTCTGGAGCTGCACAAGTGCACCTTGATGAAGAACAAGACCAAGCATCATTTAGGTCTGCTACACCTACATCTTCTCCAATTCCATCACCTCAACCAGGTCCCTCACCATCTGCTGAAAGATTATCTACACCTATCCAACAATCTTCACCTCCACAACCAAATGTTCCAAGTCCTGCAAGGGAAGAGGAACATGATCCCATAACTGTGGAAAATCTTCTTATCATTGTTCCTCAACTACAAAAGAAGATTGCTATTTTGGAAAAGTCTAATGAGGCACTCAGAAAAGCTTATGTGACTTTGGTGAAGAAAGTAAAGAAAATGGGAGTAGCAATGAAGAAAAAGGGTGTTTCTTTTGATGATGAGGAAGGTGAAGCTGAAAATTCTTCCAAACAGGGGAGGAATTTGGAGCAAGAACAGGAAAATATTCTTCAAACACCTGTTCAAGAACCACTTGTTCAAGATAATGTCACCACAATTAGTCCAGAGACACTGGAAGTAGCAGAGACTTTGGCTCAATCAATGGGCAAAATTAAACAGGATAGGAAAAGAAGAAGGTTAATGTTGTCTGTTGAGGAAGAGGTTGAAAAGTTTGGGACAATATCTGATGAAAAGTCTGGTGAAGGAAAGTCTGGTAAAGAACTTAGTTCTGGTAATGAAGAGCAACAATCAGTTGTGGGTGAAACTTCAAAGTCAAAGGAGTCTAAGAACAAAACAAGAGAAGAAATAGCATCTGAGGCTGAAATTGAAAGGATTATGGCACAAGATATTGCTGAAGAAGAAAGACAAAAGATGCTAGATGCAGTTTATGCAAGACAATTGGCTGAAGAATCTGATGAATTTACAAAGTTGCTCAATGTTGATGATGAAGTGAGAGCAAAGTATGAAGAGCTGCTAACTATTGAAGGTTTAACTGCTGATGAACGAGCCAAACAGTTAGCTAACTTCATAAATGCAAGAAATAATGATGATACATTGGGTGGATTCTTAGAAAAATTCAAGCTTCAGAAGAGATCAAAGATTCCCAAGAAGATGTCTATGGCAGAAAAGAAATATGATATGAAGATGTATCTTAAGAATCAAATGCATCTTTCTTTGGAACAGATGAAAAGGAAGTCATATGAAGAAATACAAGTAGCATATCTCAAGGCATTTGAGAGAGATCAAGGTTACAAAGCTATTGATTATGATGATGTGCAGAAATATTGCTTTCAAAGTAGAAAGGCTAAAGAGACTGAACTGGTCATTGAACCTGATAAGATGATTGATATACAACCTGAAGCTGGTAAGTCAACAGAAGAAGTGCAAGCTGAAGTAATAAAGCCTATTGTGTTTCAAAGAAGAAAAGGTTTGGAAAGAAAAAGTAAATCCAAGAAAGTGGTTGTCGAAGAGGAATTAGATGAAGAACCTTCATCTGAAGGAGCCACAATGGGGACTGTTGAAAGCACAAAGGAACCAACTAAGGTTGTCAAGTATCAACTAATAATGACTGGTGAGAGGGCTGCATATCAAATAATAAGGGAAGATAATTCTGACATTGTTTATATGAATTTTGCTGGAATTTTAAATGATGTGAATAGGGAGGATCTTCAAGAACTTTATCAGTTGGTGAACATTAAATATGGAGATCATCCACCTGAAGATGAATTTGAAAGAGTCTTTTGGGGAAATTTGAAGGTGATGTTTGAGCACCAACTGAGTCTGATATAGTGTGGAAACTTCCTGAAGAACAAAACATTGTCAGCTGGAGATATTTTCATACCTGCAAGGTACATTGTGTTTCATTAAAGAATGTTGATATTTATATGCTTGCAGAAGTGGAATATCCTTTATCATCAAGTGTTTGCAAGGAAATGATGAGCAAAAGGTTGTATGCTGATAAGAAGGATGAAGGATATGAGATGTTATTGGATTTGATTAAGAGGCAGTCTTTGAAGGATGTAGCCTAAGGGTGTTTGAAAGAATTTTCACAAGTTGTTAAGTGAGACTATTGGAACTTCTCACTTGGTGGAGGTGCTTTGCTACTAACACATCAAAAGGTTATCAGTCCACCTTGTCTCATCAACATAAGGACTGGCTAATCCTGAGCAAACGGCTAACAGGTAAAGATTGCTCAAATCCGTTTATGGCTGACAATTTGCCAAAAATTGTATGGTATTCAACTCACCATATCTCAGATAAGTGAAGAGTTGGCTAGCCCACAAGGTTATGGCTTGTGGTAAAGGCTGTGGAAAACCATAAATGGTAATCAATTCACCATGATGAGGTGCTTTTCCATCAAAGAATTGACTAGTCCAGAAGCAAACGGCTTTTGGTAAAGACTTAACAAATCCGTTGATAAGCTGATGATTTGCTAAAAATCATATGGTTATCAGTGTACCATGGTCTTACACACCAAAACATTTGGCTACTCCAGTAGTGATGGCTATTGGTAAAGAGACATCAAATCCATTAAATTTCAATGATTCACCTCTCACAGGAGTTAACACACCTGGAAGTGATGAGAATAGATATGAAACTTAATATGAATTGATGTACATATAGTCAATGTTGCTGCAAAGACCATATCAGAAGAGCTTATCAAGATTCAAGCTGCTAGAAAGGAACAAGACCTAAATACAGTTCAAAGTGTTCAAGATTCAATCCTCAGAAAGCTTAATCAGAAGAACTTGAAGTTCATGATGCATGAAGATCAAGTTAGGGGAGGATTGTTGGGAATTATAATACGAATCAAGAGAAGACAACTTAGGTCTGGTAGTTTATCTAAGTTAGGTCTGTTTGTGTTATTAGGTCTGGTAATGTAATGTTAAGTCTGGTAGCATGTTTAAGTCTGGTTGACTTGTAAAGTTAAGTCTGGTCGTGAAGTTAGGAAAGTTTGTTAGAGTTATGTTAGGAAAAGATACAATGCGTGTATGTATCTTTTTAGAAGATTTGTGTATATCTTCTGAGTCGGTTAGGGTTTCCTTGTGTTATAAAAGGATCCCTAAAGATTGTTAGTTCGTGTGAGAGTTGTACGAGTTTATGATTATGATTATCAATATACAAAGTTAGTGATATCTCTGCTTGTGTTCTTAATTGTTCTTGTTAAGATTCCGCATTAACAATAACAATCACCTAGGGTTTCTCACTTAGATTGGTTCGGATTTATCCTAACCATCTACTAGGTATTCAAGACTACTTAGTGATCCATATACTATTTTGTGGACCAACAGTTCCCCCAAACAACCTTGGTCCTGATCTAACTGGTAAACCAGTGAATCAAACTCTCTTCAGAGGAATGATAGGATCACTGATGTATCTACTTGCATCAAGGCCTGATATCCAATTCTCAGTATGTCTATGTGCCAGATATCAATCTGACCCAAGAGAATCTCATGTCACTGCTATGAAAAGGATATTCAGGTACCTGAAGGGCACTCCTAACCTTGGATTATACTATCCAAAGTGCTCAGGACTTGATCTCAAAGGATACTCAGACTCTGACTATGCTAGATGCAACATGGACAGTAAAAGCACCTCAGGCTCTTGCCAAATTCTTGGTGGGAAATTAGTCTGTTGGAGTGCTAAAAAGCAACAATCAGTTGCCTTGTCCTCAGCTGAGGCTGAATATGTTGCAGCAGCTAGTTGTTGTGCAAATGTACTCTGGATGAAAAGTCAACTCAGTGACTATGGAATTCAGTACAAGATGGTACCCATCTTTTGTGATAACACAAGTGCAATTGCAATCTCTAACAACCCTGTTCTTCATCAGAGAACAAAACACATTGATATCAGATATCACTTCATCAGGGACCATGTCATGAATGGTGACATTGAACTACACTTCATTCCTACTGAATATCAGTTAGCTGATATCTTCACCAAACCTTTGGATGAACCAACTTTCACAAGACTGAAAGCTGAATTAGGAATGTTGGATATAGAAAATCAGTCAACTGATTAATTCTTACCAACTGAAGTGTAAATTCTTAAAATCTCAGGTCCCTGACTCAATGTGTTCGTCAGTGAATTAATTCACTGAATCCTCAACCTCAGGAACTAAACCCAAGTTCCTGAAATCTTGAGGGTTCAGGAACTAAACCCAAGTTCCTGAATCCTTGCTTCTCAGGAATCTTTCCATTTTCCTGAATCATCAGTGACTAATCCCAAGTCCCTGAAAAACCTATCACTGAATGAAGAGTCATTCAGGGCCCTGAAAAGGACATTAAATACTGACTTAAATGCTCTAAGTATCTAGTTAGTAAATGTCCGAGGTTGGTAACTGAACACATATTTAATTCAAGAATAATTGTTCTTTTTGCCTTTCTGGCTTCCACCTCTGGGCCACCACATTCCCACTTGGCATTAAATGCCTCTCCAATCACATTTCAAATATGTGATGACTCATCTCTGCAAGTTGCACTTTTGCAGAACTGCTCAACTGTTCACTTCGACTGTTGCGCCAAACCAGGAAAGTGGAGTGTTGGCATTAAATGCGGATCCCAAAACATATTATTCAAAACAATTTCCAAATAATTCTTTTTGAATAAATTAAGATTGCTTAAATGACCAAAACACCCCCATCTCCACTTTCCTATAAATACCCCAACCAGAAGAATACATACACATGTTTTTATAGAATCTTAAGCAAAACTCTGCCATTTTTAATTCTCAAAAACAAATTGTGTGGGGCATTCTTAAGCTTTAGAAACCCTTTAACCTTAGTCAAACCCAGACTTACCCACAAATGGCTTCTTCTAAAGCTGTGACATACGCTCCTAATGTGGATTTCACATTGGAGGGTGTAGACCTAACCAAAAACAATGTGGTGGGAAATTTCTCATATCCACAAATCTACCCAGCCTACAAGAACGTTATGAAATATCTTCGTAATTGTTTTCTTGCAAAGGCTTTCACCCACACCCCCTCAGTCATCTACCATGACTATTTGAGGGAATTCTGGTGTACGGCTGTGGCAACCAGCCCCAAAGACACCAAAGAGTCAATCATCACCTTCACGGTGATGAATGGGAGTAGAACCCTCTCCTTTGACTACTCAGCATTCATCAAAGCCACAGGCCTTGACTTTGCTGAAGCCTTTTCACCCAACCCTACTGATCAGGACATAAAGAATGAACTGATCTTTCTTGCACCCCATGACCCCAGACGTCCAACAACGTCTGCGGGAGGCTTACTGGAAAAGGCTCCAGTAGTCAAAACATGGTTCCACCCTATTTGGAGGATACTGATGACATTTGTCATTCAGGTCCTGGGTGGAAATAAATCCTCTACGGAGCAGTTGAACTCTTCACAACAATTGATGTTGTTCAGTCTCCTTGAGGGTACAAAAATAGACATCGGAGGAATAATCTTCCGAGACCTTGTTGCTAAGCTCTCAGGAAAACATAGGCAAAGGCATATGTCCTATCCTAGATTTGTTTCCTGTGTGCTTCAGGACCTACTTGGTTCTGACTATGTGAGGACTGATGCAGAAGGTACGAAGCCTGACGTCCTGCACAAGTCAAACTTCACTAGTAGCATCAGTGAGGTTACACATATTGCCTGACTGAATACATGCAATCAGTCATTCAGGGTAATGACACTATCTCTCCAGTTCCTTCACCGACCAAAAAGGTGAAGAAGACAAAGAAGGGTCAGTCCAGCCAGGTGGTTAGACCCAAGCCACTCGCCACTGAGACTGATCCTCAAAACCAACTCAACCTTAAAAAGAGGTTGAAAAAGGCCGAGACCTCTGAGACACCCATTTCTGAGACCCTCTTGACCTCAAAACAAAGGCCAACAGAAGTCACTGAGCAATCATCCTCAGTGACCTCGGGCGCACCCATTCCACATGGTTCAACTGACATACACAAGTCAGAGGAATCAGGAAGCATTCCCCCCTCACATCCTGATGAAGGTACTGATAAATCACAATCAGTACCCAAGGGAGAAAAGGGTCCTGAATCCTCGGTAGGGCAGCACCACCCTACTGGGAAGAGGACCCACACCCCCTCACATCCCGATGAAGGAACTGTCAAAAAACAATCAGTTCCCAAGGGAGGAAAGGGTTCTAAATCCTCGGTAAGGCAGCACTACCTTACTGAGAAGGGGACCCACAAACATTCACATCCCGCTAACGTTCCTGAGCAATCACCCTCAGGATCTCAGGGAGAAAAGGACCCTAAATCCCCTGAAGGACAGCACAATCCTGATGGGAAGGGGGTCCACAAACTTTCACAATCAGTACCTAGTGATACTACTGGAAAGCACCCATCAGTAGTTGAAGGTGCTATGGGGTACAAAGACTTAGAGGGAAAGAAACAACCCGCTGATATGGAACCCATCAACCCCTCAGGCGGATCCAGTCTCTCAGGAACTGCCCCCAAAAGCCAGGCTGGTGTTACCCCAGTTATTATGGCTAGTCAGGCTGAGCAAACCCACTCAGTTATTATGACAACGGGGTCAGGACCTGACCAAACCGAAGGCAAGTCTTTTTATAAAGAGGACCCGGTTGATTTTTTGGGTATTGAGTCCATGGGGGACTTTCAGGCTTTTATGGGTCTGATGAAGAGCTCAGGGAAGAGAGTGAAGAGGAAATGTTTGAGGCAGGTGAGGATATGGAAACTGATACACAACTTGAACAACCTGAACAATCACATCAGTCATCTCCAAGCCAAAGTGAAAAGTCTGGTTCTCAGTCTTCTGATTCTTCTGGTACTGGGGACATCCTCCAAAAGTATGATAACTCTCTTCCCCTCACTGAAAGAACATTGGTCAAATTCCTACTGAAGACCAACAGAGCTCTTTTCACTGGTCTCACTGATGAGATGTTTGATCATCACACTGAAGCTGCTGTTCACTATGCCAACCTGAAGGCAGATTTTGAAACTTTTCAGATGATGTGATCGAAATCCAATCAGACACCAAACACTCCCTGACAGCTATTGATCTTCATTTCCAGAAGTTCAATCTTACTCTTGAAGGCATCACCAACAGCCTTGGAACTATTCAGTCAGCTGTCAAGGATGACCCCGTACTCAATGAAAAGGTCCTTCAGGCTGCTGAGACTTATCAGAAGCAGTCAGCTGAAATCAGTAATCTTCTCAGCTTACTGAAGGATTCTAAGCTTCAGGGTCTTACTACTTCCTTGGACTCAATCAGGACTTCCATGGGTCTTCAGGAAAAACATCTTGGTACTTGGGCACAATCTTCAACATCCTTGGCATGGTCTCTTGGGTCAAGGATGTCAGGCATCGAAGCTTCTCAGGCTTCTCTGGCGGATCAGATCTCAAGTCTTCAGAAAGACACCTCGGACATCAAATCCATGATGACTGAGATCTATCAGGCCTTCAAAGGTCCTACTGCTCCAGTGACTCCAACTCTTGCTATCACCATGGCTCAAGCAACAGTTGAGGGGGAGAAAGACACTGGAGTCTCAAGCCAACAACCTCATTCTCACACTGAGGGGGAGATTCCTGAAGCCTCTTCCTCCCATCAAGATAAAGGCAAAGGCATCCTCACTGAACCTGAGCCTCAACCAGCACCGATCACGGTTGCAAGGATCCTGAATCACCACTCAGGATCCCATATGAAATTGATGGAGTTCTTCACCACTTCTCAGCTGATGAACTCAGTGCTTATCTTCAGGAAGAGGAAGCAAAGAAGAAGCTAAAGGAGGAAGAGAAGGCGAGCAAGTCTGCCTTAATCAAGGTTGTTCATGAAGAGGCTGAGAAAACTGGTCTTGAGGCTAAGGATCTCTCAGGAAGAGAAGGTGGTATGACCTTTGTGAAAGCTCAGTCTGAGGAGATGACCACTCTCAGGCAGAAAAGGGAGGAAAGAAATAAACGGGCTGAAGAGATCAGGCAGAATAGGATTAAGAAATATCAGTGGTATATGACTGAAAGGTTGAAGCCAGAACCAATCACTGATGTTCATATTCAAAGAAACACCAATCCTGCCGTTGTCACTGTCTACAGAGGTGCTGACATGAGAAACTTTGATGTTCATAAACCTTTCAGATTTGCTGACTTCGGGATCACTGAATTGGATGAGTTGGGTCCATTAATAGCAAAGAAATCAAATGTTGTGGTCCCTAATCTGATGAAGTCTTTGAGTCTGAGGTACGAAAGATTGGCAGCAGCACCTCAGGAACTTGGCATTCCATCTCTTCTTCCTGAATCTGCACAACCTGCTCCCTCTCAGTCTTCTTCAAGGAAAAGAAAGAAGATAGAAGCTGAGCCTAAGATCAAGATTCCTAGTCTTGACTGCAATAGGGCTCTCCCTGAAGGTGTTCCTTTCAGGAACAATATGGTCATTGAACAGCCTGAAAGAGGTTTGTTCTTCATTGATGAGTTTGGTGACAAAGCCTTCCAGAGGTGGAGTGATATAGATTTGTCAGGGATAAAAGCAATGCTTGGTTTTCTAATGATGGCCTCTCCACTCAAGAGTCCTGAAAATGTGAGGTTTTGTCAAGACCTGAAAAGAAAAATCAATGAACATCCTGACCAACATGAGCTGCAGTCAAAGAAGCCCAAGCTTGAAGCCCTTGGAATCAAGTTGAACTGATGACCTGCCTGAATACCCACCACTATCCCTTTTGTACTTAGTTTTGTTAGGACTTGTAAATGATATCAATAAGATGATGTTTTTATTATTTCAGTGTCCTTATTTACATTATAGTACATTCAGTATGAGTAGAAGTCTTTAGCTCACTCATATCTGATCAAAACACTTAGGAATAATTTATATCCAAATAGGGGGAGATTGTTGGGTCATGAAAAACCCAAGAATGCTTCAAACATGATTTGGACACAAATTAACTAAGTGTTAACTTAAACCGAGAACAATTCAAGTCACTGAGAGAACAGCCTCTCAGTGAGTCATCTTCAGGATGCTTAAGGCGAATTCAAGAAGAAGGATTCACTACTCAGGAAGGCGGTACTCCCTGAGTAGGACTTGAGCCAAAGAAGAAGATGATGGTTCAGTGAGTGTTGGACAAGAACTCACTGAACCCCAGTCTCCTCAACCAACAAGGTGATTGAAGGACTGAGGAACCAACGCCTGAAGAAAAGGCGGGAACAATAGGGAAAAGATCTGAGAAGATAATAGTGTCAGCCCAACACTCTTCTCTTGTCAGGTCCAACCTTCCCTATTGCGGCTAAAAGTCATGGAGTGTCAGCCAACAACTCCCAAAGTCTTATTAGCCCTTTCCTATTGGTTCTTGGAAATGACAATTACTATTTGTAATTGTCAGACATGCAACCTCAACAACTTGTATTATATTTAATCACTTATACTTAGATTACTTGTGTATAAATAGATCAGATGGGAGAGAAGTTAAAGTGTGCTTTGTATATTTAAAGTCTTGAACTTTTACAAAGGAACTTAGCTCCTACAAAGAGTATACAACTCACTGAGATAGCTCAGTGGGTATATTGTTACCACTCAAGCAAAACTTGAGTTTCGATAGGAGACACCCCATACCCTTGTCTATTCAATCCCAAGTGTTTGTTCCGCAAAACACTTGGGTATAGATTCTTGGAATTATTTCTAATAAGAATTTAAACGTTGAAAAATATTGTTGTTTTTATACTCACGTTTTATAATTGTTAGAATTAATCCTAAACATTGTATTTGTCATAACACGAAATAGATTAACTTTCTAGTTAACTCTAATAGTGTAAAGGGACCAACATGATAACTTGATGAAAACTTGATCTTTTTCCGAAATTCTTTTCCCTAAACAAAAGTAGCTGGGTGGTCTTTAATTATGATAAATATCAGATTTTATCATATTATTTGTTGGCATCTTATGTCAGAGTTGGTAATTGTTGAACAAAACAGAAATTTTAATGGTAATTTGGCTTTTATTCTTAGCGTTTGAGGCCAACTTTGGAGCTTGATATCTCGACGAATTCTAAACCATATTACGAAATTCTTTTTCCTATTATCAATTAGCTGTGTGAACTTTATGTATACCAAAAACTAGATTTTATAAAGGTCGCTAGAGGGTCGGTTTAAAGGTCAAAAGTAGGCCCTGTGGGCTGTTTTTGGCTCAGCTAGAATACAGAAAAACAACCTGATTGGGTTTTTGGATTTTTAGGGTTTATGACTAGAGTTTTCATGCATAACTTAGTAATAACTGATATTTTTCATCATGTTTTATCTCTTCTTGATTAGTTCTTACAATATTTCGAATACCTAGGGTGTGTTGGGTTTCTGGTTCGATCAGATAGTAAAAGGGAAAAGAAAACTAAATTATTTTTGATCTTGTTTATTATTAGCTATTATGTTTTATTGTTTTTAGATAATGTAAAGTAAATAAAACTGTAAATAAAAGGGTTATTTAACTTACTTAAGGTTTTGGGCTCGCTAGTGTTTTAGGACTCGAATGGTTTGTATCCTTAGCACTAGTGATTCCCTCCTCTTCTAAGCTTCTAAAGGTTTTATTTGGTTTCTGATTGAGTACAGAAGCAATTTGTTTTTGGAATGTTTGGGCTGTTTAGTGGTGTTGTCGAATTGGGTATGAAGGAAATGGAGTTCCTGTTATTGGTATTTATAGAAAGGGATAGTAGGGTCTTTCTAGAGTTGAGATAAGGAGACAAGGGGCTGACAAGAAATGAGGAGTAAGCCACTTGGAGGGGGTTGTGGGTTATGGAGATGTGGTTGAATATTAGCCAAGATGTGTAATACTTAAAGAGGAGGGTTTCTTAGGGTTTAAGATAAGGGAGCAAGGTCTTAAGAGAAACTGAAAATGTTGCCACTTGAAAGGGAAAAAGAAGATGATGTTGGCGTATGGTTGTGGAGGGAAAGGAGGAGATGTGTTCATATATGAGGGTGGACATGTGGTATGCTTGTTTGAAGAGGAAGAAGGAGAGGGTATGCAAGTGTGTTTTAGCTAGGTACAATGTATTTTTAGTGAAAGTGATATTTAGTAAACTTAGTTTGGTTTAAGGTTGTATTTGAACCTGATTTTAGGAGGGGGTTCGATTGGGGCTTGTGGGTGTTGTACAATGGGCTTTAGTGGGTTTTATTGAGGGTTTAGGGATTAGAACTTATTTAGTTTATGTGTGTTTGTTATTTGAGAATTATAGTTATTTATATTAATTCAAATTTATATAAGAATAAAAAGAGAATTGGGTTGTCATTAGAGAAGTTGTACCATAGGCTTAAATGAGTTGTACAATAATTTAGGATGTGTGAAAAATATGTTTTTAATAGTTTACTAATTTATAAAATTTATTTGTTACTTTTATTATGTTTAAAAGTAAATAAATATGATTTTTGGTTCTTGTGCATCAAGCACTTGTACTTTGAGTTAAAAGGCTTGTAAAAATATTTATGGATTTTAGGAAAAAATATTTATAAGAGTTATGCATGTATGGTTTGTAAATCATGCTCTAAAATAAATATAAATAGGATTTTAATAAGGATTTTGTAAATAAATGGTTTCATGCATAAAAGACTTGTACTCTAGCTTAAATAACTTGTAAATATATTATCTTGTAAAGATATTGTATAAATAAATTAGGGTTTGTGAAATGTGTACATAAAATCATAATTTTATGAAATTAGGGTTTTATCGGGAGCTGAGATAGGATTAGGGTTTCTGGTGCTTTAGTAACTTGCACATTAGCTTAGATAAGTTGTATTTTTATGTTCTAGGGTTTAGTTATTCATATTTGGTGTTGTGATGAATTTTAGGGTTTTCTAGAAACTCTATATAAATAATGAATGTTTTGTTTGTACTTGTGTTAAGGATTTATCGTAAAATGGTAAATGGTATATTGTAATGTTTTTATATCATTATGTTTATGAAATAAACATTAGATTCATTAGGCAGGTCTGTGTGAGAGCACGTTTATCAGGGATGTGAGCTACGTCACATAAGATGGGAGATACAATCAAATAAAAAAAATTATCCGTGGAAAAAGGATAATAATTCTGTAAAGTAAATGAGGAATTTTACGGGAGGTTACAGTCTCACCCCCTTAACGGAATCCCGTTCCGGGATTCAGTCTGTGTTAGGGGTTAAGATGATGTTGACGAATAACCGGTATGTATAGTCTTAAGTAATTATGCTAAAGCTTATGCATCTAGGTTTTTTATTTAACTAGGTACGTCCTTGTGACTATCGTGACTATTATTCGTTCTAAAGACATATTCTCTTATGGCTAGGTTCGATGAGGCAAACTTTCCCATTCTCGAGCATAATCCTCAAAAGACCTTTAGGTAACCGATTTTTACTTAATCTCACAACTCATCAAACAAGAACTGTCATGGGATTAGGCTAAATCGGTTTGAGTAACAACTTGTTTCTAGCTTGATCTTCGCAACTCATCAAACAAGAACTGTCACTCAGATCAAGTTGAGAAACAAGTGGTATGAAAGAGGTCTTTTGATAATCTGGCTCAATTATGGAATTGCTTACACATTTGAGACTACTACTCCCTTCATTGCATGATTCTTCTTGAATTAGACATAGGTGATCAGGCTATGTGTAATTTAGGAGTAACGATGCAATGTTTGGACTAATCGTCTCGAACCACTTAAGAATTTCTTACTCAACATTCGTATTTTAACCGATGAGTTACAAGGTATTTTAGTGAGAGTACGGAAGGAGTATTTACACTCATCTGTTGAGATGAGAGTAAGATAATCAAGGAAAATTGACATAGTATATATTTAACGTATATAGAATAAGAATTGTGCAAATCACAATGTCTTAGGAAGGTTTCGCAAATTACAAAATATAGAAGTAGGTACATGCTCAGGGAAATATGATTAAGTCGTGATGCCTTAGAATTAGGCATATGCAGTTATGTTCAGAAGTATGTCATATATATACCAATATAATAAAGCAGAAATTACCTAGAAGTCACATAATTGTCTGGAGGATGGAAGGCACGGACAGCGAAAGGCTATAAAATGTTTTTGTGAAAAAGCAGTTATAGTTTGGGTCTTAATTAGACCCATTTCTCTATAACTATAAGCTCTGATACCAATCTGTAACACCCCCAATTTCGTGATACGCAGTGGACCGCTGGGTGTTACTCGATAGTACAACAGTTAAGTAATAGAGAACGATCTCTAATGAAGTCGTTTTAAAAGATTTATCATTGAATTTTATAAATATCAGAGTTTACAAAATGAGGTCCCCGTAGGTTTACCGTTTATTAAAATAAGTTTCGAATGATAATTAGCCTTTTATCAGTATCCGTGCCTCTCCATGCCATCCTCGCTCATTATGGACCTGAGATAAACATGCTAAAAAGTGTCAACACAAAGGTTGGTGAGTTCATAGAGTTTTAGTATAAAATGTAAAGTATTTGAATAAAGATTTCCCAGCAAGGGCATAAAGAGTTTAGTTTAAGAGTAAAGTATTTGAATAAAGATTTTCCAGCAAAGGCCTTGTAAATCCACTCAGTTGCAAATTCTGCCCATTCAAAACTTGCAACCTGTGTGTTCACAACCCATTGCTAAAATATAGAATAAGTATGACATGAACGTATACGATATATGTAAGCACTTAATGTAAAGCATAACAGCAACTGAACCTCACGACTAGAATAAATAAGTATCATGAATAAACCGGATTATATTCACCCAAGGTCTCGAATAAGTGTTGGACACAAGGGTGGGGGTGTCAACCCGATAGTACTATCAATACCTCTCCAACGGCTCCATCCAGGAGTTAAACAGTTGTTAAGTATAAAGTGTAGAATAAGTGTAACACATTAAGGCACATATCGTAACTATATTTCATGTCCAAAAGTATTATAAGTAAAGCGTAGCATAAGAGTATAAATATTTTGAGTATAAAACAAGTAGTTGAGCATGTATCTCCCCCAAAAATAGTTCAAAACGTATAAAAGTAGGGGCTATGAAACTCACCTTAGCAATCTGGATGGAAAACAAAATGAAAGAAAGTTGATAAACGTCTCCGGACAAGAAACCTGGGTTGTTATGTCAATATTTAGTAATCATTTCAGATGATTATATGTTTATTCGTTTCGTTTCGTTGTTTACATCTTTCGTTCTTATGTTTCTGTTCTTTTGTTTTATATATCTCTTGTTCGTTAAATATAACTTTCGTTTGTTAAAGACATCTTACGTTCGTTAATAAAATAAATGTATTTCATTGGTATAAAAATGGAAAAATAAAAATAGAAATGATAAAAATAATAGTTACGAAAAGTTACGTTTTAATCCCTAAGGTTTGGTCAAATGACAGTTTATACCCTGGACTTTGGGAAAATGACAGTTTCTACCCTTAAGTTTCAAAAATAACAATTTCACCCCTTTTTATGTGTTATTGACAAAAATGACCCTCAATAATAAGTATTTACAAAATTGACATAATAAGACTCTTTTTATTCAAAAATAAGGCACATGAAATTAATGACTTGGCTAGTGTTTTGGACGCGAATAACTTAACGTATAGTAAATCATTTTGCGAACTCTTTGTTCCTATAAAAAGTTAGCTAGGTTGTTGTTAAATATACTAAATTTCGTATTTTATAGAAATCATTTGCTAGTCGAAATATATGTCCAAAGTCGAGCTACTAGAACAAAGTTTAATATAAATTTGGAAATCAAGTTTTAAAACTAGAGATCGAGCAAACTTTAGACATAAATATATTTCGATTTACTCGATCATTTTATGTAATTTTTCTTTCTAAAATAAGTTTGTTGGCTCAACTTTGACATGCCAAAAGGGCAAAATTTTTAGAGATCGAATAGAGGTTAAAAACTGGGTTGAAAGTTGAGTGGTTGGTTGATTATTATTGAAAAATTCATAACTGGAAATCATACTTCTATTTTAGCGATAAAAAGTGATTTTCAAGACTTGATAACTTGATGAAAACTTGATCTTTTTCCGAAATTCTTTTCCCTAAACAAAAGTAGCTGGGTGGTCTTTAATTATGATAAATATCAGATTTTATCATAGTCTCTAGTTGGTCGATCTATAGGTCAGAAGTTGGGTAATTGGTTGAACAAAACAGAAAAATTTATAACTGGTAATTTGGCTTTTATTCTTAGCGGTTTGAGGCCAACTTTGGAGCTTGATATCTCGATGAATTCTAAACCATATTACGAAATTCTTTTTCCTATTATCAATTAGCTGTGTGAACATTATGTATACCAAAAACTAGATTTTATAAAGGTCGCTAGAGGGTCGGTTTAAAGGTCAAAAGTAGGCCCTGTGAGCTGTTTTTGGCTCAGCTAGAATACAGAAAAACAACCCGATTGGGTTTTTGGATTTTCAGGGTTTATGACTAGAGTTTTCATGTATAACTTAGTAATAACTGATATTTTTCATCATGTTTTAACTCTTCTTGATTAGTTCTTACAATATTTCGAATACCTAGGGTGTGTTGGGTTTCTGGTTCGATCAGATAGTAAAAGGGAAAAGAAAACTAAATTATTTTTGATCTTGTTTATTATTAGCTATTATGTTTTATTGTTTTTAGATAATGTAAAGTAAATAAAACTGTAAATAAAAGGGTTAGTTAGCTTACTTAAGGTTTTGGGCTCGTTAGGGTTTTAGGACTCGAATGGTTTGTATCCTTAGCACTAGTGATTCCCTCCTCTTCTAAGCTTCTAAAGGTTTTATTTGGTTTCTGATTGAGTACAGAAGCAATTTGTTTTTGGAATGTTTGGGCTGTTTAGTGGTGTTGTCGAATTGGGTATGAAGGAAATGGAGTTCCTGTTATTGGTATTTATAGAAAGGGATAGTAGGGTCTTTCTAGAGTTGAGATAAGGAGACAAGGGGCCGACAGGAAATGAGGAGTAAGCCACTTGGAGGGGGTTGTGGGTTATGGAGATGTGGCTGAATATTAGCCAAGATGTGTAATACTTAAAGAGTAGGGTTTCTTATGGTTTAAGATAAGGGAGCAAGGTCTTAAGAGAAACTGAAATTGTTGCCACTTGGAAGGGAAAAAGAAGATGATGTTGGCGTTTGGTTGTGGAGGGAAAGGAGGAGATGTGTTCATATATGAGGGTGGACATGTGGTATGCTTGTTTGAAGAGGAAGAAGGAGAGGGTATGCAAGTGTGTTTTAGCTAGGTACAATGTATTTTTAGTGAAAGTGATATTTAGTAAACTTAGTTTGGTTTAAGGTTGTATTTGAACCTGATTTTAGGAGGGGGTTCGATTGGGGCTTGTGGGTGTTGTACAATGGGCTTTAGTGGGTTGTATTGAGGGTTTAGGGATTAGAACTTATTTAGTTTATGTGTGTTTGTTATTTGAGAATTATAGTTATTTATATTAATTCGAATTTATATAAGAATGAAAAGAGAATTGGGTTGTGATTAGAGAAGTTGTACCATAGGCTTAAATGAGTTGTACAATAATTTAGGATGTGTGAAAAATACGTTTTTAATAGTTTACTAATTTATAAAATTTATTTGTTACTTTTATTATGTTTAAAAGTAAATAAATATGATTTTTGGTTCTTGTGCATCAAGCACTTGTACTTTGAGTTAAAAGGCTTGCAAAAATATTTATGGATTTTAGGAAAAATAATTTATAAGAGTTATGCATGTATGGTTTGTAAATCATGCTCTAAAATAAATATAAATAGGATTTTAATAAGGATTTTGTAAATAAATGGTTTCATGCATAAAAGACTTGTACTCTAGCTTAAATAACTTGTAAATATATTATCTTGTAAAGATATTGTATAAATAAATTAGGGTTTGTGAAATGTGTACATAAAATCATAATTTTATGAAATTAGGGTTTTATCGGGAGCTGAGATAGGATTAGGGTTTCTGGTGCATTAGTAACTTGTACATTAGCTCAGATATGTTGTATTTTTATTTTCTAGGGTTTAGTTATTCATATTTGGTGTTGTGATGAATTTTAGGGTTTTCTAGAAACTCTATATAAATAATGAATGTTTTGTTTGTACTTGTGTTAAGGATTTATCGTAAAATGGTAAATGGTATATTGTAATATTTTTATATCATTATGTTTATGAAATAAACATTAGATTCATTAGGCAGGTCTGTGTGAGAGCACGTTTATCAGGGATGTGAGCTACGTCACATAAGATGGGAGATACAATCAAATAAAAAAAAATTATCCGTGGAAAAAGGATAATAATTCTGTAAAGTAAATGAGGAATTTTACGGGAGGTTAAAGTTTTCCTCCAACTAAACGTACCCTTAGCATTTCTGCTTCTCCAAATATGCCATACATATGTGAAAATAACTGCTTCAAAGCATTGGAGATGAAATGGCGAGAACATATTTTTTTTCTCGATGCTCAAACGATTAACAAAATTGCAAACACATTTGTAATTGAGATCCCCAGAAAGAGAGAAACCCCACCAATATTTGTTGAATCCTATTAATATATGCTTTGTGTTATAGTTATATACGACTAAAGATACGATAAAATTATTTGTTGAATCCTAAATACACCAATTGTGTATTGATATAAATAACTTAACCAATAGTCTTTGTTTCTTTAAGGGTGAAATGGAAAAAGGAGATAATCCAAAATCGATCCAATGTTACATGCATGAGACTGGTGCAAATGAAGACGAAGCTAGAATGTATATAAAATCTTTAATAGGTGAGACATGGAAGAAACTTAACAAGGAACGAGCTTTTGCAAGCTATAAATCTACGCGGGAGTTTATCGATTCTGCAACAAACCTGGTTAGAATGGCTCAGTTCATGTACGGTGAAGGAGATGTGCATGGTCGTCCAGATGTCATTAAATCACACATATTATCGTTGTTCGTTGTTTAATCCGGTCCAAAGGATATAATAGGATTTTTTATTTTTTTTAAATAAAAATGGATGTTGTTGATCGTGCTTTGTAAAACGAGGGTTATTTTAGAATAGTTACATTTTTTTTTTAGAACGGATGGGTTAGTACATATATAGTTAGTGTAGTTAGTGATAACTCACTCTCATACTCCTACAGGAGGAAACCACCATGGGAAGACTCGAACTCGAGACCTCTCGCATGAGGAAGAGTCCCCTGACCAACTCTACTAGGCAGACGTTGGCGTTTTCTTATCTTATAATCAGTTATAAGCAATTGGTCTAGATCAAGTGGCCACCAGGGGTAACTTTTGTTCAATTTAAATAACTTGACATTCAAATAAAGAAATAAAACATCAAAGTACATATAGCGGAAGCAAGGATCTATAATTTAACACATAAATAGCATTACCGAATAATAAATAGTTAATGTACCGTTAAGATCCTAGCAAGAACAAGGATCGATCTTCTCTTCACTTTACTTGATCAACAAATAGGATTACCGTGAAACCCCTTACCGTTTTGATTCACAATCTAAGATATATAACTAAAGTAAGTTATATCCGAGCTCTTGTACACACGTACTATAAGCAACTAACGAATGGTGCTAGCAATTGGACACAAGAAAACCAAACAACTTTGTTTACTTGAATCACAAAATTCGATCCACCTAGGTCTTAAGAACCGATCGGATTTTGCAAGAGAGAAGGGAGGAAATTTTAGGGTTTAGTAATAATGCACTAGCTAAAAAACCAAAGACCCTTGTGTTTGTATTTATAGACAAACCCTAAACTTGGAGCAAAAGAAATCGAATGGGTTGGCTACCCATTAGAACCGATCGGCCCTAACCCACCCATGGGTTTTCTAGAACCTTACAAATCACTATTTTCACCAATAGTCCTTCCAATATTTACTTAACGGTCGTTAGTCAATTCCGTTAACTGCTTAACATCCGTTCGTTATCATTTCGTGTCCAAATAATTAAATACATAACAATTATATATATTAATTATTTACATTAGTCATTCATACGTAAAGTGTGCAATCCCTCGGTCCCGAGTTCGATTCTAGTCATACACGATTAATATTTTTCCATTAAACTCTAACAGCTCCCACTTGGAAATCTATTAAAGTGTAATTAACATTGGTTAGCTTCTAGTAACATGCTAATGCCCCTAGTACAACTCGGGTGGTGGTCTCCTGGAAAAACCATTCGATGATAAATCATCATACTCATCCTTTTGTTTCTAATACCACATTAATAAAGATATTGATCTAAGTCATTCTTTATTAATAATTCTGTTTCTCGTTGTTTATGATTAAATAAGATTACCAAATCTTCTGAACCATTCAGGGGAGATCTTGGGTGTGGCCACACATACATCTTACCAATCCTACGAGGGGCCCAGCAGTATTAAACTCCAAACAGTTTGAAGGAACATATTCTATCTTGAATACGAGCATAACTCACGCACTTCACAACGCTTCCGAAGACAATCCGTATAGCTACCAGTTATGTATAGCGTTAAATTGAATCACAGAAATGCACTACATGCATGACAGTTATCTGGCATCTCAAGTCTGAGGATAACTATATACTCATGATTTACTTGATGACAAGATCCATAAAGTAAACTCATGTTGGCGGGATAAGTCCTATATTCAAACATTGTGAAATCGGCATGACAACGTATCAATATACTTTAAGTGTATTATACCAATACGCAGATTTGTCTTAGTTTAATGATATTCCTATATCATTAACTTACAACGGACAGTTTAGAATATATAAATATATTCAAGGATATAAACATGCAAATATAGGATATATTATTAAGAAAATGATAAACAAACATAACCATTATTTTATTCCATTAAAATAATAACTGTTTTACAACATCCCATTATCCAAACACTAATCATAGATATGCATGAAACTATCAGCTAAACGAAGTCCTATGCTATCAGAAAGTTCTTTAAGCTTTCCACCGGGTAGAGCCTTCGTTAATGGATCTGCTAAATTGTCATCTGTGTGAACTTTGAGTAGTTCAATTTCGCCTATCTCCACTTGTTCTCTAACATAGTGATATCGAATCGGGAAATTTCTGGTGCCCTTCATGATTCCAGGCTCATTGACAAATGTAATTGCGGCTGAATTGTCACAATACAATTTTATAGGTCTTTCGATTGAGGGCATAACTCCAAGCCCTGAAACGAATTTCCTAATCCAGACTGCTTCCATTGCTGTTTCTGAGGCAGCAATATAATCACTTTCTGTTGCATACATCGCTATAGTACTCTGCTTCTTGCTCTTCCAATCCACAGCTCCTCTATTGATGACAAAGATGTAACCTATCTAAGACTTCGTATCATCTTTATCACACTTCCAGGATGCATTGCAGTAACCTGTAACACACAGCTCTGCTTCTGGATTTCCCCCATACACTAAAAACATATCCCTCGTAGATCTCAAATACTTGAGAATATGTTTCACAGCAGTCCAGTGGAGTTCACTTGGGTTTTGCTGATAACGACTGATAATGTTCTGAGAAAACGCCACATCGGGCCTTGTACATCGCACCGCATACATAATAGATCCTACAGCCGAAGCATAAGGGACTCTCTTCATGCGTGCCACCTCTTTAGGTGTTGAAGCACAAGCTTTGCTACTCAAGCCATGTTCTACTTGCATTGGCAAAAATCCGTTTTTGGAATTTTGCATACTAAATTTCTTCAATATCTTGTCAATGTAAGCACTTTGGCTTAAACCAATCAACCGCCTTGATCTATCTCAATAGATCTTGATTCCCAGAATGTATGCTGCTTCTCCTAGATCCTTCATGAAAAAGCATTTCCCAAGATAGGCTTTCACCTTATTCAAACTTGGAATATCTTTACCCATGATCAATATGTCATCAACATATAGAACTAGGAAAATAACATCACTCCCACTAGCTTTGTGATATACACATGGCTCATCAAGATTTTGAGTAAATCCAAACCTTTTGATTTCCTCATCAAACATCTTATTCTATTGACGTGATGCTTGCTTCCATCCATAAATGGATTTTTGAAGTTTGCATACACGGTTTGGAAATTCTGGATTCACAAACCCCTCAGGCTGCGCCATATAGATGTCTTCATCTAGACGACCGTTCAAGAAGGCGGTTTTTACATCCATTTGCCAAATCTCATAATCATAGTGTGCAGCTACGGCTATGAGAATCCTAATAGCCCAAATTTCAGCTACAGGAGAAAAGGTCTCCTCGTAGTCAACGCCATATGTTTGGGTAAAGCCTTTAGCTACCAAACGGGCCTTATAGGTGTGTACATTGCCATCCATGTCAGTCTTCTTCTTGAAGAGCCACTTACTCCCAACTACCTTGGCATTAGGAGGAAGGTCTACTTCAATCCAGACTTGATTGTCTCTCATGGATTGCATTTCCCCATTCATAGCAATCTGCCATTTATCCTTTTCAGGATCATTCATGGCAGCTCTATAATTAGCAGGCTCTTCAAGGTCCCCTAATATAGTTTCCTCAACCTCTACATTAAGACGTAGACGTTCAGGTGATTTCACAGTCCTTACGGATCTGCGAATGGGAATCACTTCAACTTCGGGTGGAGGACCCAGACTATCCGGTTCCACAGGAAGTGCGCTAGTGTTTTCAGAAGGTAATGTATCCTCTTGATCATTTTCTAGATCATAGAGCCTCCCACTGAATTCTTGAGATATGAGATCCTTTTCAAGAAAGTCTGCATACCTAGCAACAATTACCTTTTGTTCAGGTGGAAAGTAAAAGTAGTAACCCATTGTTTCCTTTGGGTATCCTACAAAGATACATTTGACAGATCTCTGTTGGAGTTTATCTGCTGAGTCATGTTTAACAAACGTCTCGCAACCCCAGACCTTAAGATAAGACAAGTTAGGCGTTTTCTTAAACCATAACTCATAAGGTGTCTTATCTACCTTCTTAGTTTGAACCATATTTAGCATGCGAATCGCAGATTCCAAGGCATAATTCCAAAAGGATAATGGTAGAGTAGTAAGATTAAACATAGATCGCACCATATCTAATAATGTACGATTCCTTCTCTCAGATACACCATTTTGCTGTGGAGTATATGGAGATGTGAGATGCTGAACAATTCCATTCTCACTTAGATAATCTTTAAACTCCTGACTAAGGTATTCACCACCTCTGTCGGATCGAAGAGCTTTAATCTTCTTTCTGAGTTTCAATTCTACTTCAGCTTTAAAAACCTTAAATGTTTCAAACACCTCATGTTTATGTTTAAGTAAATAAACATAACCATAATGGCTGAAATCATTCGTGACGGTTAAGAAGTAGCTAGCACCTCTCTTTGACGTATGTCTAAGTGGTCCGCACACATCAATATGTATTAAACCAAGTAGATCATCAGCCTTTTCAATACGGTTATTAAAAGGTTTCTTAGTCATCTTCCCAGATATACAAGATTCGCACTTATCAAATGACTCATCATTGATATTTTGCAAAAGCCCATCACGTTGCAACTTTTGCATGCGAGTCTTGCCTATGTGGGCAAGTCGACAATGCCAAAGATAAGAAGAATCCAAGACATTCTTGACTCTCTTATTGTTGATGCTACACATCGAATTATAATCACTATGTTCATTCATATCAATCTCAAAAACACCATTAACAGCAATCGCATTAAAATAAAAAACATCATTTAATGAAACAGAAATTTTATTGCCAATAATAGTATGATGAAATCCAAGATCCAACAAACAAGAAAAGGAAATTACACCTCTAACAATAAATGGTGCATAATGACAATTATTTAAATTCAGTATCAAGCCCGAAGGAAAAACTAATTCAAAAATTCCTATGGCTTCAACTACTGCTTGTGCTCCATTGCCCACTTGCAGAAATTGCTCCCTATAGGCGAGTCTCCTTCCCACTCTAAATCCCTGCAGCGTATTACAAATGTGAATACCGCATCCAGTATCATATACCCAGGAATTTAATTTATGAGTTAGTGAAAATAATTCAATCATGAAAACATTACCTGAAGTACTGGCTTTCCCAGTCTCACCCTTCAGCTTTTTCAATCGCAACTCCTCGAGATAGAGAGGACAGTTCCTCTTCCAGTGTCCCATCTCGTGGCAGTGATGACAACCTTGATCCTTCTTCTTGGGATTAGGCTTGTTCTTCTGAGGGGCCTTCTTAGGTTCAGGCTGATAGGCCATAACTGCTTTACCCTTATCAGCTTTACCTTTCCCCTTATTCCCTTTCGGTTTTGGTTTCTGAACCCTACCCCTTTGTATTGCAAGTACTTGTGGAGTAGGAGCCTTATCCTTTCCAGGTAAACCATTTTCATAATTAATGAGCATTGCGATTAATTCCGTTATTGTCTTCCCCGAGCAATGCATGTTGTAATTTTGAACAAAACTACTGAAGTCCTTGTTAAGACTTATTGATCAAGTTCACATTAACATTCTCAGCTAAGACATAACCCATTGTTTGGAGATGATCGATGTGATCTTTAATCTCTAACACATGTTCTCGCACGGGTTGACCTTCCTTTTGCCTACAGCTGTGGAATTGATCGATCAAATCATACAGTTCGACAGCTGGAGGTTTTTCATAGGTTTTCTGGAGTTCCTCTAGCATATCCTTAGGAAAATGATGCTCAAATTGCTTTTGCAACTTGGGGATCATACTCCTGAGCATAAGGCATGCCACATCATTGTGCGCATCATACTCCTTTTGTCAGTCTGCTTTGACCTGATCAGATTCAGTCTTAGCAGGCTGCTGTGGGCAAGGCTTTGTCAAATAATCTAGCTTCTTGGTCACTCGCAGGACAATCCTCAAGGACCGATGCCAATCATTGAAGTTAGGGCCAGTCAGTTTTTCCCTCTCAAAGAAAGTTTTGAAAGCAGAACCAAGTTGAGTGTTATCGGGTTGAGCCATTTCTACAGAAAAAGTTCAAATATTAGTAGTTTCAATAATACAAATTTCAATAAAAGAAAACTACCCAGGAAATACTATATAACCATTTAATTTTCTTGAAAACTAGGATCCAACTTTCCATAGTTCCACCACATCAGTTGATCTGCTAGCAGTGGAAGTACAAAAGATGGTAACTTGTTGTACAATAATCGCGAAACAATTTCCGACTCCTAAATTTATGGGAATTACATTTTCCAAACAATTTGCAATGTAAGCATGTTTCTTCCCATCTCATGCTTTAAGTCTCAAGGTCTCACTTATAACTTAATTAAGTCGTCTAATTTAGAAACTTGCAAATCTACATAGTTTCATTACATTCAGTTAATCTGCTAGCAATGAAAGTATGTAATTTACCTTGTCATTAATATCTGTGTCAAGGTCTCACTTACACTAGATATTAATTCCAAGTGTCTCTTATAATTAGATAGCATGGACTTAAATTTTTAGGGTATTTATTTTGATGTTATAATCAAAATATGTACGAAGAAGCATGCACTCATCTTCGTATCATAAGTTTTCAAAACCATTTTAATTACCAATTCACTAAGAGTTAAATCAACAAAGTTTTAATTTTGAGTTATTGGGTTCACCAATCAAAGAATTACCTACAATTATCGCCCACTATATCCTACTGCTGCATGAGTCAAAAGACACAAGTTATTCGGATAATTACCACAAAAGTGGCGCGTGGAATTGAGGTCAATTCACCCTTAAGATGATTTTGCATAAAATTAATAGTGGTACTTGGTAAGTCCAATTTGACGCACAAGCAAGCGGAGAGACATAATGTAGTCTCTTTAAGGCCACAATTCAATGCGAAACCAACCTTATACCCACCTTATAGTTTGTCAACATTGGGTCCGCCGTTCAACTATTGGTGCAAAAACTCATCAATCAAATTAAAATTTTATGATTCTAAGTCTTATAAAAATATGTTGTAAATTATTAAATTGCTAGTCTCGCCTGGGAGCAAATTACCGTGCGAAGCGAACCACTGTCGGCACATAAGACTTGACAATAAATAATTTACCACATCAAGGTTTCATAGTTATTAGGTCCATTTATTTTTATACATAAAATTACCCTCTTTTTGCTTACAATTCAAGAACAATTTAAACAAAAAAGAACAAGTAATTTTAACAAAAATAAATAAACACATAATAATGCATATATAATCTTAACTATTAAATCATATAGCCGCATGCAAACATTTTGATAAATTCTATTAATAATCTCTATGTGAATTTATAATGTATTTAATTACTAAAACTCCCATTAGTTTTCGAGCGCATTGTACCCAATGGACCACAGACACCAACAAGTTGGTCGCGTAAGCTTTAATAATTAAATATCACGTTGCACATAACTGATTCATTAATTAATATATTAGGTCTTCCCTAATTTTAGATTTATCTAAAACATGTAGCATATAAAACAAACCCTAATTCATGAATTCCTTGCATGAAGAATCATGGATCAACCAGGAACGTAAACCTTTATACAAATAAACACATAAAACACAACATGCCCTAATTTAGGGTTACAAAACTAACTTTTTAATAAAAGAAGGGTCGAACCCCCCCTAAATTATGTACGATTTATATTTTATGTTCTAAACTAAACACAAAACGATTAATATGTAAATCTAAATCAAGATTTGATTTTTATTATACGTTTAGGTAATAACAATTACATGTTAAATTGGCTCGTGATGCCACTGTTCAATTTAAATAACGTGACATTCAAATAAATAAATAAAACATCAAAGCACATATAGCGGAAGCAAGGATCTATAATTTAACACATAAATAGCATTACCGAATAATAAATAGTTAACGTACCGTTAAGATCCTAGCAAGAACAAGGATCGATCTTCTCTTCACTTTACTTGATCAAAAAATAGGATTACCGTGAAATCCCTTACCATTTTGTTTCACAATCCAAGATATATAACTAAAGTAAGTTATATCCGAGCTCTTGTACACACGTACTATAAGCAACTAACGAATGGTGCTAGCAATTGGACACAAGAAAACCAAACAACTTTGTTTACTTGAATCATAAAATTCGATCCACCTAGGGCTTAAGAACCGATCGGATTTTTCCAGAGATAAGGGAGGAAATTTTAGGGTTTAGTAACAATGCACTAGCTAAAAAACCAAAGACCCTTGTGTTTGTATTTATAGCCAAACCCTAAACTTGGAGCAAAAGAAATCGAATGGGTTGGGTACCCATTAGAACCGATCGGCCCTAACCCACCCATGGGTTTCCTAGAACCTTCCAAATCACTATTTTCACCAATAGTCCTTCCACTATTTACTTAACGGTCGTTAGTCAATTACGTTAACTACTTAACGTCCGTTAGTTATCATTTCATGTCCAAATAATTAAATACATAACAATTATATATATTAATTATTTACATTAGTCATTCATATGTAAAGTGTGTAATCCCTCGGTCACTGGTTCGATTCTAGTCATACACGATTAATATTTTTCCATTAAACTCTAACAACTTTTGTGGGTTGTTTTCCTTGGAGGTCTAGATTTGAGGGCTGCCAATGGGGTTTTCCTCATATGCGAAGCGGAAAAAAGGAGTGAGGTTTATTCCCCAAAGGCAAAGGTTCGAGGAAGGCATACTGCCCGCTTGGATGTCACTACATGACTCGAATCACTAACAACTAACTAGCCGTTCAAAAAAAAAACCGGTTACATATGACCTAAAAAAGATGCCAATAGTAATATTGCATTAGTGGATTTTACTTTTATGACGTGAGTAGCATATCGTTATTTATGTTTAACACTATTGTTGAATATAAGGGAAATGCTTAATAATTAATAAGTTCTCGATTCTTCAAGTTGTTGCATAAAATCAAATAGTTAATAGTGTAAAAATAATAATAAACGGGAACGACACGAGTTTGATAGAGCATCACGCGTAAAGAAGACAACCTAATAAAATCCTCAATAGGGATTGGAGCGGGTTTGGGGATGATTTTTGTAATCGAGCTTGGGGATGTGGATGACCGCCCCGCCTCAAACCCAACTCTTTGACATTCCTATATATAACCATAACAGCTAACTATAGTTATATATTACCATTATAAATTAATCTTTTACTTATAAGACGTTAGCTATAAGACGAGACTCAAAAAAAAAAAAAAAAAAAAAAAAAAAAAAAAAAAAAAGATTGGTCTCATTCTAACCTACATTATCCAGATTGAGTTATATATTTCAACTTAGATAGCTACATCATTGAGTTAACTCGACTCATACACATTTTCGATTGCAAAAACAACATGTAAAGCTGTTAAGCTTTTGCAGGCTAAAGTAAGAATGTAAACGAGTCGAATTGAGTTGAATTTTGATTGGGTTTGATTCGACAATATTATGTTCGGCTTGAATTTGGCTCGATAGCTCGGCGAGCCTTTCTTAGGGAAGCTCGAGCTCGGCTCGAGAAAGTTTGAATTTGGCTCGGGATCTGCTTAAAACACTTGATTTTATGTGATGATGTATTTTTTAAACCGACTAAGATTAAAATATAAGATAAAATTTGAATTCTGATCGAGATCGATTTGAAAAGTCGATATATTCATAAATAAGTATTTACGGTGTGTATAAATATAAACCCTTAAAATATGTAATATATAAATAAATGATATACATCATTTAAAAGGTCGATAGCATCTCGAGTCGAGCCTACATAAGCTCGAGCTCAACTCTTTAAACATTTCGAGCTTACATTATTTTCTGGTTTGAGTTCGAACTCGAGACTCGATAAAGCTCGACTTAAATGAGCTCAATTCGAATTCGAGCTCACCTCTAGCTAAAGCACATCCGGACATTCCATATAAGTGTAACTTTTATCTGAATACCAAATAAATTTTCTTTCTAAACCTCTTCGTGACATGCGAAGTAAAGGTTCAAATTAAGTGGAAATTTCCAGATGAGACACGTAGATATTCGTTTCACCAAAATGAACCATTGAAAACCGAGTTACCAAAATCGACTATACGATCAAAAATGGTTTGCTCGCCCATAAAATTTGCACGACATTGGTTAGATGATTACAAGTATACTTTTAGCAAAATTAAAACAAATCTGAGGCTGACACTTGTACACGGAGCGCAAATTTGTTTGCACTCCGGAACTTTTGCTCGCCACATTTTATTAAAATAATGGCTAGTAACATGACATGTGTCCACGGAGCGCAAATTTGCTTGCTCTCTTTAATATTTTGTGCTCCACTTTTCTTATTTTCAAGTCACATTTATTTAAAAGAAAGGACAGAAATGTTACACGTCACACGAAATGCAAATGTTGTTGCTCTCCCTCCTATTGTGCACGCCAGAGCGCAAATTTTGTTGCTCTCCCTCATGTTTTGCAAGCCGGCTCCACTTTAATAATTTACACGCCACATTTATTTAAAAGTGAAACACCCCTTTCCTGATTTGACAAAAAATTTAAAACTTTTCTCGGAAACGACATGACCCGAAACTGACCTCCTGTTACTCTTTTAGAACCGACAACGATCTGATAGAAACCAACCCTTCAGAATATTTTTAAATGAAACTAGACTCGATTACCTTTAAAACAATGGGTGGCACGACATCCAATGAGGCACAGTAATTTTATACAAAATAAAGAAAACGACCAAAAACTGCAAAACCCTTCTTGTGCACTAAGGAACCCTCTTATGCACCAAGGACCCGATCATGTGCACTACTACCCTCTTGTGGACTAAGGATCCCTCATGTGCACTAAAGACCCCTCTTGTACACTATTACCCTCTTGTGAACTAAAGAACCCCTCTTGTGCACTATTTTCTCAAATTGACCCATAACACATTTTAACATAAAATCAACACTTTAAACCTGTATTTAAATGCATGTAATCCACATTTAACTAAAGTTATACCATATACATCGTTTCCCAATATTTCTTGACTTGTTTGACCCGAAATGGGTTAAAATGGACCTTGCCCTTATCACCCCTTTTTCTGCGTACCCCTTTTGTGCACTTTTGACCCATTTTCTCGAAACCGACTTATACCACTTCAACAAGAAGTAAAAACTTCCAGAAATGATTTAAATAACAAATACTTCATGCTCATAAATGTACTTTACAAAATGACAAGTGTTTTGCCAAACAACCGTTTTGACCCGTTTGCATACTCAATAACAAGATGCTATAACATAAGACTTCAAATCACTTTAATTTCTGCAAATATACTTTTATAACTATAACAAGCTTTAAACACACTTTTCATTACTCAAAATACTTGGACTCAAAGACTCAATTGGGGGTTCAACCTTGATTGAGCTCGGCATCCTACTTACGCTTACACACATAACCAATAACTTCCAACCCGTGCCCAATCCTAAGTCTTTTCCAAGACTTTACCTTCTTCGCATAAGCACCTACAAAACATGAACTACTATAACGGTAAGCTTTTGCTTAGTAAGTAACCCACAATAATAAGCTACCATACATGACATAATCAAATGCATATGTACATATCCTGTCCACATCTATCAACCATTCACACATAAGACTTACATATAAAACCTTAACCATTTCAAGGATATCATAGCATACCACTCACAATAATCTTCAATACTTACATACAAAACATCATCATTATCATAATCAAAATCACATACCTTGATTAGTCCCATGACTAAACCAAGAACACTCCTTTATTAGGGCTTAACTAGTTTATTTCCCATACCACTTTTAAACTTCTACTTCAAATACATAAACACCTAAACAATCAATATACATAACAGAGTAAATTGCAAAAATCATCCTTGTGTTTTGGCCAAATTGCACGTTTCATCCTTGTGGTTCATTAAGTGCAAAGATTTTCCTTATTTTGCACTGTTACGTGCACTTTTGGTCCTCCATCATTTCAAAAATCGTCCTTGTGGTTTGCCAAATTTCACTGCTGAAGGACCAAAAGTGCACGTAACAGTGCAAAATAAGGACGATCTTTGCACTTATTGAACCACAAGGACGAAACGTGCAATTTGGCCAAACCACAAGGACAATTTTTGCAATTTACTCTACATAACACAAATAACCATTCACATATTATAACATATTACTAAAAAGTTACTTACCTCAAATCCAAGCTAATTAACCAAAAACATCATCTCTTGAATATTTCTTTGGTTCCTAGTCAAAATAATCACCACCACAATTTACCACTTGAATTATATAACATAATCAAGGATGTCTAACCCACCCATAATCATAACTAAAACCCTCTTAATCATTTACATGATCAAATCTCCAAATTTACTAACATTAATCAATATAACTTATTCCACAATTACTATAACCTCTTTAATTTGCTTAAAACACCATTTACCCAATTTCCCCAATTTAGGTATATAAACCCTAATTCCAAAAATAATAATTAACACTTACTTGTGATGGGTTGTGATTAAGAACTCTTAATGACTTAGAACAATCTTTCTTGATCAAATTATGTGTTAGAGCAAGAAATAGCTTTCCCCTCCTCTTTCTTCTCCTGAAGTAGACACCACGAAAACATACTCTAACTTTCTGGATTTTTCTAAAAAGGGGTGGATAATTATCCAGGAATTAGTTTGGCCTATTGACAGTTTTGGTCCCTCATGTTCTATTCTTTATAATTCAGCCACGTTAAACTTTATAACTTATATTTAACTTAACATTTTGACTTATGGTTTGACTAACAAGCTTGAGTTTCAACTTAAAACATTGACTAACCAAACATATTTTGTCTTTCAATACATATAAAGTCTTAGTCAAACTACTCAACGCATTTTCGTTATTTAATACTTAAAAACGGGTTTTGGGGTGTTACAAAAAATAGGTCAATAAAGTTACACGTCACCTGTACATGTAGCGCAATTTTTTTGCATTCCGGGACTTTTGCTCGCCACATTTTATTAAAATAATGGCTAGTAACATGACACGTGTCCACGGAGCGCAAATTTGCTTGCTCTCCTTAATATTTTGCGCTCCACTTTTCTTATTTGCAAGTCACATTTATTTAAAAGAAAGGACAGAAATGTTACATGTCACACGGGGCGCAAATGTTGTTGCTCTCCCTCCTATTTTAAACACCGGAGCACAAATTTTGTTGTTCTCCCTCATGTTTTGCACGCCGGCTCCACTTTAATAATTTACACGCCACATTTATTTAAAAGATAGTGTTAATACAAATAACTCGTAAAAACGTTTATTTATATTTCTAGATCTCTTTAAGTTTTGTCGATAAAAACTATAAAATTATCTCAAGTACAAATCTAAGATTACATGTTATCATATTTATTCTTACTAATTATATACATTTGTTTAGTTATGTATTTGTTTGTAATAATATAAATGTACGTAAATGTGTTGGGTAATCCATGACCCATGACCCAAAACCCATGGCCCATGTACATTGCATCATCTATGACATCAAGTTGGGTAAAATCCATGACCCATGACCCAAAGTCCATAACCTATAACCTAAAGTATGCTTTGCATCATGCATGATATCATGTTGGGTGCCCATGACCCATAACCCAAAACCCGGAATTTTAACCCAAAATTCGGACTGGACTGACCCAGTTGCCGGATCCCTGGATTTACACAGGCTGGATCCCTTTTCCAAGGGATCCTCCGGATCTGGGTGAACAGTGAACTTTTTCCTTATAAATAGTGAGCCATTTCTTCTTGATTCATCACCCATTCTTACATATTTCTTCTCTCATTATTATATCTTTCTAACCTCAGATCCAGAGATCATTCTTGTAGTTAACTTCTTGTGTTTCTCAAGGTTCTTCTTAAAAGACGAGATCACATTTCTTGCATACAAGTCATCCATTCTTTAAGAGAAGAGTTGCTCGTCTTCTTCATCACCTCAAGACAACTAAGTTATTTCTTGCCGTTGATACACTCTATTGTACTCATTAAATTGTTGTGTTAGCTGTGATAGTTGTGTTGGATTGGTTCTTCCGTTGTAATGAACCTGGTATCTAGCTTTGTACCGGAAAAAGTGTAAGCGACGTTGTGAGGCTTCTCCGCCGCTTAAAGGAGCTTGTTGACATAATGCTTAAGAACTCTCGACTTGGGTACTCGGGGAGTGGAGTATGGCAAGGAAGGTGTCCTTGTAGCCGAACCACTATAAATCATTGTGTCACGGTTGTATCTCTTCCTCTCTTTACGTTGTTGTGTTTATCTCTTTTCTTACTAACTTGCATTGTCCATATTTTATCATCCAAAGGTTTCACATACAATCGATCTAAAAGTTTTTGTAAACTAAATTTAAATCGGTAAAAAATATGCAACCCCCCTTCTAGTTTTTTACAGATAGGTGAATAAAGTTACACGTCACACGGAGTGCAAAAATAGATTGCTCGCCCTCTTATTTACGCTCCGTCTCCTGTTGCACATACTTTTCACTATATTTTTCACGTACTTTTCACTATTTTTATCTTAAAAAATATGATTTTTTCCAATTGAAATCTAAAAAAATCTTATCTTTTTATCTAAAAAATCTACTTAAATAATTGTATAAATAATAGATGAACTCATCAGAAAAAACCACAGAAAAAAAACACGGTAAAAATCAGCAAAAAAAAAAATGAGTTTATCTCAAGGAAAGTTTCCGTTGTGCATTGTATATGCTGGTCGTGGTAGTAACGTTCTTTTGTCAAAAAATATTAGTTACAAAAGTTTGAAAGAATGTGTTTGCACAAGGCTCGGTTTATGTAACACCACCAATTTCGTGATACGCATCGGAATTCAAACTGGGTGTTACTTCATGGCATGACAGTTATAACAATAGAAAACGAACTCTAATTGAGTCATTTTTAAAAGATTTATCATTTGAATTATATAAATGTCAGAGTTTACAAAATGAGGTAACAGTAGTTTCATGGTTTACATAAATAAGTTTTCGAATAATAATAAATTATAGCCTTTTTGAGTATCCGTGCTCCTCCGTGCCAGCCTCGATCATTATGGACCTGAGATACATGCTTAAAATAGTCAAAACAAAGGTTGGTGAATTCATAGAGTTTGTAGTTAAATCGTTGAACACAATACTTGTTGTGTGAGCTATAGACTCACACTCATAGTTGAAAACAAAACAGTTATTATTGCATTAAGCTCATGACAACCAAAACGTTAACAGTGCACCAATACAAATTGGCGTGATTGTTGCCCCTGTAGGTAATTTTCCAAATTACCCAATGTTCTCAAATATAGTGCGTTTGTTTGAACGTACTTGGTCAACACAAACGGGATTCGTCAATCCCAATAGGCCTATTCACAATATTCGCGCTCACTACTGCTAGTGATTAACTGGTTCATGATGTGGGGCCTTAAGGTGGCAGTTGTGTTACTTAGTTCCAATTAAACAATGTTATATTGATATTATCCAAGTCTGTTGGATTGTTATTATGATTCATGGTTTGTTATTATACTTGATGTTCGCAAATAATATGGGTTTTTTTGCCCTAACCGGGTCAACACAAACGGTATTTGTTAATTCAGAATATTCGTACTTACTACAACTAGTGATTGATAGTTCATGATGAAAGGACTTCAAACATGGCATTTGTGGTACTTAATCGATTCAGATAAACATACAGCTGTAAATAGTTGTGATTGTTATAAAATTTGTAACATGTATCTCCCCCAAAATAGTTCATAAAACAATTTAAACGTGAAGAAGTGGGGCTATGACTCACCTTAGCGTGTAGTGAATAAAGTAACACAATCGGTGTCGAGTAGTTAAGCACAACGGTACACGGTCGGCATGACCTAGAAGATAATAACTTATCTTATAAATATGTTACGAGAATTTAAAGTAATGCGTATGAGTTTTCGAAAGATGTTGTATCATTGTTTGTAAAAAGGTTTTTGTATCATCGTTCGTGTGGTGGTTTGAATGTCAAGACTTGAATACACATACCAAAGTATAAAATATATAGCACACGTATGAAAGGAAATAAACATGTAAGGATCAAATAGCAATTAAGTGAGAGATAAGTAGATTAGTTAAGTTTTGGACATGACACGTTTATTTATATAATTTCTATGTTGTGTAGACTTGATCTAAAATGTGTGTTCTCAATATGTTGTCAAATATTATAGCTTTCGCTTCGATAGTTTTAGTCCAATTCAAATATGATCCGGTTTCCAATTTAATAATCCCGAAACACTTAATGAATCATAACTAATAATAATAAGTTTGGATATGAGCTTATAAGCTCGAACCTACAACCCTTTGGGTTTTCTTATTATACCGACGTAAACAAACACCCTCAACCCGCACCCTTATCTGGGCTGCGGTGTGGCTAACAAAACCAAACCCAACACCTTGCGGTGTGGGCTGGAAACAAGCAAAACCAGACGCCACTTATGGCTGCTGTTTGGCTGGGCAGAAACAACAAACAAACAGCCCCTTTGGCTGTGACAGCAACCAAACCAAATGCACCTTTAATGGGTTGCGGTTTGGTGTGCTTAAAACCCACGAGCCCAACAACAATTTGGCGTGGCTGTGGTCGCGACTCAAGACAAACAAACACCACCTGTTGCGCAGAAAATAAAGAAAAAAAATGCAACCTTTTGGGGCTGAAATAAGCAGGTATAAACGCACCCTTTTGTGCAAAAAATAAGCAACAAAACGCACCCTTTAGGGGCTGAAATCAGCAGCTCTATATGCACCCTTTGTGCAGAAAATAAACAAACAAAACGCACCCTTTAGGGGCTGAAATAAGCAGATATAAATGACCCTGATGGGCTAGGAATATGCAGAACCAACACCCCCTGTTGAGGTTGCGTTTGCAGCAAAAAAATGCCCAATGTTGGGGCTATGACATGCAAAAATAAACACCCTCTTTGGGTGGTATTTCTAGCCGAGAACGAAACAAACGAAACACCACTCTTGTGGTTTTTATCCTAACTCGAGAGCAAGCAAACAAAACTAAACAACACCCTTCGCGGGTGGGTTTTTGATACGCAAACAACACAACACAGCACCCCTTGGTGCTTTGTTATTAACCGAACCAAAACACACCTTTTCGCGGGTGTTATGGTCGGACTGACAGACGATGAATCAAACACACATACTCGAATTACTAGTCGACTCAAGAGTAAAGACCAAACAACCAAATACTTACAAACCACAACTACAAGAGTCATGGTTCGAAACCTCGTGGGTTTCCCTTCGAGTCCCAGACCAAAATAAACCAAATAAGCTCATAAATAAGCTCGATATGCTGGAAATTAAGCCGAGACAAATAGGCATTAAAATAAGTTAAATAACTTAGTTTACAATAAGCCGAGCATAATAAGTTACAAAATAAGCCAAAATAAGCTATTAGCTTATTTAACAATCTTTTAATCTCTTTACACAACAAAACAACCACACAACTAGATGATACAATTTCTTTACAAAATCCTTATATAAGCGGAAATCATAATAAGCTTTAAAAATATATCTAAGCTTTGTGTGTTCTTCAACATACCCATGAGAGGAAGGAGGTGATGATAACCGTGGTTGGATTGAATCATGACCCGAACCCGATCAAAACTCGAACCTTACTTAACTCTCCAATCTATCCGCTTCTTGACTTAAACGAAGGAAGGAATGGTGGATGGTGATGATGGCTGCGTGGCTGTGTGGCAGTGTGGTGGTGGTGTCGATCAGTGGTGATATGGAAGAGGGAAGAAGAGAGTTCGAACTCGAATTGAGTCATTTTAAAAGATTAATCATTCAAATTATATAAATATCAGAGTTTACAAAATGAGGTCTCAGTAGTTTCACGATTACATAAATAAGTTTTTGAATGATAATAAAATTTATAACTATTGTGACATTAAGTAACACCAGTTTGAATTCCACTGCGTTAACCAAATTGGGGGTGTTACAGTTTAGATGTCATCGGTTTGATCCGTTTATCATACACAATTCAACCTGACAACAAATTGTATGAAATAAACGATGATGTTGAGTTACTGTATTTTATAAATTATATTGTCACTAATATAATTTATTCGGTCAGGATAGATCAATTTGGTGGGGAAGATGGTATAAACAAATTAGGGATGAAGTGGGGCATGATCAAGGTGTGGTAGATGAAAATTAAAGAGGGTACCGGTATGCCAATTAATTTTCGGTAATATCTATACGTTTCGTCTTCTTTTTTTAATAGTGGAGCGCAAATAAGGGGCGGAGAACACTATCTCAATTTCGTGTTCAAATATTTATCATTATGAGTGTATATCAACATAACCTTCTATCCATTTTACCGATATTTTTTATTAATTACAATTATCACACAAACTCGAAACTCTTGTAATCAACTGTTTTACTTATTGTAGAACCTAGAAGGGGGGTTGAATAGTTTCACCGTTTACAATTATGTTTTAAAAACTTTTAGCTTCTTTTTGTTCCTTTTCGAAAAACCGTTTGATTCAAAGTTATGTGATATCTTTGAACACAATAATAATGTGTAAAGTAAATAAAGTAAAGACAAGATATAAAGAAAGAAGATAACCAAACTGAGACGCAAAGATTTATAGTGGTTCGGCACAAAGATCACTCTTCGCCCTACTCCACTCCCCGAGTACCACACTTGAGAGTTCACAATCACTATGTCAACGCACTCCCTTTAGGCGGAGCAAACCATACACCAAAGCTTACACCAATTTAACGACACTAAGCGGAATGTCGAGTCCTAATCCTAGCTAGAACCAATCTACACAAAAGCCCACGTGGCTACACAGACATACACCTAGTCCACTTGGATCTTCACACAATCCAAGTCTTCACGAAACTTCACCCGGTCCAAGTCTTCACTTCATGGACTCACACCAAGTCCAAGTCTTCACACACGGACTTACACCAAGTCCAAGTCTTCACACACCGACACCCAAACTAACATAAAGTCCTAATCTAGATACACCACTTCATGGACTTACACTTTTTTTGTATTTATCCTAACACACCTAATCACGACTCACGCATAAGTCGGATATACAAATTTATAATATACACAAAGAAGAGAGTTTGGGGGAAGAAGAGAATCGTAACACAAGTTACGTGTGTCTGATGGCTATAACACTTCGTTGACTAATACGAGTGTTCTTCTCTTGCACGTTGATATAGAGGGTAACAGGATCACTTATAAACACATATCGACACGTTATAGTAATCAAAGAAAGGAGGAAGAAAGAACAGAATGTTTTTATGCAAAGACGCTTATTTTTCTGTGTAAAATAGTGTTGTATTTATAGGCACCAGGAAGAGCGGGGGACGGTCCTTTAAACACTGGATGGTCCTGTATATATAAGGGACCGTCGCCATGTTTACGGGACCGTCCTGACATACGCTCCTATTATTGTCCTGATGTGGTGAATGTTTATCTGGTGAAAAACTTATCTGGTTTAGACGGGAAATATAGCGGTTGGGAGATTTAAAATTCAAATTTATTTTCTTTAACAAAATATTTCTTTTTAATTACAAAAATACTTTTGTAAAAATGTTTTGTCACATAAAAATGTGAAGTTTTGAGAAAAATAAATTCTTTGATCACTTTACTAATGTCGGTATTGTGTTTGTTCATACCTGAAGTAATGTTGTAGTCGGTACGTTGTTGAAACGATTTTTCTCGATTTAAAACTTATCAAGTGTAGTTTTACGTAACGTGTTTTTATATTTTGTGATTATCAAAATGTAAAGACACCGAATAATGCAAATGACGTTTTTGACATTATTTGTATTAACACTTATAAACCTATGAACTCACCAACCTTTGTGTTGACACTTTTTAGCATGTTTATCTCAGGTCCATAATGTACGAGACTGGCACGGAGGGGCGCGAATACATCAAGAAGGCTATAATATATTTTTATCATTCGAAAAACATCAAAAACTTTATATTGGTGTGTTTTGTAACCATGAAACTACTAGGACCTATCTTTTGTAAACTCTAATATTACAATAAATCGAATCATAATCCTTTAAAAAAAAGGACTCGGTTAGAGGTCGTTTTCTACTATTATAACTGTCATACCAATGAGTAACACCTAGTTTGAATTCCGTTGCATTCACGAAATTGGGGGTGTTACAGATTGGTATCAGAGCTATAGTTATAGAGAATCGGGTCGTAATTGAGACCTAAACTATAACCACTTTTACACAAAACATTTTATAGCCTTACGCTCTCCGAGCCTTCCAACCTCCAAACGATTATGTGACTTCTAGGCATTATGTCTGTAACATGTTCCCTCTGTACCCAATCAGTTACCAGTTTTACCACCTTTACTTGAGCTTGCGCCACACTCTCCCATTAGACTAGTTATTACCGTTATGACTTAAGACTATTTACTACTCTCTATCAACTCGTTGTGATAATTTTCATCTATTGTTCTTCCTTTATCCATTCTGACTTCCATATTATAAACTGATTAGTTATCATCTTATAATATTGTTTTGCCATTTTCTTTTATAATCTATATAGTACTAGGAATCATAAAACTACTTGACTAAACCGAACATTACATTATCGGTCCTCAATTATACATAGCCTAATTACCTATGTCTAATTCAGGAGGGATCATGTTATGATGGGAGCAGTCATCTGTAAGTTTTATTAAAAACAATTTTTTCACTTATATCCTTAATTCAATTCGTGAGTATTCATATGATTAAACACACAATTAATCAGACTCTTACTCTACCTTTACCACCTAAAATTCAGCCTCATCCTACACCGTATTATGAAACAACGAATCGAATTACATCGCTAGTTACCTAAGAAACCATTCGCCGCAAGTAACCATACCTCTTCGCCGAAACCTCTCCGTCATCTAACATGAATTAAATCCTGGGACGGGATTCCTTTAAGGGGTACAGACTGTAACAGCTTCAAACTTAAATTATGATGTCATTATTTGAATTAGTATGTCATTTATATATTTCGTCTCAAGTAAATTTATTTTTACGAGAAACAATATTAGTTTAAACAAAAGCGAAGATAAACAAACACTTAACTTATAACCAACAATGGACTATTTATTAGTCTACATGATTTTAAGTAATTAATTTCGTATCATAAATTTTTTATGAGTTACATTTTCACTTTTCCATTTTTACAAAAACCTTGTACGATTTATATTCTACGTATTCCTAAACCTACATTTTTAGGTTTTAGCAACGCTTACACGTTCCGTTAAACTTATCACTCAATTAATATGTTAAGATATAGTATATTAGTTAGTTACGACATCCCCATGAATCTTATATTTTTACCTCATCCGGTTTTAAGCTTCGCGACTTAATTACTTAACGATAACCAGGATCAAGTTATACCACAACAAATTATTTCTTAGACACCAAATAAAGAAAATATATGTTTCTTGCTTCCACCTCATCACCCCCTATGTTGGGCGTTTTCTTGGTGAATCACCAAGACACTTGTGTCTTGGTGATAAGTTATTAAACACATGTTCCATTCATCCTCCTAACTTTGTCACCAAAATACCTTCCTAAACTTCATACTTAGTCATTAAGCTACATAAGAAATATCTAAGCACCACCTCATCACTTAATGAGTCATGCTAATGACTCACAAGGCCAAGTGGCCTTGTTGTGTTCAATCTAGCACAAGATTACTCCACATAGCATTACTTGATCACTAAGGTTATGATAAAAGATCTCATATGCCAACTTATCACCTAGTGAGTCATCCAAATGACTCACTAAGACACTAGGCTGTTGTTCCCTTTACACAGTTAGAGTTAACTATAAAGTTAAGCTAACTGCGTTTCATAGTTAAGTAATGTAAAGATATTATTTCACAGTTATAAGAAAGAAACGTAAAAGTAAATAGACAGTAGTTTATCAACGTTTAAATTCTTATTAGAAATTAATCAAAGTATCTATACCCAAGTGTTTACGGAATAACACTTGGGATTGAAATGACAAGTGTGATTTTCTCCTCTCTAAACTTAAGCTATGCTTAAGTACAACTATGCTAACCAACTGAGTTACCTCAGGGACTTAGTTGCTTTGGAGGAATAGAAAGGATTGTGAATGTTAAGCTTTTTACACATAAACTTGTCAACCTTTCTACTCTAACTCCTGATCTTATTTATACTAGTACGAGGATGCTGCTGAAGAGGTTAGGTAGGTGCGTGTCATGATTCTAATGGATGAGGTACAAAGAGGTACATCTTCCATTGAATGCATCAATATTGGGAAACGCTCTTTCTTTGCTTTTGTGAACAGTGCAGGCAACTGTTCACTACCTTTATCACCAACTCGTACTTGATTTGACTTGTCACTAAAGTTAACTTTATCCCGCTCAAACGTATTAGTGAAAAGTCCCGCCTAAATCTTCAGTCTAAAGACTTTGATCTTTAGATCTTGGTCTTCATAGAGGAGGAAGAGATTTGGGAATCAGAGAGCTATTTTCATCACTCCCTGAATCCATCATCTTCTTCTTTGGCTCAGGTATCATTCACTGAGTTCCGCCTCACTGAATGGAAAGTCCTTCTTTCTTTAGACTTGTCCTGAGCATCCTGAAGATGACTCACTGAGTGACTATTCACTCAGTGACTTGATTGTGTTTAAGGATTAGCAACACTTCTTATTCAAATCCTAGACTTGGGTTTGTTTGGGTAACGATGGACCCAACAATCTCCTCCTATTTTGATATAAATATATCCTAAGTGTTTTGATCAGTGTAAGTGAGCAAAGGGCTTCTTCTTACACTGATAATTTTATAAAGCAACTAAGGAACACTGATTAACATAAAATACTTTGTTTATTTATTGATTACATGGTTCCTAACATAGCCATTAGAAAACATGATCATAGATTCCTCAGTCCAGGTATCCCAACTTCGCCAGTTTTATCTTCTTTGATTTGAGATTTTCTTGATCAGGGTGTTCTTTGATCTTTTTCCTCAGATCTAGACCGAACTTCACATTTTCAAGGGTCTCGATCTTTGCAGCCATCATTAAGTAACCCACCATAGCCTCGATCCCAGCATGATCAATATCACTCCATCTTTGAAAAGCTTCATTTCCAAACTCATCAGTAAAGAAGATACCGTATTCAGGAAATTCAATGATCATGTTGTTGACAAAAGGGACACCTTCAGGAAGAATCCTATTGCATTCTAGTCCTGGGATTCTGACTTCAGGTTCAGCTTCAATGTTTTTCCTCTTTCTTCTTGAGGATTGAGCCTGAGACTGTTGAACAGTTGGAGCAGGTATCAATTCCCACTGACTGAGCATAAGCATTCCACCATGATAAGGCACCATCCAGCAAGGTACCCGTAGCATACTTCACCTTACAGTCCTCCGCGCAGTTACACATGCGGAAAACCGATTCCAACTTCTCAAACCATCATACCAAACCGACAGCTCCTTCTGCGCCACTGAAATTCTGCGGCTTGCAACCCGAAAATTCCTTGTAAGTAAACCCACGAGCCGCGGGTTCAACCCTGGTTGCAGTTCCACTGGCTTCCCCGCCGTTTCCACTGTTGCGGTGGGTCTCGTATTCAGCCATAGCAGCAGCAACTTGTGCAGCAAATCGTTAAACAACAAGTTGATCGATAGCAGCTGCATTCATGCTTTGTTTCTTTGGTGGCATTTTTCTTCAAAACAAGAAAAGAATAGTGAGACGTAATAAAGACATTTCCTAAAAGTAGGTGCTCTAAGATGGCATGTCATAAGATGAAAGCTTGAGGTCGTGTAATGATTAGCTGGCGTACTTCTGGGCGGTGGTTCACGAGGTGATGTAGATGTTCTGAAGTATGGGACGAGCGTTCAAACTAGTCTTCAGAAACGATTAATAAGGTGATCAAGGAAATTGGCAGATTAAAACGAAAGATTTAGGGAAATTGGTAGACTATAACGGGTTTTAATGTTATGTAAAACAATGTCACATATGATTGTGAAAAATTTTAGGGACCATTTATTATGATATCTTAGAAGGTTTAGAGGATATTCAAAAAGTACTAGTGTGTATGTTAGTTCAGTTATACTAGTAATACGTCTTTAGCTTTTAAAAGTTGTTTTGAAAGACCAAGATGGGTGTCCTAACTTGAAGTCAAATAGTGGGGAAAAGGTGTAACATTGTGATAACATACTTCACCTTACAGTCCTCCGCGTAGTTACACCTGCGAAAAACTGATTCCAACTTCTCAAACCATCATACCAAACCGAAAAATCCTTCTGCGCCACTGAAAGTCTACGGCTTGCAACCCGAAAATTCCTTGTAAGTACACCCACGAGCCGCGGGTTCAACCCTGGTTGCAGTTCCACTGGCTTCCCCGCCGTTTCCATTGTTGCGGTGGGTCTCGTATTCAGCTATAGCAGCAGCAACTTGTGCAGCAACTCGTTGAACAACAAGTTGATCGATAGCAGCTGCACTCATGCTTTGTTTCTTTGGTGGCATTTTTCTTCAAAACAAGAAAAGAAGAGTGAGACGTAATAACGACGTTTCCTAAAAGTAGGTGCTCTAAGATGGCATGTCATAAGATGAAAGCTTGAGGTCGTGTTATGATTAGCTGGCGTACTTCTGGGCGGTGGTTTATGAGGTGATGTAGATGTTCTGAAGTATGGGACGAGCGTTCAAACTAGTCTTCAGAAACAATTAATAAGGTGATCAAGGAAATTGGAAGATTAAAATGGAAGATTTAGGGAAATTGGTAGACTATAACGGGTTTTAATGTTACGTAAAACGATGTCACATATGATTGTGAAAAATTTTAGGGACATTTTTTATGATATCTTGGAAGGTTTAGAGGATATTCAAAAAGTTCTAGTGTATGTTAGTTCAGTTATACTAGTAATACGTCTTTAGCTTTTAAAAGTTGTTTTGAAAGACCAAGATGGGTGTCCTAACTTGAAGTCAAATAGTGGGGAAAAAGGCGTAACGTTGTGATAGGTACGGTATGTATGTATAAGTGTACAAAAAAATATTTATAGTAAATAGTGAAAGTCAAATCAGTATAAGTGATCAAATTGTAAGGTGTAATGCATAGTTATGACAAGCAAACAGTAGTAAGGCAGAAGGCTTGGCAGGCGAGCACGTGGCGGTCATAGGGTTTTGTTTTTGTAAAAAGTGGTTATAGTCTAGGTTTTAAAAATATACCCAGTTCTCTATAACCAAGGCTCTGGTACCAATCTGTAACACCCCAAAAACGGATCGCAGTGGAAGATGATTTCGCTGGGGTGCTACTAAATTGGATCACAACACAAAGTAAAGAGAACGGATTTACCTTATACATTTAGAAAAATATTTACATTATCATAGTAAATAAGTTTACAATATTTAATTTGATACGGAAATAAGGCCCATATAAGTAAACAAGTGGTCCCAAATATATCAGAGTAGCCTATGAATGAGCCATTGCCAAGCGCCTCCAACAATAGATTGTAATGCAGTAAAGATCAACACCTGAGAATACATGCTAAATGGGTCAGCATAAAGCTGGTGAGTTCATAGGTTTAAGTAAACAACAAGTTATGCATGGACCACAAGATTTCAAAGACAATGTATTAAAAATATGTTCATGAAAAATATTACTGTTGCACTAAGCTCATGACACCGAAGCCTTAACAGTTAGTTCATATTATCACCCCAAACAGGTGCTTTGCCAAACACCTGTACGACATCAAATGAAATGCGTCCGTTTGACAAGTTGAAGCGACCAACCCGGACAGGGGAGTTTACCCCCAATAGATCTATTCACAACATTCGCGCTTACAAGTAATTAACGGTTCATGATTGTGGGGAATTTATGGCAAACGACAACAACTTAGGCAATCAATAAATGTTTAATTCACTTGTGTCCATATGTAAAAACAAGCAATGTATTCCCACCCCAAGCATTTCAAAATTGAATAGTAAAACAAGTAAAAGTGGGGCTATGAAACTCACCTCAGTTATCAAATCTCGATTAGAAATACGGTAAACTGTGAATAAAGGTTCGATAACTCTAAACGCAACCTAAATAAATACCATGTTTTAGGTTTGAAAACAAGGTCGTGCATGCAAGTTCATACGCTATTTTATCACTTGTACATGTTTGTTGTAATATTTATCGACAAAAATATAGTTGCGTCAATGTGTCTATTTATTAAGCAAAGTAACCCTTTTTAGAAAACGTAACTAGTTTACCACGTAATTAAACTTCGGTCGTCTTGTTAATAAATATTTTTGAAAACCTCTAACGCGCCTAACAAGTATACATAACGTTCTACCATTTTTGTTTACGTCATTTTAGCTAAAACCAACTCTAAAGTGTCCAAAATCTATGTTAAAAATTCTAACAGCTTTCTAATAGCCAAATAAAAGCTGTCAAGTATTTACATTTTGCCGCAACTTCATTAGGCCATAACTCTCTCGTCTTAGCTCCGATTCTTAAGTTTTATACATCCCCAGGTTCGTGTTTAAGTATACTAACATGTTTTTAGTTCCTCGGCTAGTCTAGTTAACCTTTAACATCAGTTTTTACCTCTTGAAAATTCCCATCAGCATCTATATTTTCAGAAAATTCATTTTCGTTGTACAACTTAAAACTAACGTATCTTCTTCGTTATAAGTCCGTTTTAACTCATTCAAGCGGCTACGTTTTCGTTATAGAGTCTACTTTCTATATTTCTATCCTAATCTTGCCACCAAGTAACTGATTTTTCTGAGTGAGGTCGAATGGGACAGTATGACAAATCGTAATTTCAGGCCATTTTTCAAACTTCGAAATTTACTATTCACATATTACTATTCATCATTTCACTATTCATCATTTTTGAAGTCAGTTTGCGACTTTGAATCGTTATCAAAAATTTACTATTCATGAAACACTATTCATTCCCGGAGGGAAATCACTATTCATGGTTATCATTCATTATTTCGTAAGCTAGGTTTGCGGGTATTCAAAATTCCCGTAACCTTTAGGGTTTAGTTGCGTATTCATGGAATATCACTAGGGACACATCATATAGACTAGAGTAGTCTACATATCATCAGTAATATCATCTTCATATTAGGTCATTCACGGGTTTGCATATTTTCAATTCACGTATATTTATCTAATAAACAAACGCTACCACTCAATCATTTACTACGAACAATATACTCGACACTCCCGACTATGGTCCTAATATATTTTCACACTCATTATAATGATATAAAAGTTATATTATTAGTTTACCCGGTGTTTTGAAACCATTTACTATATATACCGTTAAAAGCTTATAACTACGACGGTTTACAAAATTTCAACATGATAACTAATTGGACACCCGATTCTTGCAAGAAATGTGATTTTATAATTTTTACAACTTCGTCATACTTTATTTTGTTCCGCTAAAATTTATTTCTAGCTAACTCAATACCCGGTAACACATAATATCTTAACTAATCCTAGCTAAATCTCATCCAAGGGACAAGAACATTTATTAGCACCCAAATCTCTTCCCCTTTCCCCATTCCTCCCCCCCCCCCCTTGCCCCCCTCCTAGCCTACTTTGACCACAATTTAGACCTAAGCTAGTTGTCTAACTAATAATCATCACATGCTTCCTCATTTAATACTTCAAGTATTACAAATAAACACACATACAATAACTAACAAAAAAATAAACTAGCAAAAATTTCTCTCATCTTTCCCACCCTCATTGTGGTTTGGCCAACACAAAAAGAAGAAGGAAAGTTCACCAAAATTTCAAGATCAAGTATTACACAAGTTCCATTAGTCCTATATTTTAAGGTTTGGAAATATAGACCTCTAGGCTAATTAAGTATTTTGCTACAAAAACTCATCCACCTCAAGTAAGTGTTCTAAGTAATTTTTCTACTCTTTCATACTTCCATTTGATCTATTTTGATGTTCTAGTAGCAAATCATACAAATATAGTTATGTTATATACCACTTAACACATATTTTTTTTGTCACTAAAATGAGTTTAAAGAATTTTATTAGTGACCTTGTGAGCTCCATCATTTTTGGCAAAGATTAGGAGCCCATGACACCCTAAGAAGGTATATGGTAGGTTTATAATAGCTTTGGTGTTGATTGGAAGTGATTTGTACAAGTATTGAACTATTAAAAATGGTTTTACCAAAATATAGATGAGGTTCTGTCCGTTTTTGTAAAATTTGGAAATCTCAGTAGACCATGGGTTATTTTAGTTTACATATTTAGAAAATACTCTCAAAAACGAAGCCGTGGCCGCTGGAATGGGTAAAAACGAGCTTACGACGAGAAAGATACGTTAATTCTAAGTTTGACGACTAAAAACTATTTTCTGAAAAATAGTATGCTGTTACACGATTTTTAATGGTTAAACACGATCTAGACAAGCTGAAATATTAAAAATATATTAGTTCGCTGTAAGACGAAGCCGAGGACATAAAGAACGTAGAAAACGAGCTTATAACGACCGAGATACAAGCGTTTGAAACCCGACTTTCACAACACATTTTTATCAGCTTTTAATTAAAAATGTTTCTAAGTGTAAAACTGTTTTTGCGAGTGACCAAGTTGAGAGCCATTTTTTCTCATTGATCGAGTCAGTTTGAGACATTAACACTTTGAAGTAAAATCAAGTACTCCCGGCCTATTTTCCAAATTGACCAGCCATTCGACAACCGAACTTGTAACGAGTAAAATATGACCTTCCAAATATACCCGAAAACTACACAAAAAACAGCCAATTTGGCACGACTAACTAACTTAACCATTATTTTTCTTTATGTTTGGGACTCGTACGGACAAAATTTCGATGATACGAATTTAAGATGTTGTTACTAGCTTTCTAAAAACATGGAGATCGTTTCCTAACACTCAAAGTTCACCAACTTACGACTAGCTTTGCGAGACTACTTAGTCATTTTCTATTAGTTATTGAAAAATATTAAATTACGACGGAAAACTCTATTATTTTGCTATAAATCATCAAACGACGATTGTGGGATATCGTTACAACGTATTTACACGTAAAATGTTTGATGACTTAACAAGACGTCAAAAATATATTTTTCGACGATAAACGTTATTTTCAAATTTCACGAGTGGTATCGATAACATATGTAATTGCATGTGTAGCATCAATTCATGACTTACATTAGATCATATCATTCATATTAGGTTGTGGTTAGAGATCGTGCCTCATGTCAGTATATCCACTTTTGTCATCATAACTATTGCATCAGGTGAGTTTTCATAGACCCGTTTTCAATTAATTATTTCATTCCAAAACTTGCAAGGGAGAATACATTGTGTTAGGAATATGAATATTCAGTTGAAGACTCGGTCACCCTGAGTACTTATTAGCACATCATAGCTCGTAGGATAACTAGTAATATTAGTAGTAGCTTAGTTATTATTATTAGTATTGTGGAGTGGGTCGGGTCTTTACCCACTGTCAGCTCGCTCCACAGCCCGCTAGGGGCATATTATGTAAGTACTATAAATACCCTTTCCCACACAAGGGAAAGGGTGGAACTTCTCATTATGCAATCTAATACACACATCTTTCTCTCTCTAAAGTTCCCACTTTCTCTCTCTACACTTCTTATCTCATTTGATCCATATAAGCTCTAATCTTGTGTTTATTTGTTAGTGAATATCCTACAATTGGTATCAAGAGCCATGGTTAGGTTCACATAAAGGTATATTCACTGATTCGTGGTGATTTAGGGCATATTTGGTTCGAATAGTTTATCTCTTTAATATCCATTTTGTGCTTTGGTTTGTTGGTAAAAAGTGTTAGATCTTGTACTTTATAGCTTAGGGATAGTATAAGAGTAGTGTTTGGTGCTTGGAATCACAGATTTAGGCTTTGTGTGGTGATTTTTGGGTGAATCGTGTGTTGGTGAAAAAGTGTTCATCGGTGCGGTTTGTCTCTCGGAGTTAAATTCTAAGTTGCGGTTTGTTTATTTTTGTACAAGTAAAAGGTGCGGTTTGTGTTACCTCGAAGAAGCGGTTTGTCCTATTACCGGTTTTGGCAATAAACGACAAAACACTTAGAAAGCGACGTATTTGGCAGTTTGTGATGTGCGGTTTGTTGTCATGTCGTGCGGTTTCAGTCTAAGACAGTGACAGCTTTGTCTTCTTGTGACTTGCGGCATGTCTCTTGCGGCTTGTATCCTCAAAGTTGCGGTTTGTCTGTGCGGTTTGTGTTGTGCGATTTGTCTGTGCAGTTTGTGTTGTTTGTTGCTGTTTATGTCTTGCGGCTTGTATCCACAGAGGTGCTATTTGTCCGTTGCGGTTTGTGTCCTTGGGGTTGCGGCTTGTCTCTTGCGGTTTGTATCCTCAAGGTTACTATTTGCCCGTTGCGATTTGTGTCTTGGTGATTTTAGAAATTCCCGCGAAAGATTCGATGTCTCGGTTAAATCACAAGATCAGTAAAATCTCATATTTATTATGGCCACCATATCAAACACCGCATCAGATGATATTCAAGCAGCAGGGTCTGATACTCGTCCACCTATGTTAGATAGGACGGACTATGAGTCTTGGGCACAACGAATTCGACTTTACTGCTTGGGAAAAGAAAATGGAGCAAACATCCTTGAGTCCATTGATGAAGGACCATTTCAGATGGGTACCACCAGAGATGTTGTTACTACTGGTGAAGATGGCACCGTCACACTTGGAATTGACAGACCTCGCGAGTACAATGATCTTAATGATGAAGAAAAGAAGAGGTATGATGCTGACATTAGAGCTTCAAACATTGTCATTCAAGGTCTGCCAAAGGATGTATACAAGCTCATCAATTTCAACACTGAAGCTAAAGCTGTGTGGGACAATGTTAAAATGTTGTTGGCGGGGTCAGAACTCACAAAGGAAGACCGTGAGTCACAGTTGTATGATGAGTTCGAGCATTTCCAAATGAACCCAGGAGAGAATATCACAGACTACTATGTGAGATTTCATAAGTTGGTGAATGATATGAGGATGATCAGAATGACTATGCCCAACATCCAACTAAACTCAAAGTTTGTGAACAACATGACTCCTGAATGGACAGATTTGTTACTGCTGTCAAACTCAACAAAGGTTTAAGGGATACCAACTATGAACAGCTATATGCCTACCTGCAACAACATGAAAAGCATGCTGCCTACGATCGGGTGCTGAGAGAAAAGTTAAATCCTTCAACTCCAAATGATCCACTGGCTTTTATGACAAATGTTCTACCAACAACCCAATCATCATCCAACCCAAGCTATCATCAACTTCACTCACCAGTACCTGCTATGAGTTCTCAACTTGACTCAGGCTACTCTCAGACCGATAAAATGATTGACAACCTCACCAATCAAGTATCATTACTGGTTCAACAGTTTAAAACATCACTCCCTCAGACCAACAATCAGTTAAGGAATTCATCCAACCCACGCAATCTAGCAATGGTGGAGGATGGGAAAATTGTGGTTCAGAATGTGCAAGGGAGAGCTGGAAGAAACATGGGTCGAGGTTATGTGCAGAATAGAGCAGGGAATGCCAATCAGGGGCAAGGGAAACAGATCAAGTGTTATAATTGTGGGGGCTAGGACACATTGCCAGAAACTGCAATCAACCTAAACGTCCTCAGAACTCAGATTACTTCAAAGACAAGATGCTGTTAATGCAAGCTCAAGAGAATGGAGCTGTATTGGATGAGGAAGAGTTATTGTTCTTGGCTGGTGATGGGGGAAATACCTTTGATGAAGATGTAGATGAGCAACCAGTTCAGGATCTAGCACTTAACGATCCTAACATCTTCAAGGCAGATGATTGTGATGCATTTGACTCAGATGTAGATGATGAACCTACGGCTCAAACAATCTTCATGGCTAACTTGTCTTCCTTGGTCTCATCTCCTCGACAAGCTGGTTCTTCTAATGCATCCGTGATATCTGAGGTACTAAAAATTTATGACACATATGATATAGTTGATGGACAAAAGAATCCCAAAGAAGTACAACAGGCAGATGTTTCTGATTCAAATAATGTTGACATGGAAATAGCAATATTATTTCATATGAACACTATTTGAATCACAACAACTCGCCTGATGTACCAAATGGTGAATCTTCTGTTAATAATGATGCTTGTGTTATAAGTAATGTGTGTGCCTTAGATAATGCGTGTAACATAGATAATGCATATGAGTGCCCTGTGAACAACTTGCCTGTCCCTGATGATAACTTGATCACTAGACTAAACATTTATAAAGAACAAGTGGCTATGTATGAACAGCGTGCTAAGTTTGAACTTAATCAACGCGAGCAGAAATTAGAAGGTCAAATGAGTACACTTATTAAAGAGTCTAGAGTAAGAGAAGAAACATTAAAACAAGAGTTGAATTCTTTGAAAAATCAGCTAGAACAGTCTGTCAAACAGAAACAGGAAGTACAAAATTGTATAACTACACTTAAGCTAGAATTCAAAGAAAAAGAAAAGGAACTCTTAAATGATTTTTCTAGACTCAAAACCTTAAAGAATAAGCTTGAGGATAAGTTGTACACACAAGACCAAACCAGACAGACTGCCCAAATGATGTATAAGCACAGAAAGTTAAGTGACAAGCATAGTGAAAGCAAAGTAGGTGAATCTAAAATAGCTATTCATGAGATTGCTAAGGTAGCCCAACCTGCATTAAATGATTCCAATGTGATGTTTATGCCTAATCATGACCCGCCTGAGCATATCTATACTAAAGAGGAGGATGAGATAAGTGAGAGAACAAGGGAAAGAATGAATGAGAAAATGAGGGATCCCGAGTGCATAGCCAGACGAATAATAGTCAAGCCCCATGACTATAGTGAGGAAAATCGTTTGACTGTGTTTGCTCCTCAAAAGAAGTTAACACCTGAACAGATATTCTGGAAACAAGATAATGAAAAACTTAAGGAAGAAAAACTTAAGGCCAACACCCCTCTCGTTAGAAAAGTTGCGTCCATAACGGTGTATCCTCCCAATACACCTAGGAATTTGGTGCCTTTGTCTCTTCCCACTGAATGTAAAACCTTAATTAGCTTATATGTGCTTTGGCAACTGTTTGCTGATTTCGATAAAACATGTAAGAAGAGAATCACACCAACCGGCATTACTGAGGGGGAAAGGTGTTTTGAACATGCAAAAAGGTGTTACTTAACTGAGGTCATGCCATTCTTTAAACTACTTAAAGAACATTTTGAAGGGTTGCAAACTGCCCTCAACACAGAAATAAAAGAAATGAAAGTAGTGTTTAAAGACATGGAAAATGAGGTGAATGAATATGCAATAGAACTTAAGAGTCGTGAGATTGAAAGAAAAAACATACTCATCACTAATGACAACTTGATTGCTAAATGTATTGCACAAGATGTATTTTACACTGCTACTGATTCTGCATTGTCTGCTTGTCAATTTCATGAGTATGCTATTGCGTTAAATATCACCCAGAATCGCGTTGTTGAGCTTGAAGGGGAGAATTTAAAATTGCTTGAAAAAATTAAAAATGATGACCATGATAATATGGTTAAACGTTTTTCAAAACTAGAAGTTGATTATCTAAATTTGCAAATGAAACATCAACATTTAAATGAAAAACACAAAATATCAAATGACAAGACATCCTTGGATGCTCCTGAATTTGATACTTATTTTGAATTAAGCAAACGAGATGAGAAAATTCAAGCTCACACGAACACGATTCGACTGCTGAGGGCCCAAATTGCCCAATTGAAATCCAACAAGTGTGATTTGTATGGCACCAATAAACCTTCGTCTTCAGATTCTCAAAATTTTCAATATCAAAACACCATAAATAAGTTACATCATGAAAATGAGTGTTATCGAGAAGAAAATTCTAAGGTCAAACAACATTTCAAAGAGTTATATGATTCTTTTAAAGTTACAAGAAGCAATCACAATGATCAAATAACCTCTTTAACAAATGAAATTGAGAATCTCAAGGCTCAGGTGAAAGGTAAAATGCCATGCACCACTTGTAATTGTGATGCACCAAAGGCTACTGCTAGTAAAAGGTATGATGTTGATGTTGGGCGTATTCCATTTAACCTTAGAAATAATAGCTTTGCCCATCAAACATATCTCGATCATCTTAGAGAGGGCCTTGACACACTTCGTGAGGTAGTTGAAGAGGATAGAACTGAAAAGCCACTTGATAGGGCAGTTGTTTATGCCTGCAAACTCAAGAAAAGGATTCAGGAAAACTTAGAATATGCCATAGGCTCAGTCCCTAAGTTTAACAGCCATAGAGATAGATTTGTTGCATCATCATCCACTGTTAAGAAAAAACATGTAGCCTTTGATTTACCATGTACAACATCAGAACCCAGCACATCAAAATCAGGAAAACATGTGTTAGTGAAACAAACTAATGTTCCCATCGTTACTTCTACAGGAGTGAAAAGTGACACCCAAGCTAGCAGGTCAAAGCCTAAAGGCAATACAAGGAATGATAGGACTACGCCAGCTAAGAGTGATCACAAGAAGAGTGTAGAAGCCCAACCTAGGAACAATAAGTTTGCAAAGACTAGATTGAATCGTGTTGATTCTAGTATTAAAAGTACTGTAATTAATTTGAATTCTAATGCGGTTTGTAAAACATGTGACAAATGCTTAATTTCTGCTAATCATGATAAATGTGTTGTGTCATTTCTGATGTCTCATGCACCACCCCATGTTAATTATGTTAGAAAAACTGAAAGAAGTAAGAAAGTTTGGAAGGCAACAGGAAAAACTTTTGCAAATGTTGGGTATCAATGGAGACCCACTGGAAAGAAATTTGCTTTAGGAAATAAACATCCATTACCTAAGGTGAATAAACATAAGAATGTAAAAGTTAAGGAATGGAGACCAACATGTCGAATTTTGCCCTCAGGAACACAATGCCTTTAGCATAAGTCATCTGCTGAACCTAGGGTAGATTCCACTATAGTAACCTCAGTGATTGATACTTTTGTTGCTCCTGATTTTGTGTGTGCTAACCAAACGGACCCCAACTGCACGTGGGGATCCACATATTTCAGTTATCCATCGTTGTCTGTTTTCAAATGCAGGTCGTACAAATCGTCCTTTGGTATTTGGACTCAGGCTGCTCTAAACATATGACTGGGGATCGCTCACGGCTCAAGAACTTCGTGAAAAAGTTTATCGGGACAGTTAGATTCGGGAACGACCACTTTGGTGCGATTATGGGTTATGGAGATTATGTGTTCGGTGACAGTGTAATCTCAAGGGTATATTATGTGGAAGGATTAGGGCACAATCTGTTTTCTGTGGGTCAATTTTGTGATTCAGATCTGGAAGTGGCTTTCAGAAAACACACATGTTTCGTCAGAGAATTGGATGGTATAGATCTCCTCAAGGGCAGTCGGGGCACCAATCTATACACCATATCGATTGAAGAAATGTTGAAGTCCTCTCCCATATGCTTGCTTTCAAAAGCCTCTAAAACAAAATCATGGCTGTGGCATCGTCGTTTGAACCACTTGAACTTCGGTACCATAAATAATCTTTCCCGTAAAGATCTTGTTAGAGGGATGCCCAGACTAAAATATGAGAAAGATCATCTCTGCTCTGCATGTCAACTGGGAAAAAGCAAGAAACAAACCCACAAGCCTAAAACCGTTAACACCAACTTGGAAGTTCTTCATACCCTCCACATGAACTTGTGCGGTCCAATGAGAATACAAACCATAAATGGAAAGAAATATGTTATGGTGATAGTGGATGATTATTCTCGGTTCACATGGGTAAAGTTTTTGAGAACCAAGGACGAAACTACAGAGGTTATTATTAAACTGATAAAACAGCTGCAAGTAAGGCTCGATAAAACTGTCAGAATCATCCGCACTGATAATGGTACTGAGTATGTTAACCAACAACTCCGTAATTTCTATGAAAGTATTGGCATCACGCATCAGAAAAGTATCCCACGCACTCCTCAATAGAACGGAGTTGTTGAACGAAGGAACCGTACTCTGGTGGAAGCTGCAAGAACCATGCTTATATTTTCAAAGGCACCGATGTTTCTCCGGGCAGAGGCTATTGCAACAGCATGTTACACCCAAAACCATTCTCTAATTCATCCTGTTCATGAAAAGACTCCCTACGAGTTAATTCATAACAAGAAACCAGATCTTTCATTTCTTCGTGTGTTTGGCGCACTCTGTTATCCGACTAATGATACTCAATACTTGGGAAAGTTAAGAGCTAAAGCAGACGTAGGTATTTTTGTTGGATACGCACCTGACCGCAAAGGGTTCAGAATCTACAATAAGAGAACCCGACAAATCATGGAAACCATTCATGTCACGTTCGACGAGCTGAGTGAGCAACCTGCTTCAGGACAAATTAGTTCTGGACCCAATCTTAAACTTTTGACACCTGGACCCATTAGTTCAGGACTTGTACAGAATTCCACACCTGCGGATTCTTATGTACCACCTACATGTGAGGAGTTGAGGAAGTTATTTGATCCTATGTTTGACGAATACTTTGAGCCAACAAATGAAACCATCTCAAGTACTCCAGCTGTAACTCCTATGGCTGAGGCTCAAGCTCCACAAGGCACAGAAGGCCCAACAGCTTCAGTATCAGTCAGTCTCAATGCTCCAGCTGCCAGTCAATCACCTTTATCATCAAATACTCAATCCTCTCTAGTGCTACAAGAATCTGCAGATAACCATTCTTTGGAAGTTAATCCTTTTGCTCCTGTTGATGAAGTTCCTTTTGAAAACATATTTGCTCCTGAACCTTCATCAGACGCATCTTCTCTTGAAGAACACAGCACGGCTACATCAGTTCAAAACCCTTAACCTCACGACCATCTTAGAAAATGGACCAGCGATCATCCAATCGACAACATCATTGGCAATCCCTCGCGTCCAGTATCTACACGTAATCAACTAGCCACTGATGCACTATGGTGCTTCTTCAATTCCGTACTGTCCAAAGTCGAACCAAAAGATGCCAAAGAAGTAATGACTAAAGATTGCTGGTTCCAGGCTATGCAGGATGAAATTCATGAATTTGATCGATTTGAAGTATGGGAATTAGTGCCTCCTCTAGAGCTTGCAATGATCATTACTTTAAAGTGGATCTTCAAAGTGAAACTTGATGAGCATGGTGATGTGTTAAAGAACAAGGCACGGCTAGTTGCAAAAGGGTTCAGATAAGAAGAGGGCATTGATTTTGAAGAATCGTTTGCTCCGGTTGCTAGAATTGAAGCCATAAGAATCTTCCTTGCAAATGCTGCTAGTCGGAATATGATAGTCTACCAGATGGATGTCAAAACGGCCTTCTTGAATGGAGACTTAAAGGAAGAAGTTTATGTGAGCCAACCCGAAGGATTCGTGGATGCTGAACATCCTACTCATGTTTACCGCTTGAAGAAGGCTCTTTATGGGTTGAAGCAGGCGCCAAGGGCATGGTACGATACATTGTCCAAGTTCCTTCTAGTGAACGGGTTCTCCAAGGGTGTTGTTGATCCCACACTATTCACCAGGAAGTCAAGAAACCATCTACTACTTGTTCAGATTTATGTAGATGATATCATCTTTGCTTCAACAGATCCTAGTGAATGTGATAGATTTTCAAAGGAGATGAATTCCAAGTTCCAAATGTCCATGATGGGACAAATGTCATTCTTCTTAGGATTACAAGTTTCTCAAAGTCCCGGAGGCATATTCATTAATCAATCCAAATACACCAATGTGTTCTTGAAAAAGTTTGGATTCGATTCAAGTGAGCCTGTTGACACTCCCATGGTTGATAGAACAAAGCTGGATGAAGATCCTTCAGGGATTCCAGTGGATAAAACAATGTATCGAAGCATGATTGGATCTTTGATGTACATCACTGCTAGTAGACCAGATCTTCTGTTTGCTGTGTGTATGTGTGCTCGGTATCAATCCAAGCCAACCAAGAAGCATGTTGAAGCGGTGAAAAGGATCTTCCGATATCTTCAAGGCACAGTTCATATGGGTCTCTGGTATCCTAAGGACACAGCAATGGAGTTAACGGCTTATGCTGATGCTGATCATGCGGGATGTCAAGACACTCGTCGTAGTACTTCAGGAGGAGCTCAGTTTTTAGGGGAAAAGTTGGTTAGTTGGTCTTCTAAGAAGCAGATGAGTACTTCCATATCATCTACTGAAGCTGACTACATTGCCATGTCTGCTTGCTGTGCACAAATCCTTTGGATGCGATCACAACTTTCAGATTATGGATTCTCATACAACAAAATTCCCCTATATTGTGACAACAAAAGCGCCATTGCTCTTTGTTGTAACAATGTTCAGCACTCCAGGTCAAAACACATCGACATCAGGCATCACTTCATCAGGGAACAGGTGGAAAAGGGAATTGTGGAACTATATTTCGTGAGGACAGAGTTTCAGTTAGCTGACATCTTCACCAAGGCTCTCCCAAGAGAAAGGTTTCAATTTATTCTCCCACGCCTTGGTATGAAGAGCATGACACCTGAAACCCTCAAGTGTCTTCAGGAAGAAAAGGAGGAGTAAAGGATTGTCTTCTTATATCCTTGTACATAGTTGTATATATCTTAAAACAAAAAGAAAATACAAAAATATAAAACCTATAAAAACCATAAAAATCAAAAAATCGGAAAATACCAAAAATAGTCCTACCTAGGCATGTCTTCTGTTTATCGATAACATTTACGGATCTAGAAATGTCATTCAACAATGACACGGATCTTTAAATGAAGCTCGAGCAGAAGTTATACTAATCAGTTAAAACATGTCTTAATGGCTTGCTATTACTTTAGATAGCAACCCGCGCTTCAAACTGGGGAAAGCACGTCGCCAAAAAGACGGTTGTTCCTCCAACTGGGTGATGTTCACCTGGGCATGGATTACTTTATATCCATGTTTCTTTGATCTGATGTACTTTTCAGTGCGTCATTTCGTATATAAGAAGAGAAGTCTTCTTTGCTCAATTATCAGAAAACATTTAATCAGACACATTTTCTCCCAAAATTTTCTAACTAATTTAAATCAATTGGGATCACAAATCTCAAAGGGTTTGAAATTTTTGATCGGGGGAGAGAATGTGATTTAAATATGAAATCTGATAAAATGTGATGTTTTGGACATATATGTAAGCTCTCCCATATGTGCTAAACCATTTTGTATAACAATGCACATATTGAGGGGGAGCAAAATGTTTTGGATGTGGTAGTATGCTCTCCCATGCATTGATTAAGGGGGAACAAAGGATTTGGCAACTCATGTGATCGTGACTCAGACTTAACCAATGAATTGATGATAGCTAAAAGTCAGTAGTCGAAAGGACATGTCCTGGACGGGTAATAATTTCAAGCCAGTTTATCTGGTGATGTAAGCGTGTCTCGCAAAGGACGTGTCTGAGTAGAATGTACCGATTTTGAGCGATTTTCCTTGAATGTGATCTGGACAGGTAATAATTTCAAGCTAGTTCACTAGTGATGTAAGCGTGTCTCGCGATGATCATGTTCTTGGAAAATCAATCAATTCAAAAGTGCGAGCTTCACCTGACATGTGCAAATTTATAAAACAATTATTCGAGCACATATTGAGGGGGAGCATTTAAAAAATATAAAACTCTCAAGTGTTTGCAAAAATGTGTTTCAGAATCATGAACACTTTGAGAGATTTTTCAAAGATTTGGTTTATGGCAATTGTGGAAGTACACCGAAGACCGACCATTTTAATGAATGTATGGAGTTATAAGGATGGTTAGGTTAGGTACAAGTTCCCACGATCCCACCAGAGCCGGAGGGATCTACCCAGGGACAATCCACTAGTTAGTGTAGAAGTCCTTAGGTATGATTAAAAAGGAGAAAAGTAAGAATAAGGGAAGAGTGCTGACTGAGATGGAGCTAGTACTGGAACAAACCCAACAAGGTGCTAGTTATGAAGTCTCGGTAAGCACTGAAGGGGTTGAAGAATGAAAAAGAATTGTAAAGATAAAGGGTGAAAAGAAAGAAGCCCTCCTTACACTTTAGGCAGAAACCGGGTCAATACATATGCTGTCAGAATCACTTAGTTGATTGCTGGCATTGAAGACAAAGTATCATGGACCCAGTGATACGCTACACAACCCTCCCTAGCCACTCAAGGTCCCTCAAAGGATTCTTGTTTCAATTGTCACGGAGTATAATACATTTCTATCGCTCTCTCACTCCGAGTTAGATGATATTGAAAAGGTGGCAGTTCTCTCCAGCCTCCGCTCACTAAATCAAAACGCACTATCGAGTCTAGAGCCACGAGATACATAACAAGATCTCATAGGGACACGAATTATTTCTACACTGGTTGTTCAACATTAAGGACACCAGTTGTAAACTTATGAGTCCTACGCAGATCTTAGAAATCTGCCAGAACATTTATGAGAGAATTTACAAATGTAATTCTCAATGATTGAATGGAAATTCCTGCCAGGGTCAACATCAAACAGCCCTGAAAGCAGGCCACTTCGGTAGTTCCTTGTGGATTACGCTTAGTGGTCGCGGCGGTTTCAAACGGTCTACAGTTGTGGAGTGATCTCCAGCGACTCACCTAATCGTTGATTTACTACGGTAAGATCTTAAAAAACCCTTTGTGGGTTTTCGATTTAGGAACGGTTTTGGTAAGGATTAGAGAGAGTTTTCACACTATGCTGTTAACAATCTCGAAGTCCGAACCTGTAAGTACCGGACGTTTTATTGCTAACTGTCGAATGCAGGAACTTCTGGCGGCTGTAGCTGTTGGATGCTGTAGCTGGTTGCAGTTGTAGCTGGTTGCAAAAAAAATGCCATTCCACCACCACATGTTCACACTACAACATCATCTTTAACAAAGAAGTCATGATCAATCGAAAAGACCTTCAACACTGCTTCCGCAACTCTGAAGCTGAAGATCATGATCCAGATAAGTGTGAGCATGTTGGCACAACAAACACAATCCATCACCCCATGTTCGCTCTACTCCATCATCATGTTCAATGAAGTCATGACAACCTAAATGACCTTCAACACAGCTTCTGTTAACTCTGATGCTGAAAGTCATAACCCAGAATAGAGTGAGCATGTCGGTTCAAAGAGTACCACATCACATTGAAACATACCACTGAAAGATGACATGGAAACACATGGTGGATGATAACTCCAAAGAATCAACAAAGATCATCCAAGACAGAAGAAAAAGTCATCTGAAGATTTGCTGCTGCACAATGATCAAGGATTGTGAAGAATCATTGTTTAACGAGCTATGAAGTCAAGAGCCATGGATGAAGTGCAAAAATTTAGAACATTACTTCAGGGGTGACCTCCCTTAGGGGGAGATTGTTAGGAATATGAATATTCAGTTGAAGACTCGGTCACCCCGAGTACTTATTAGCACATCATAGCTCGTAGGATAACTAGTAATATTAGTAGTAGCTTAGTTATTATTATTAGTATTGTGGAGTGGGTCGGGTCTTTACCCACTGTCAGCTCGCTCCACAGCCCGCTAGGGGCATATTATGTAAGTACTATAAATACCCTTTCCCACACAAGGGAAAGGGTGGAACTTCTCATTATTTCAATCTAATACACACATCTTTCTCTCTCTAAAGTTCCCACTTTCTCTCTCTACACTTCTTATCTCATTCGATCCATATAAGCTCTAATCTTGTGTTTATTTGTTAGTGAATTTCCTACACATTGCACCATTTGTTTTTATACGGACCAAAGTATCAAATTCATTTACATTGCTTAAGTTACCATCATTGCCTTGTTAAAGTCCCCTTTTATTTATCATGGACCGTTAATTACGGAGTAAGCGAGAGTGAGTGAATAGATCTATTGAGGGTGACTCCTCCGTTCGGGTTGGTAGGGCCAACTAGTCTACGAACGCATTTCATTTCTATCATATCAGAGTGTCTGGCATAACACTCAGTTTGGGGCATTCATTTCAGTCTAGCTTCGGGGTCATGAGCTTAAGAGCCAATGTATTATTTTTATATGGCGTTTTTGTCATTTCACTTTATACTTGTGGTTACCGTAGAGACTTATCATTTACATAAACCTATGAATCTCACCAACTTTATTGTTGACCGTTTTAGCAATGTATTTTCAGGTAATTAAGGCATTCGCATCATGGGCTGCATGTGGACATATCATAGAGTCGCGGTGACGACGCGTCTCACTTGTATTTATATGCACTTTAAACTATCGTTTGGTTTGTAACAAACTTATTTCCGCGAACTTGAATCATCTTTTGGGACCTATCTTTTATAAACTCTGAATGTTTTATGAAATAAAACGATGTACTTTTAAAACGACACTTTAGGTCTTTCAATATAACTGTAACTATGATGCTATGGCAGTCGCGCCCCAGGTATTCTATTCCGCTGCAAATCAGGTATTTCGGGGTGTGACAGATTGGCATCAGAGCTAAGGTTATAGCGAACTAGGTTGTATCACGGACCCTAAACTATAACCACATCATCATAGCATCTCATCATTTCATCATAAGTGCATATTCACTATACATGCGGTTTCATACATATACTATACGAGTTACTTATACTTATACTTATATATATATATATATTTATATTGACCTGGTTTACAGCGATATGTCTTCACCCAACCACCCTATTATCATTCCAGCAGACTCGGATATCGAGGATGCTTTTTCATCCACTAATACACCTACATCACTACCCTCACCTTCCTATGCCTCGACATTCCCATGTCATTCACCATTGTTAGATGATAACTCCCACCTATTGGAGGTATTAGCACCACCTGAGCCAGACTTAGAAGAGACTACCAGATATGGCACTAAGACTTTTGAGATTCAGGAGACTGCCCCTACCTTTCCACTATCACCACTGTCATTCCCCTTTCCCATTCCCACATATCAGGAATTAGATGACACCTTGTGGATAGTACCAACATCACCGACTCGACAGGAACATCAGCCGATTCCTCAAGAATGGTTTGAGATCTATACTATCTCGGATATGATCGATGCACAACTCCAGGCCCCACATCAGAACTCATCACAACCCCAAGATGCCGCAACCCAGGATCCAATCAGAGGAGCACCAGGGAGCCTCTAGACTAGACTTATATCTTTACTAGCTTTTACTATTATCTTAGCCACGGGGTGTGTGGCATAGTTCAAAGAAACTTGTAGTATTTTGGTTGTTGTACAACGAAATCACCAAGTATTGACTCTACTATATGGATATGGTTGTGCTATGTCTGATATCGGCCTATGTGGGCTGAAATTTTCATTTTATATATTCATGTGTGTTATGATTATATTTATGATATTTTTGTGGTTACATCTTGTTGTGATTTCACTCTATATATACATGTCATGGTTGCGTATATGTAAGTGTGATGATCCTTATTACTCATAAATTCTCATGGTCTCTTATGATTTTGAAGAAGTTAGGTTGAAACAAGCCGCTCCAGCCATGACACAAGCCACTGTTGCACAAATTATTGCCAAGAGCCTAGCCACAACCCTCGCCAAAAATCTCACTCACGAGGAATTTATGGATTGCTAGCCCCACTCCTTTAACGGAACTGAAGACGCGAAGGGACTCTGCAAGTGGTTCGAAGAAGTAGAAACAGTGTTTCGAATGGGAAGCTGCTGCAAGGAAGAAAAGGTTAAGTTCGCCATTTGCACTTTTCGGGATCATGCCCAGGAATGGTGGACTAAATATGTTCGGATAGTAGGGGTCGACACTGCTTATTCGATCTCTTGGGAGAAACTACAAATGATGATGATGTTAGAATATTGTGCAAGGAGCGAATTACAAACAATGGAACAGAAAATCCTAGACCATACCATGATAGGAGGCGATGTTACCGAATACACTGATCGTTTTTACGAGTTAGCACGACTATGCCCTCAATGGATGAACAGAAAAGCAAGAAACTTGAGAGGTATATCAGGGGACTCTCCTTTGAAATTCGGATGTTGGTCGCCTCATTAGAACCCGATACTGTGTCTACCGCTATCCGTATGGCGATTGAGGCAAAGGAACACATAGCTCGCACCAAGGTCGTAGGGAACAATAATGGAAACAAACAGAAATGGAACAACAACAAGAGAAAGTGGGACAACAACCAGAATGACAATGCTACACAACAACCACCTAAGAAGCAAGAAGTTGCTAAGGCCTATGCTGCAGGACCAACTAAATAGAAAGGATATGCAGGGACTTTACCCAAGTGCAATAAGTGTCGGTTTCACCACAATGGACCTTGCCCCACTCGATGTGGAAACTGCCAAAAGGTCGGACACAAATCCAAGGATTGCAAGGCTCCCACCCTCGTAATGAATCAGAAAGTCACGGTAACCTGCCATGAGTGTGGAGTAATTGGACACTTCAAGAGTGAATGCCCAGAGCTGAGAAACCAGAATGAAGGAAGAGCTCGTTGAAGTGCGAAGCTCGTCAAGACAACGACGACAATGAAAATGGTTAAGAACAAGGAACTTCTGCTTTAATAATAAACCATAGACGAAGCCCTTTAGGGTTGTATTTCTTTAAGTAGTCTATCTTAAGTACTTTCTTGTAACCCTATTGTATCATGCACCTTTTTATCTAATGTAATCTCTACCTTTTATCATCTCCACAGTAATCATAACCTTCATTTATTTCATTTCCTATTCCAATTGCCCAATTTTCAATCATTTCGCAACAACATACCGCTATCCTAGTAGGGTTAGGAAAATTTCGCCTCTGACTATAGACTATTGCCATTCCGTAAGATTCTCCACACACATCCTATAACCCATTCAACAGATTTTATCCCAAACTATTCGCTACCATTTTGTAGAACTGTTTTACATAATTTTAATACAAGATATTTTACTACCGCTTTATAAAACTGTTTCACATAACTTTACTTCAAGCTATTTTACTACCATCTTAGAAAACTATTTCACAAAATTTTAAAACGAGTTATATTGCTACCACCTTATAAATTGATATTCTGTCATCCTATCAACTATTTACTACTATTTTATCAAACAACACGTTAAGCACCATCTAAAACTTTTGAGAAACATAATACTACTTTGACTAAACCGAGCATCGCATCATTAGTCCTCAATTATACATAGCCTGATCACCTATGACTAATTCAGGAAGAATTATGCCATGAAGGAAACAATCATCTTTTCAACAATTCTTAATAACAATCTTCATTCAAAAGTTTTGTAACCAAATAGAATTTTTCATAAACATCCCGTTTGACAAACCCTCTCTAGATACCTACACCACATGTCACTCACTCAACTGTTAAGTTGGATTTTTACCCTTGACCTCTCTAGGGAAGGCTTTCCATATAAGAGGAGTATTCCAAGACATAAGAAAACAATGAAAGGGTTACAAAACCACAAACAAGGACCAGAAGTATGTAGTAAGTTGATTCATATCGCAACGAAAGACATAAGATTCCACGAGGCAATCCAAATCACTATCTTTGGCATAGTCACCTAATCCTATCATTCCAGAAGTACTAGTTAGACTAAGCACAATAGGCGAAAGGAGACTCATATCGTAACATTAGTTAGAGCAAGACACAAGGAATCAAAACTATTACCATATCTTTATCCCTTCGATAACACCTTTCTGACGAACTTATCATCGTAGGATTAGTCACGAGACACGTGGTACAACTTTCAAATACTCCCAATAGAGGATAGACGATACCCCTCAAACTTCTGGCAATCCCTTTAAGATATTTTTACCCCATCAGATATACGCATGGTCTACCATCCTCGGACCAACGGACATTGAAGAGAACTATCCAAGCACTATAGGACGTGCTCAGCGCCGTATAATCAACCTCGAATTGTTTAGAGCAATCATTTGACATTGACAGAATTCAGCTTCAACAATAGCCATCACACGAATATAAAGACTGCACCCTTTAAGGCACCCTATGGTCGAAGTACCAATCGCCTATTGACAGACCAAAATCGGAAAAGCCCAACTCACTGGTCTAGAACTTAATTGTGAAACGACAAACGAAACTCGTACAGGTCAAGAATCAGTTACAAGCAACAAGAAAACAATAGAAAAGTTAGGTCGGTACATGACGCAAATCATTGAAATTAAGTGTCCCTAAGCCGCGAACCATTAGGATTCGAGTTGGAGAACGAGTTATGTTGAAAGTCTTTCCTTGGAAAGGCATGATACAATTTTGGAAACGCGGGAAATTGAGCCCTAGGCATATGGGACCATTTAAGATTCTAGCTAGAATCGGCCGAGTAGCTTATAGACTTGAACTTCCACCAGAGCTCAGTAGTGTGCACAATACATTTCAGATTACAACCTTAAGAAGTGTTTATCCGACGAATCCCTCATCATTCCATTAGTAGAAATTCAGCTCGATGACAAACTTAAACTTTATTGAAGGGCCTGTAGGAATTAGGGATCAAAATGTCGTGAAATTAGAGCATAGTCGAATTCCCATCGTGAAGGTTCGCTGGAATTCTCGAAGAGGTCCCGAGCTTACTTGGGAGCGGGAAGACCAGATGCGACTCAAATATCCACATCCTTTCACCAAATCCACTCCAGAGAGCAACACTAACTGAATTCAGGGACTGAATTCCTTTTAGGGTGGAAGACTGTGACAAATCATAATTTCAGGTCATTTTCCAAACTTTGAAATTTACTATTCACAAATTACTATTCATCATTTTTGAAGTCAGTTTGCGACTTTGAAACGTTATCAAAAAATTTACTATTTACGAAAAAATATTCATTCCCGGAGGGAAATCACTATTCATGGTTATAATTCATTATTTCGTAAACTAGGTTTGCGGGTATTCAAAATTCACGTAACCTTTAGGGTTTAGTTGCGTATTCATGGAATATCACAAGGGACACATCATATAGACTAGAGTAGTCTACATATCATCAGTAACATCATCTTCATATTAGGTCATTCACGGGTTTGCATATTTTCAATTCACATATATTTATCTAATAAACAAATGCTACCACTCAATCATTTACTATGAGCAATATACTCGACACTCCCGACTATGGTCCAAATATATTTTCACACTCATTATAATGATATAAAAGTTATATTATTAGTTTACCCGGTGTTTTGAAACCATTTACTATATATACCGTTAAAAGCTTATAACTACGACGGTTTACAAAATTTCAACACGATAACTAATTGGACACCCGATTCTTGCAAGAAATGTGATTTTATAATTTTTACAACTTCGTCATATTTTATTTTGTTCCGTCAAAATTTATTTCTAGCTAACTCAATACCCGGTAACACATAATATCTTAACTAATCCTAGCTAAATCTCATCCAAGGGACAAGAACATTTATTAGCACCCAAATCTCTTCCCCTTTCCCCCATTTTCCGCCTCTTGCCCCCCCCCCTCCTAGCCCACTTTGACCACAATTTAGACCTAAGCTAGTTGTCTAACTAATAATCATCACATGCTTCCTCATTTAATACTTCAAGAATTACAAATAAACACACATACAATAACTAACAAAAAAATAAACTAGCAAAAATTTCTCTCATCTCTCCCACCCTCATTGTTGTTCGGCCAACACAAAAAGAAGAAGAAAAGTTCACCAAAATTTCAAGATCAAGTATTACACAAGTTCTATTAGTCCTATATTTTAAGGTTTTGAAATATAAACCTCTAGGCTAATTAAGTATTTTGCTACAAAAACTCATCCACCTCAAGTAAGTGTTCTAAGTAATTTTTCTACTCTTTCATACTTCCATTTGATCTATTTTGATGTTCTAGTAGCAAAGCATACAAATATAGTTATGTTATATACCACTTAACACATATTTTTTTGTCACTAAAATGAGTTTAAAGAATTTTATTAGTGATCTTGTGAGCTCCATCATTTTTGGCAAAGATTAGGAACCCATGACACCCTAAGAAGGTATATGGTAGGTTTAGAATAGCTTTGGTATTGATTGGAAGTGATTTGTACAAGTATTGAACTAATAAAAATGGTTTAAACAAAATATAGATGAGGTTCTGTCCGTTTTTGTAAAATCTGGAAATCTCAGTAGACCATGGGTTATTTTGGTTTACATATTTAGAAAATACTCTCAAAAACGAAGCCGTGGCCGCTGGAATGGGTATAAACGAGCTTACGATGAGAAAGATACGTTAATTCTAAGTTTGACGACTAAAAACTATTTTCTGAAAAATAGTGTGCTGTTACACGATTTTTAATGGTTAAATACCATCTAGACAAGCCGACATATCAGAAATATATTAGTTCGCTGTAAGACGAAGCCGAGGACATAAAAAACGTAGAAAACGAGCTTATAACGACGGAGATACAAGCATTTGAAACCCGACTTTCACAACACATTTTTATCAGCTTTTAATTAAAAATGTTTCTGAGTGTAAAACTGTTTTTGCGAGTGACCATGTTGAGAGCCGTTTTTTCTCATTGATCGAGTCAGTTTGAGACATTAACACTTTGAAGTAAAATCAAGCACTCCCGGACTATTTTCCAAATTGACCAGCCGTTCGACAACCGAACTTGTAACGAGTAAAATACGATCTTCCAAATATACCCGAAAACTACACAAAAACAGCCAATTTGGCTCGACTAACTAACTTAACCATTATTTTTCTTTATGATCGGGACTCGTATGGACAAAATTTCGATGATACGAATTTAAGATGTTGTTACTAGCTTGCTAAAAACACGGAGATCGTTTCCTAGCACTCAAAGTTCACCAACTTACGACTAGCTTTGCGAGACTACTTAGTCATTTTCTATTAGTTATTGAAAAATATTAAATTACGACGGAAAACTCTATTATTTTGCTATAAATCATCAAACGACGATCGTGGGATATCGTTACAACGTATTTACACGTAAAATGTTTTATGACTTGACAAGACGTCAAAAATATATTTTTCGACGATAAACGTTATTTTCAAATTTCACAAGTGGTATCGATAACATACGTAATTGCATGTGTAGCATCAATTCATGACTTACATTAGGTCATATCATTCATATTAGGTTGCGGTTCGAGATCGTGCATCATGTCAGTGTATCCACATTTTTCATCATAACTATTGCATCAGGTGAGTTTTCATAGCCCCGTTTTCAATTAATTATTTCATTTCTAAACTTGCGGGGGATAATACATTGCACCATTTATTTTTATACGGACCAAAGTATCAAATTCATTTACATTTCTTAAATTACCATCATTGCCTGGTTAAAGTCCTCATTAATTTATCATGGACCGTTAATTACGGAGTAAGCGAGAGTGAGTGAATAGATCTATTGAGGGTGACTCCTCCGTTCGGGTTGGTAGCGCCAACTAGTCTACGAACGCATTTCATTTGTATCATATCAGAGTGTCTGGCATAACACTCAGTTTGGGGCATTCATTTCAGTCTAGCTTCGGGGTCATGAGCTTAAGAGCCAATGTATTATTTTTATATGGCGTTTTTGTCATTTCACTTTATACTTGTGGTTACCATAGAGACTTATCATTTACATAAACCTATGAATCTCACCAACTTTATTGTTGACCGTTTTAGCAATGTATTTTCAGGTAATTAAGGCATTCGCATCATGGGCTGCATGTGGACATATCATAGAGTCGCGGTGACGACGCGTCTCACTTGTATTTATATGCACTTTAAACTATCGTTTGGTTTGTAACAAACTTATTTCCGCGAACTTGAATCATCTTTTGGGACCTATCTTTTATAAACTCTGAATGTTTTATGAAATCAAACGATGTACTTTTAAAATGACACTTTAGGTCGTTCAATATAACTGTAACTATGATGCTATGGCAGTCGCGCCCCAGGTATTCTATTCCGCTGCAAATCAGGTATTTCGGGGTGTGACAGACAGCCTCTTTTCTAAAAGTGTCAAAACGCGTTTCCTAGCCTTCTAGTTATCCAAAACCGTTTAACAACAACTCTCAAACTAATCCTAGCTCTTCCACCAATTTCTCAACATGTCAATAGTGATTTAACAATAAACTTAGCAATATAAAAAGTTCAATTCATTATAAATAAAGTATTCACCAAAACTAGTTGAGTTACTTACTACCTCATATGTCATGTTTTAATTTTTACATCTTGTCAAGATTCATAACCAACTAGTTTATTCATGATAGAAATTTGTTTAAGACATAGTCACTAGTTATCGACTCATTGTGGTTATAAAGTTTTACAAACATGTACAAAGTGATAATCATGTGTATGTAACTTGAACTAAATATCATGATGTAAAGAGTGTAAAATTTATGAAAGTAAAGTATTACTTACTTAAGTAGATTAGTGTGATGAGAAGGTAATTTACTTGATTAACCCAAGACTAATGCTTCTAAAACCCTTACTAGTATATCCTAATGATACTTGAACTTAACCAAACGAGTTCTCTTCTTCCCTTGCTTCCTTGGGTGGATCGAATGTATGAGCAAGTGAGTGTGTGATGTCTTTTTTTTCTTCTTCTTCTAACTAGCTACTAAACACATACATGTACATATATATATTAGAGGACTTTCAAATTAGCAATAGTGAGTCAAAAATACATCATGGCTATGTATTTATGGTTGTGGCCGAATGGGGGCTAGGAGGGGGGACAAATTGGTGGTCAAGCCACCCAAAACTTGGTCTTACGATTCCATGCTTTAAGGTTGAAATGTTGGTAATTAATGGTAAGTGTAACTTGTCTAGTAATTATTATAGAACAAGAAGGGGGGGAAGGGGGGGGGGCACATGGATGAATTTTGGAGTAGAAGAGTTAATTTGGTACAAAGGTGTATATATTCTATGTATTGGGTATTAAAAATAGGTATTGGTTATCGGTTTGGTGATTAACGTAAGTTATATGTAATTAAACGTTATAATTAAAGAAATTAGGCGTAAGGAAATATTTTTGGAACTTTGGTAATAATTTAGGAAGTATAAAATTGCGTTAAAAATAATTGTTAGGAGTATTGGGTATGTTGGGTATTTATTTAAATAGCGAAAAGCGTTTGTTAAATTCACAATCGTAAATAAATAAAAAGGGAATTATCTTAGGGATTAAAATTTCGAACCGGAGTAGGAGCAAGGTATTGGAATGTTGTGGACTAAATATAGCCTAAATTCCTAGTGCACAAGGGGGTTGTTCCTAGTTTTACGTTTATTTAACTAAAAAGTTATACGTAAAAAGTATTCTTGTAAATTTCAAAGTAATGACTTAGAGTTTAGAATTAAATGTTGACGTGAAAAATTTTGGGTTGTTATATTTCATCAGGTCTTTAACAATGAAATTCTTCTTCTTTTGAATGATTGGACCCAATTCATCCAGCTTAGTGATCCCAAAGTCATTGAAGGTGAAAGGATTATGAACTTCAAAGTTCCTTTTGTCAGCTCCTCTATATACATTGAGAGCTGCAGACTTGGTATTTGCTTGAATTTTTACATCAGTGATTGGTTCAGGCCTGAGTCTCTGATTCATGTACCACTGCTATTGTTCAATTTTCTGCTTTTTTCTTTCAGCCATTTTCTGTTGATTTAGCTTGAGGGTCTTTAACGCTTCTATCTGAGCCTTTTTGTATGTTTCCCCAGCTTTATCAAACGTGAATTTCTTAGGATCTATAACTAGCAGTGGTGCATCTTCCTTAACAATCTTGGTGACTTCCAAGTTTGTCAGGGCCAGTCTTCTTGCTTTTTCATCTGCCTTCTTTATTCGATCCTCCTTTTCCATGTGAGCATCCAGTTCTTCTTGGGTTAGAAAGTGCAGCATTCCATCTATTATGTAAGGAACCCTTTCAGGCTCATCCGGATCCTTACGAACTTCTTTGGATGCTGGCACCAATTTTGGTTATTCAGGCTCAATGTCAGTAAGGATACTTTTGCCTTTGTTCTTTTGAGCTGATGAAGATGATTGTTCGTTGTGTGGAACTTCAATGGAGGGTGATCTGTAAGATTGCAAGGGTACTGCAGTTGTGATTGTTGGAGGAGTTGTTGTTGAGATTACTATGGCAGTTGTTGTAGTGGAATGCTCCCCCTTAGACAGAGGAGGGAGAGATTTCTTGTGAGGATCCAGCTTCCTGAAGAGTTGCTGGGTTGGTGTCAGGACTGCCTTTTTTTTTGAGGTGTTCTCCCCCTCAATAGTTGCGTGAGCGAATATGGGAGCAGCTGTTGATGTAGGCAGACTGACCGAGTGGGTGGAAGAGATGTTGTTGGCAGCCTGAAGGAATTCCTTCATCATGTTTTTGATGTCGGAGGTATCTTGTTTGATGACGGATACCTCAGAGCAGATGGTAGCTTGGGAGATTTCAACGGCAGTCAGTCTAAACCCGAGATTCTAGTCCATAGAGCTTGAGGATTGGGCCAAGCTTTCCAGGTGAGAAGTTTGAGCAATGAGGGAGGAGATGAGTTCCTGTAAGGAGGAGCTGAGGCCTTGAAGGTCAAGGCAGTTGAGTAGAGAGATGAGCTCAGAAAGAGATGTAGAATTCTTGAGATAGGTTTCTGATGCTTCAAGAATCTTCTTGTTAAGAGCAGGATCATCTTTGACAGCTTCCTTGATAGTGTTCAGACTGGCGGTAACATCAGCGAAGGAGTTGAGAAACCTGATCAGATATTGATTTAGATTTTTCAGATTGTTGGTGAAGAGCTTCTCAGTCCTTTCTTGGTGATCAACCCGTTCAACAGAAAAGGCTTCAATTGTAGCCTTGAGATCAGCATAACTGGCAGCAGCTTCAGTGTGTTGTTCCCATTGTCGGCCAGTGATTTTCTTGAACAAGGAGCTTGCAGTTTGTTATAAATACTGAACCAGTTGCCTTTCAGTGGGAGGGAGTGTATTGTCAAACTCCCTAAAGGAAGATGAACTTGAGGACTCTGATTCTGAGGATTCATCATGTAGAAAAGGTGATTGTTCAGGCTTTGGAGAAGGAGAGGGATGGTGTTCTTGGTCAGGTTCCTCATGATCATTATCAAGGTCATCACCAGATTCAAGCACTTCTTCATCACTTTCGATGTCAGGCTCTTCATTAGAGAGAAGAGCAGCCTGAATATCTGCCATTGACTCAAGCTGTAAAAGTGCGTTAGCCGGCTCCTCTTTAGAAGAAGACTCGCCTTGGTTTTGGGCAGGTCCTGACCCCTCAATTCCAAAAGAGTGGGTTTTCTCTGTCTGGTCCTTAGGGCCAGTTCCCGATTGATCAGCTCCAGGGTTAGGTTTTGGTTCCATATCAGCGGGTGTTTTGATTCCCCGTGAGTCTTTGTCCCTGGTTGGTCCTTCAAGCACTGGTGGGTTTTGGCCAGTGTCATCCTTAGGAACCGTGGAAGATGATCCCATATCAGTGGGTTGTATGTGTCCTTCTGAGTCTTCGGGATGAGGATTGGTGCCCTCAGACAAAAGCTGTGATATGCGAATGTGCTCATCAGGCAAGATAAAAGGTATCTCACTACCAGCGGGTTGTATAGTTCCCTCTAGGTCTTGGGGAGTAGTAGGTGGGACCAAGGACACTGAGTGGGATATGTCAGTACCCTTTGTTACCTTCGGGGGTGATTGTACTCTGGTCTCAGTAGGTGTCTTAGAGGGCTTGGTCTTTCTTCTCCTTGTAGGAGGTAGTGCTCCTGAAGTCTCAGGGCCCTGTGACTTGGGTAGGGGCTTAGTCACAGTGCTAGACTTCCCTCCCATGATCCTCTTCGGAGGGGGAGGAGGAGACACTGATTTTGCATGATTAACAATGGTAATCATGTGATCCGTCAATGCAATAAGACGAACTTGTGCAGGGTCCCGTTTGAAATTAGGCGGACTCAGGATGCTGCAAGGAAAACCAACAGTAACATCCTGAGTGTAGTCTGAACCTAGCAGGCTCTCAAAGGCACATGAGATAAATCTCGGATATGACACATATGTGCCTTTGGATTTGTTTAGGAGCTTGGTGATGAGATCAATGTAGATGATCTCTCCCATGTCGATTTCAGTCTCGATCATAAGACAGTAAGCCATCATCAATTGAATGTTGTTAATTTACTCAATTGATGAATGGTTTCAGCCGAGAACCTGAACCACAAAGGTGAACAAGATTTTCTATGCTACCGGAAAGGAGTTTTTAGTCATCGGAGTTTGATTCAAGTAACTAGGATTGAGAGCTATTTTGGCTAGCTCTTCTTTCACAGTGTTGGGACTGAGAAGAGCAGTGTACTCACCTTGTTTATAGTTCAACCCAATAGATGAACAGAAGGTGGTGAAGTCGATGGTAAGTGGCCTTCGGCCGTCCATAACGGAAAATATGATGTGGTAGGTTTTGAGTGGGTGTAACTCAGATACATCAGTGGGTGGATTTGGGTCATAGGCAACAGCAGTGCCCTAAATCTCGTTGAGGAGATTTTTGTAGAGCATGGGGGCATTTAGTAAAAGCTGTTTTTAGAGGGCAGTCGTACAGGAATTTGATGATTTCATGGTAGGCGGTGACGTCTGCTGGGTAGCAAAAGTTTCCTATGACATTATTGGTTTGAAACTTAACATTTGCTAAAGTCTTACCTTCCCATTGAGGTGCAAGTACAATCCTGAGTTCTTCAGCCATTTAGCTTTTTGTGAAGAGATTGATTTGTTGACCGGAGGTTGATGCGGAGATGTAGTTGGGAAGGAAAAGAGGTGAACACAACTTTGAGAGAGAATTTTTTTGCAAAGTCTTAGTCAAAGATTTGTGTGTGTGTTTTTGGTTGGAAAGGCTTATAAGGAATGATGGGGAGTTAATTTGGAATGTCAAGGGTTTTATTTTTGAAAACGATTTTGGAATAACCGTCTGACATCCGCATTTAATGCCACCACTCCACTCACCCGCTTTTTTCACAATAGTCGAGGTGAGCAGTTAGACAGTCCTGAAAACGGTGCTTTTGCCGTCTTGATGTCATGTCTCAAATGATCATAGTGTTTTGTGTATGAGAGGACATTTAATCCTAAGTAAGTATTGGATGCGACCCAAGACATGGATGCCAGAAAGGCAAAAAGAATAAATATTCTAATTATTTAATATGTTCAGTTACCAACCTATGACATTTACTAACTAGATACTTGGAGCATTTAGTTCTACATTTAATGTTAGTGTCTTGAATCCCTGAATGAGTTTTCATTCAAGGCTGATGATAGGAGCCTAGTAACTATACTGAGGATTAGGTATCATTTTTGTTTAAGGAGTTGAGAATGTTCTTCTAATCAGTGACCTGATTATCGATATCCAACATACCAAATTCTACTTTCAGTCTAGTGAATGTAGGTTCATCCAAGGGCTTTGTGAATATGTCAGCTAGTTGATATTCAGTGGGGATGAAATGTATCTCAATATCTCCTTTCATGACGTGGTCCCTGATAAAATGATATCTAATATCAATGTTTTTGGTTCTTTGATGGAGAATAGGGTTCTTTGAGATGGCAATGGAACTTGTGTTATCACAAAAGATGGGGACCAATTTGTAAAGGATATCATAGTCGCTGAGTTGACTTTTCATCCATAGCACATTTGCACAGCATCCCGCAGCGGCAACATACTCAGCCTCAGTTGATGACATAGCCACTGATTGTTGTTTCTTGGAGCTCCAACAAACTAATTTGCCTCCGAGAAATTGACAAGAGCCTGAAGTGCTTTTTCTGTCCATATTGCATCCAGCATAGTCTGAGTCAGAATATCCTTTGAGATCGAAGCCTGAGCATTTTGGATAATACTGACCAAGATTTAAAGTACCCTTCAGATATCTGATGATTCTTTTAACAGCAGTGAGATGTGATTCTCTTGGATCAGACTGATACCTTGCAACTAGACAGACAACAAATTATATATCAGGTCTTGAGGCAGTTAGATACATCAGTGACCCTATCATTCCTCGAAATAGGGTTTAATTTACTGGTTTCCCTGTGAGGTCTGGACCAAGGATGTTGGGAGGAACCATTGGAGTTTTTACTGAAGAGCAATCAGAGAGCTCATACTTTTTCAGTAGGTTCCTGGTATATTTTTCTTGACTGATGGAGGTTCCTTTATCAGTTTGTTTGATTTTAAGTCTAAGGAAATACGTCAGTTCTCCCATCATACTCATTTCAAATTTCTTTGTCATTAGTTTCTCAAACTGTTTACAAAGTTTTTAATTTGATGAGCCAAATATGATGTCATCAACATATACTTGAACCAATATGACATCTCCTTTTATCCTATAGATAAACAGTGTGTTATCTATCTTTCATCTCACAAATTTGTTTTGAATGAGGAAGGTTGAGAGAGTTTCATACCATGCCCTTGGAGCTTATTTTAGTCCATAAAGGGCTTTGTCAAGCTTACAAACGTGGTCAGGGAACTCACTGCTTTCAAATCCAGGGGGTTGTTGAACATAAACTTCTTCTTTAAGTTTTCCATTCAGGAATGCACTTTTGACATCCATTTGATAAACTTTGAAGTTCATGTACGTTGCATAGGCAAGGAAGATTCTGATGGCTTCTAGTCTTGCAACGGGAGCAAAAGTTTCCTCATAGTTAATCCCTTCTTGTTGGTTATAACCTTTAGCAACAAGCCTAGCCTTATTCTTTATGACTATGCCACTTTCATCTATTTTATTTCTGAAAACCCATTTCATTCCAATGACACATGCGTCTTGAGGACATTTGACAAGAGTCATAACTTTGTTTTTATCAAATTGCTCAAGTTCATCTTGCATAGCCTGAACCCAACTTGGATGTTTCAGTGCTTCTGAGACATTTTTAGGTTCAATTGTAGACAGGAAGTCAACAAATAGGCATTCATTGGCTGAGGCAGCTATTAATTTAGAAGGCATGCTTCTAGTAAGCATACCTTCAGTGGGTTCACCAATAATTTTAACAAGTTCAATATCCTGAGATTTTGACCATCTTTCCTGAGGTCTAGGATAAGAGTTGGAACTTGTAGATGCCTGATTAGGAGGTGGAGTAGGTTCAAGGACATGTGTTTGAGGTTCATTGGTGTCAGGGATTTTAGTTTCTTCATTTCGAACTCTCTGGTCTCTAGGTTCCTGAACATCAAGATCAGGTTGAGTGTTTGAGTTTGCGATTTGTTGATCATCAATGAATTCACTGATAGTTGGTTGGGGAAGGTTATGAGAAATAATATAGTAAGAGATATCAGCATCTGCTTGATATTTGGTGGAGGGATGACTCTCAGAATAATATTTGGTGGAGGGCTTTGTTTTGTTTAGCAAGGTTGTTTATGTTTTGGAAATTTAGGTGGGAGAGTCTTTTGTGCCAGAGCCAGTTGAGTGTCTCATTGGCTTTTGCAAATAGACAAGTACCATTCTGAGTGAGTGTTGCCATATCCAACACATAAACATCCTCTCTTTTTGGTGGTATAAGAACAATTTCTTTATTAGCATTGAAGATAGTCCATTGCTTATCATCGAACTGAACTATGTATTTAGCATTACATAGTTGACTGACACTTATAAGATTGTACTTGAGACCATTAACATAAGCTATTCTAGTAAAAACTATACCGTTGCAGTTTACTAAACCATAACCTTCAGTGAGACATGATGAGTTATCAGCAAATACCACTTTGGGTCCTGGTTCTTTAACATATTTGTGCAGATATTCCTTCACACCGGTCATACTCCTTGAGCATCCACTGTCTAGATGCCAAAAAGGTCCCTGGAATGTCTCTGCATAAACAGTAGACTGCGTTAGTTTTTCTTATTGACCCACCTTTTAGTGGGTTTGGCTTTGTTGGCCCTTTTGAACTGTACAACTGATTCATGGTTAGTGGTTGAGTGAATAGTGCTCCATATTTTTTACACTTGGATGATGAGGATTCAGAAGAATTTGTGGTAGTTCTTCTGTTTTGAATGATCATGTCATGTTCTGAAGTGTTATGAGAGGGATCTCCACATATATTACAACAAGAGTACATGAGACAGTCATCAGGATGATGGTCATTGAATCCACAATGTGGACAAGACTGAAGAGATCTAGCCTTCGATCTCTGATTGTTTTTGGAAGATGAGGTGTGCTTGAAGACTTGAGCTTTACAGCTTGCTTGAGCATTCAGGGAGGCCAGATGGGATTTGTGATCAGAGGTCCTGTGATCCTCTTGTTTACATATCATGCAAAACAAGATTCTATAGCAATTATCAGTGTTATGATTTGTATAATTGCACAGTTCACATCTCTGTTGATGTATATATGTGTATCTGGAGATACTTGTAGAAGCTGGTGTATGCTCCTTATTCTCAGATAGAGGGGATGATACCATCTTTTCACTCAGCTTCCTAACAAGTTTAGCTAATTGATCATATTTTGAGTCAGTGTTGTCAGTCTTTGTTTTGGTGGAGACTGAAGGCGAGGAGGTTTCAGCATGAGCTGAGACATCATTGTCTGGGATTATGATGGGATTTTCTTGGATCGTTCTACCAAATTCAGATTTCTCCTTTGGAGAGTGTTGTTGGTAAACTAAGGGTGTGAGATCTGAGCAAGGTGCAACTCCTTGAAGGACTTTCAGTGGAGGAAGTTGAGCTTGAGATTCTGATTCAGACTCAGTGACAGACTCAGTTTGACTGGGTTCATCAGTTACTCCAAGCATACTTTTGATAGCCTGACTTTCAGGTTCCAAAATGATTCTAGTGTTGAAGTTAGGTAACTTGCTATCTGGGTTGATTCTTTCAACCTAATCACTGGATTTAGGTTTCATTTCTATTTTAAAAGGTATTCTAGCAGGCAGGAAGGCTTTTTCACTGTGACTCTCACTAGAGGATTCAGTGAGTTGATCTTCTCCTAGCATTCTCCTTTTGGTACTAGGAATAAGACTGACATAATCATAGACTCTTGGATTCTTAGTTGTCCAGCTTTCAATGGTAGCCTTTTCTTTCTTAAGTTCTTCTTGAAGAGCATGATTTTGTTTCACAAGTTTAGTGTTTTGAATTTGAAGTGTAACACTTTCAAGTTTTTCTTGTTTTAAAGCAAGAAGTTCATCTCTGCATTTATTTGATTCAAAATCGAGTTTATTGTATTTTGAAAACAGATTCAACCTTTGCTCTTCAACATACTTAAGATCTACATTGACATAGTCTAAATAAGATTGTCAATCAGAATTATCATCCATGGACATTAAAATGTTTACCTTTCTCATGGTGATGTTGACCCATTCTCCATTTCTGGCATGACTCTTTCCAACAGCTAGCTTCTCATCCTCAGAAAGTGCCATCAGTGCACTGACATAAACTTCTTCATCATCTGAAGTTATAGCTTCCTCATCCCAATCGAATGTTTCAGCAACAAGCCCTTTATTTTTGGCTTGAGAGGATTTAGTAGCTGGTGTGGCTTGAGAAGGTGAGGAGGCAGCCTCAAGAAGAGCAAGTTTAGCCTTTGCTTTTTGATACTTAGCTTCAAAATCCTTTTGTCCTTCATTTTTATTTGGAAAATGTTGAGAAGACTGAAGCATTTTGGGTTGAAATTTGCTAATTCCTAAAGAAGAACTATTTCCAGAAAATTTATATGAGGGTTCTGAGGTTGTTTTTGAGAAACAGTCTTTTGCAAAGTGACCTCTTTTGCCACATTTAAAACACTCAGTGTTTTCATTTGCTTTTGCATTTGTAAAGTTTTGGTTTCTTTTAATAAAACGTTTTGAGTTAGCAAGGAGTGCCCTTTCTTGAAATTCAGTTTGTAAGTCATGAAGGTACTCCTCACTGGTTCTTTCATCGGCTTCATCATCTGAATTATCTTGAAAATCCTGCACAACACCATTAGAATAAAAAGCAGTGGATATGGGTGTAATAGTCAGGGCCTTTTTGGTCTCTTGACTCCTCTTTGAGTTAGGGTATCTCTTAGAGATTAAGTTGTCTTCATAGACAAACTTCCCATAGATTTCAGGGAGATCAAGGTTTTGAATGTGGTTAGCATTTCTAAGTCCTTGAGAGAAGTTCAACCACTTCTCATGGAGACTGTTGACGAAGCCAACATTGATCTCATGCTTCGATAAGGTGACACCATCATTTGTCAGCTCATTAAGCAAGGTCTTGTAACGGGTATAAGTCTGAGAGAGACTTTCAGAGTCTTTGGCCCTGAATGTATTATACTCAAGTTTCAGGTCTATGATCCTATTTTCCTTGGTATTTGAGGGACCCTCGAAGCTATGAACCAAATCAGTCCAAGTCTGTTTGGAAGTTGGACAGTTAATGACTGATTCCATTATATCGTCAGGGAGACAAGATATAATGATGCTTTTCAGGTGTTGGTCTTGATTGACCACCCTTCTCTCATCAGGAGTCCACTGAGCTTCAGGCTTAACCAACCCTTCAACTGTTTTAGGGACATATGGACCTTCATTAATAAGCTTAATGTAATAGGGTTCCATTCCCATTAAGTAGCAAAGCATGCGCTTTTTCCACTTATTAAATGTTCCAACTTCAAGTCGGGGAGCAGTAGCAGTATAGCTTCCTCCCTTTTTATCGACCAGTTGGGGTACATTACTATCAGCCATGGTAGGATCTTGATTTTAAAAACTTTAAGCACTCTGTTGTTTTGAAAGTTTTATAAACTAGAGGCTCTGATACCACTTGTTGTTCCCTTTACACAGTTAGAGTTAACTATAGAGTTAAGCTAACTGCGTTCCATGGTTAAGTAATGTAAAGATATTCTTTGACAGTTATAAGAAAGAAATGTAAAAGTAAATAGGCAATAGTTTATCAACGTTTAAATTCTTATTAGAAATTAATCAAAGAATCTATACCCAAGTGTTTACGGAATAACACTTGGGATTGAAATGACAAGTGTGATTTTCTCCTCTCTAAACTTAAGCTATGCTTAAGTACAACTACGCTAACCAACTGAGCTACCTCAAGGACTTAGTTGCTTTGGAGGAGTAAAAAGGATTGTGAATGTTAAGCTTTTTACACACAAACTTGTCAACCATTCTACTCCAACTTCTGATCTTATTTATACTAGTACGAGGATGCTGTTGGAGAGGTTAGGTAGGTGTGTGTCATGATTCTAATGGATGAGGTACAAAGAGGTACATCTTCCATTGAATGAATCAATATTGGGAAACGCTCTTTCTTGGCTTTTGTGAACAGTGCAGTCAACTGTTCACTACCTTTATCACCAACTCGTACTTGATTTGACTTGTCACTAAAGTTTACTTTATCCCGCTCAAACGTATTAGTGAAAAGTCCCGCCTAAATATTCAGTCTAAAGACGTTGATCTTTAGATCTTGGTCTTCGAGAGGAGAAGAGATTTGGGAATCAGAGAGCTATTGTCATCACTCCCTGAATCCATCATCTTCTTCTTTGGCTCGGGTATCATTCACTGAGTTCCGCCTCACTGAATGGAAAGTCCTTCTTTCTTTAGACTTTTCCTGAGCATCCTGAAGATGACTCACTCAGTGACTTGATTGTGTTTAAGGAATAGAAACACTTCGGATATTTTCTATTCAAATCCTAGACTAGGGTGTGTTTGGGTAACGATGGACCCAGCATAGGCACATTGTGATTTAATCTAACACAAGATGATAACACCTATCAATACTTAGCATGAAAGAAAGATAACTCATCATACATATCATCCGCTTTAATAAGTCATGAAGCCCTATAAAACCCCTCCCCTCCCCTTCCTTTCCGTCCATATCCACCACCACACCATCATCATCTCATTGTTTTCATCTCTTCAAGTCTTGGACTAATAAGAAGCTACACAAGGAGTTAAGAGATGAGATTCAAGGCTTTCATAGCACAAGAGTATAAGAGCTTTCAAGAGAGTTGAAGGGTTTAAATGTTGAACCTTGGTTCTTGGTTGTTCTTGTCCTTGTTCTTGTTCACTTTTCCACCACCATCCTTTGTAAGAAAGCCTATACTCACCTCCATTTCTGTGATTCTTTACTTATTTTAAGTCATATATGTTTATATATATTGATCTCATGTTTTACAAGGCCTAAAAACAAGTTAAAACATAAGTGAAACCTTATTTAGCAAACTAGTTAAACAAGTAGACTTATACTAGATATTGACGCAAAACTATGAACCCATGACCTTGAATAACTTTATATAGTTGTAGAGGAACTCAAAAAAAATCATAGCCTTTTGAATCGACTAAATCGGACTTGTAGTTAGAAAGTTATGACTAGTTAAAAATCACTAAAAGGAAAATCGGTGCTAGGCAAAAAGCCCACTGATCAGATTTTAAAACGAATTTTTGACCCTTTTCTGGTCCGAACCAGCAAAAGTGTAAAACACGAAAGTTGTCCGGAATGATGTTTTACTTTAGACAATATGTGAATTTAAGCCTAAAATTTTAAAACGAGGGCTGGACACCACTGAAACCAACACGGACTGTTTTAACCCAAAATTGTTTTTCCAAAAGATTAGTCGCGATAAACCATTTATTTCCCAAACTCAATGACTTACCAAACTTACCATAGTTCATTATTAACTTATAAACATCATTTCCATAAAATAAAATCATACACTTGACCCTCGGAAAAGTGATTTTCACAAATAACTTGTATTAAGACCGCTTTGTCCATTTTCGTGACTTATAACTTTTTTTTACTTCCATAAAACACCAAACTTGACCAAAAACCGTTAACGAAACACAAACCAACTAATTTCACAAACCACGTGATCATTTTAACACTGATATCATATAAACATACGTATAAATTATACGTTTAAACTATGAAAGTAACATGTTAGTAGGGAACTTCATGTGAGGGGCCTCTTCGGGGTGAACGTATCGACGAGTTGTTGGATTTACGATTTAAAGTGTCCTAGCTCCTCATACGTTTACTACACGACCTCTGAATTATGATAGCCCGAACAATCGTACACGTTTCATAAACTAGTAAACCGTTTCTACAACAAACATGATCACTATAAACTACCATGTACAACATCATGATCAATATAATAACTTATATAGACTTGTTTATATTTTCACATCATTATTCCAAAACCTAAGACGCAACATCATATTCTAGGTTGCACGTAAATGTTTTCACGGCATGTCCATCGATTTCATTATACACTTAACATCATTAACTCATTGTGAGTTCATAGCCCCACTCTTTCTCGTTTAACTGTTTTATGAACTATTTTGGGGTGAGATACATGCTATGTCTTTTATAACGATCATAATTATTGGCAAACTGTATGTTTATCTAAATTAAATGTTTTATTAGCACTAAGTAACACGATTTCCATACGTAAGTCCTTACCTCATGAACCATTAATCACTAGTTGTAGTGAGCGCGAGTATTTTGAATAATTCTATTAGGATTGATGAAACCCGTTTGTGTTGACCGGGTTACGGCAAACAAGCGCACCATATTTGAGAACACTAGGTTTAACGGCAAATCATGAATCAAATAACAATCTAACGGACTTGGATAATAAAAATCTAACGGACTTGGATAATAACAATCTAACGGACTTGGATAAATACAATCTAACGGACTTGGATAATAACAATCTAATGGACTTGGTATAGTAAAAAACTAACGGACTTGGTACAATCGTGAACCAACCAGAAACTAGAAAACTTAAGACTTCGGTATCAAGAACTTAGGGCAACGAGAACACTATCTCTATTTTGTGTTCAACTATTTATCATTATGAGTGTATAACAACGTAACCTACTATCCATTTTACCGATATTTTTTATCAATTACAATTATCACACAAACTTGAACTCTTGTAATCAACTGTTTTACTTATAAACATGTGAACTCACCAACCTTTGTGTTGACACTTTTTAGCATGTTTATCTCAGGTCCATAATGTACGAGGCTGGTACGGAGGGGCACGGATACATCAAGAAGGCTATAATATATTTTTATCACGGATACATCAAGAAGGCTATAATATATTTTTATCATTTGAAAAACAACAAAGACTTTATATTGGTGTGTTATGTAACCATGAAACTACTAGGACCTATCTTTTGTAAACTCTGATATTTCAAAAAATCCAATGATAGTCCTTTTTAAAAAATGACTCAGCTAGAGTTCGTTTTCTACTATTATAACTGTCATACCAATGAGTAACACTCACTTTGAATTCCGCTGCATTCACGAAATTAGGGGTGTTGCACCTACGTCTCCCCAAAAGCCCAATAGTCGAGGTAAACGAAAGGCAAAAAAATCCAAAGATCCCGAATCATATTCCGAAAGAAATCCCAACGTGACCGATACTACATTACGTTGGCAACCAAATAAGGAAACACTACTTGCATCGTGTTACGTTGTCGTTTTCGAGGATGAAACTGTCGGACTTTCACAAGCGGGCGACACGTTTTGGTATCGGGTTATGAACAAGTTCAATAATAAAAAATTTCAACCACACAACAATGATATGTTGACAAGAAAGTGGCATACGTTGAACCAAAATTGCCAAAAGTTCAACTCGGTCTACAAACGTGCAAAACGTTTAGAAAAAAGTGAGGAAAATGAGTTGGATAACATGAGACGGGCTAGACAAATGTACCATGACGAGCATAAAGGAGCGTCGTTTCCTCAAGAGGATGCGTGGGAAGTTTTGCGAAGCCATGCAAAATGGGACGTGCCGGAATCAGTTATTTAACTGGCGATGTCCCCGGGCAAACCAACGAGGCGCTATTCGGTCATGATGCAAGACCACGTCCGATGGGCAAAAAACGTGCTACGAAAAAAGCCAAATCCGAGATGACGGCGAGTACCGGGGGAAGCGGCTCATCAAGCCAGTTCGGGGACTATATGTCATCCGAGCTTCGTATCAAACGGGAAGCGGCCCAAGAGGCGTACGCAGCGGCTAAAGAGAAAGACTGTACGATTATGCGTTTGGAAGAGATGAAATTTCTCGGTATTAACACAAAGGATATGGATGTGAACACTGCGTATTGGATCGAGATGGAAAAGGAGAAAATCATCAAAAAAATATAATTTGCAACCAAAAGGGTAGTTTTATTTCATTTATGTATTGTATTTTTATTTCGTACTTTCTTTTATGTCGTATTTTTTTATTACGTAATTTTTTTTTATGTTGTAACCTTTTTTTATTTCGTATTGTAATTTTTAAGTTTATTAATATAATGTTAGGTTGTTTAATAAATGAAGTATTAGTGTATGGGTTGAATTTGCAATTTTTTTTAAAAGAAAAGTGGGTCTCAAAATGTGACATAAACCAATTCAAATTTAACCATATATACAATCTCAATGGCCTAAAGTTTTGTACTTTACCACTTTTATATAATAAATAATTTAATTATCCGCGTTATGACATTACTGATGCTATACGAGTACAATTGACAAAGGATATTTTATTGGTACCCTCTCTCCCACCCTATTTTGTCCTCCACACACACCCTGTCCCTTGGTCCACTATGTTCACAGTACAACACAGTTTTTTATCAGTTTTTGTTCCGTATTTTCTGTCAGTTCAATACTTTTGACCTATTAAACTTTATATTTCATGTTCCATACTTTCAAGCTTATAGTTTTTTAATATAAACAGAATTATAAAAAATATATATATATATATATAAAATAGAAAAAGAAAGGGGGTACAAATGACTTTTTAGAGGGTACTTATAACCACACTCTTTTAATATATCTCTTTCCACTTTTAACTAAAAAATCATTTTGAATTAAATAAGTAAAGAAATATATTTTGTTAATAGGTTAGGTTTAAGGATCCACAAAAATAAAATAAGAACAAGACTATATATTTATTGTATAATAATTGTGTTGATTGATTAAATATGATGTGATTGATAAGAAAGTAGATGTAAGCTAAAGAACACTACTATATATGGGGTAGGTTATAATGACCCCTCATTTTTACAAGTTATTCGCCTCTATGTTTTTTTGTTTTTATTTTTTTTTTCTTTATTTTTAGAGTTAATTACATAAATGGTCACTGTGGTTTGTCGGATTTTTCGGGTTTAGTCACTAAATTTTTTTCTGCCTGGTAACATCACTGTGGTTTGCATATGCTACAGATTCGGTCCATATCCGAATTGAAATGACCAAAAAGCCCTTGTCATCTTTTTTTTTCAAATCTTTTGACAATTAAGTAACGGTCGTTAGTCCTTTATACTAACGGCCGTTAGTAAATAACCGAAAATTTGGTTTTCTTATATTTTCGTCCATTTTTACACGTTTTTGCCCGGTCTGTATAAGTTTTCGTCCGTTTTTACACATTTTCATTCGTTTTTACATGTTTTCGTCTGTTTTTACACCTTTTCGTCCGTTTTTACACCTTTTCGTCCGGTCTTCATACATTTTTTCCGTTTTTACACCTTTTCTTCCTTTTTTGCACGTTTCCGTTCGTTTTTACATGTTTCGTCCATTTTTACACCTTTTCGTCCATTTTTATACCTTTTCGTCCGGTCTTTATACGTTTTCGTCCATTTTTACACCTTTTCGTTCTTTTTTGCATGTTTTCGTTCGTTTTTACATGTTTTCGTCCGTTTTTACACGTTTTCGTCTAGTCTTTATACGTTTTCATCCGTTTTTACACCTTTTCGTTCGTTTTCGTCTATTGTTACATGTTTTCGTTCGTTTTTACACGTTTTGATCCCTTTTTACACGTTTTCGTCCGCTTTTACAAGTTTTCGTTTATTTTTTCACGTTTTTGTTCGTTTTTACACGTTTCCGTCCGTTTTTACACGTTTTCGTTCATTTTTGCACGTTTTCATCCGTTTTACATTTTTTCGTCCCATTTTACACCTTTTCATTCATTTTTACATGTTTTCATCTGTTTTTACATGTTTTCATCCATTTTTGCATGTTTTCGTCCGTTTCTACATGTTTTCATCTGTATTTACACGTTTTCATCCGTTATTGCACATTTTCGTTCATTTTTACACGTGTAAAACGTACAAAAATATGCAAAAACAAATGAAAACATGTAAAAGCAGACGAAAACGTGTATGCATGGATCAAAACGTGTAAAATGAAAGAAAACATGTAAAAATGGACGAAAACGTGCAAAAAATGACGAAAATGTGTAAAAACGGAAGAAACCGTATAAAAACTTGACGTAAATGTGTGAAAACGGACAAAAAGGTGTAAAAATAGATGAAAACATGTAAAAACGAACGAAAACGTGCAAAAACGGACGAAAAGGTGTAAAAACGGATCAAAGCGTGTAAAAACAGACGAAAAGATATAAAATCAGAAGAAAAGGTGCAAAAATGGACGAAAACACGTAAAAATGAACGAAAACGTAAAAAAACGGACGAAAATGTGTAAAACCGGATCATAACGTGTAAAAACGGTCGAAACCATATAAAACGGACGAAAACGTGCAAAAATGAATGAAAACTTGCAAAAACGGACGAAAACGTGTAAAAACGGATGAAAACGTGCAAAAACAAACGAAAACGTGCAAAAACGGACGAAAACGTATAAGCTCGGATGAAAACGTGTGAAAACGGACGAAAATGTGTAAAAACGGATAAAAACATGTAAAAACTAACGAAAACGTGCAAAAACGGACAAAAAGGTGTAAAAACGGACGAAAACGTATAAAGACCGAACGAAAACGTATAAAGACCGGACGAAAAGGTGTAAAAACGGACGAAAACATGTAAAAACGAACGAAGACGTGCAAAAACGGACGAAAAGGTGTAAAAACGGACGAAAACGTGTAAAGACCTGACGAAAACGTGTAAAGAAACATAAGAAAACTAAATTTTCGGTTATTCCTAACAGCCGTTATTATAAAAGACTAACGGCCGTTACTTAATTGTCAAAAGATTTGAAAAAGAAGATGACAAGGGCTTTTTGGTCATTTCAATTCAGATATGGACTGGATCTGTAACATATGCAAACCACAGTGATGTAACCCGGCGGAAAAAAAAGTTTAGTGACTAAACCCGAAAAATCTGACAAACCACAGTGACCATTTATGCAACTAAATCTTTTTTTTATATTTTTGTTTATATCATAAAACTGTGAAACAGAAAGTGATGAATAAAAAATATAAAGTTTAACAACTTAGAAGTATTAAACTGACAAAAAGTACGGAACAGAAACTAATAAAAAACTGTTTTGTACTATAAACACGAGGTCAAAGGGGGATAGAAGATACAAAACATGTGTACTTTTTGCGTGCCAGGGGTTACCAATAAAATAACCCTTACTATATAAGTAAGCACATCATACCCAATTGATGGAGTAAATTATACAAATGGTCCTTGTGGTTAGCGTTGACTTGCACATATAATTCTTTGACTTTTTTCCGACCAAGATAGTCCTTAACTCTTAAACCCTTAACACCCATGGTCCTTTGACCAAGCAGACGTCAAATTTGACCGTTAAAGCTTCTCATGTGTCTTGCACATGAGGAACTCACGGAAAACTATTCCGGTTGACGACAAATGAAAACTCTCCTATTAGAACGACTAGTGGCAGCTAGCTTTGCTTAATTCGTTCCTAGGAGAGGGGATCCTATTAACTATAATACTAAGTATTACTTTATATGTTTGTTTAGGATCTCTACTTATCTCGGTTACAAAGTTTCGTTTAAATAGAAGAGAAAATATTGTAGAATCACGTGGGTATAGTAGTTTGCCATCTTGTAAAGGATAGCACGTGCCTAGTATACTAGGTTAAACGTACTTTTGGTTTACCAGTGCTCACAACTTTTTGTACCCAAGTGTTGCTTTATCGTCCTTTGATAAGACCTTTCGCTTATCTTCCCAAAGAAGTTTCCCGCCCATTCATCAGAGATTAAGTTGCTCTTCAGAGATAAGTCTTCAGGGTCATAGAGGCATTTGTCAGATCTCAATGACTATGGTGTTGTTTGTAGCTCCTTATACTTTACTCCCTAACACCGCATCAGTTTGTAAAGTGTTTCTTCAGTCGATCTTCGACTTCCCTGAAGCTTGACTGTTGATTGAGCTTTATACAACTCTCACTGATTTCTTATAACCATTAGAATAGTTTTCCGATAACCATCAAGGAGTAACACTTTCTGATAACCATCAGAGAGTAAGACTTCTGATTCCCATCAAGGGGTGTCTTACTCTTTGAGCCTTACCAGTGAGTGTTGCTCTCCCTGATCCTTATCAAAGACTCAATAAATTGGGCTATTTTATGTTTAAATACTTGTCAGAGATAATTGGATCGAAATTCAGACCCAACAATCTCCCCCTATTTAAATATACAAATAGCCTAATCTTAATCAGTAGTAAGTGAGCATAACGGGTTCTTCTTACATACTGAATTGCAACAAGGAAAGAAACAAGATACGTCCTAATTCCTTATTGTTGCTGGAAAAAAAATTAGACTCGCAGACCTTGAACTATCGGCGTCAGAGATCCTGAGTCACTAGTGTTTCAACTTCCTTTTGTATAGTAATAGGCTATTCTAAATACTAATCAGAGACCGTATAGTTAGCTTTTCCTAGCCAACAGTCTCCTCCTGTTTAAATACAGGAATAGCCTAGTTTAATTATGTAACACCCCAACCCGATAAGGGTAAAGATGTCATAATAATGGTTTCATATCAGATCAAACAAAGCATACATCAACAATAATACAAAGGTTCTCAAGGGTTACAATGAAATTCTGAAATTTACAAGGTTACAAAGGAAACAAAAGCTAAATACTAAGTCTGCAAATGCAAATCCTTCTACAAGTCTCTACTTCAAAATAACTATCAAGGTCTTCTAAGTCCAAAAGTCTCTTCACTCATACCCAGCTTCCAACTAAACCTGCCGCGGGAAAAAGAAACGCGGCTGAGCTTAAAAAGCTCAGTGAACAGATATATAATAGACGGAAACGAAAGCAAAAGAAAACGAGCATACACGGTATAGTGCAAACGGAATAACATAAGGTATAGACAAAGAATATAACAATGATGGAATGAAAAGAAAGGAAATAAAAGGATCAGCAATCCACCACGAGCCCAGAAACAAACCAAATCACATCATCTCAAATGTAACCAAATAGAGTAGCTAGCTCCCAGATATGTGAAAGACGTGTATCGCACACACCATCAGTCACCAGATAAATATAACAATAAACAAATAACATATACAGATAACAGGTCAAATCTATGATGCACCCATACGCCCCCGCAGACAAATCAATAATCATAATCATAATGGCCATAGCAGATAATAAATAAGGGACGGAACAGGTCATCACTCTCCTGCCCTAGAGTCATGTCAAAGGTGCGTCAATGACATGGACATGAAACCCTCATGCCTAGTGATTGGCTCGTAATATCAACTGTAGGTCAAGGTCAAATGTACTATCAAAATAATCAAAAGTCATATCTTAAGGGTACATGGCAAAAGGTTCATGTCAAACAGTCCAGAAATAACTATCAAAGGTTCAAATCAGAGTTTATCAAATTAAGTTTTATATCAAAATTAAGTTCAGATTATAAGGACTACATCAAATGTTTCAGAAAAGAATTTCACAGGTTCATAATTAAAGTTCGTAGCAAAAGTTCATTTAAAGCATTTCTTTAATCATGGTTTTCAATAAAATGATCTTTCCGAATAGTGTTTATAAAATAATCTTGCAAAACGGTTTTTCATAAAAATATTCTTTAAACTAGTATCCACAAAGGTTAACAAATGTCATATAAAAATAGTATCATATCACCACCCATAATCATTCTTTTAAAATAACTGATTTTTCTCAAAACATTTCCAGGTCATAATTAAAAAGGTTTTCACATTTATTTACCAAAATCAAATGAACCTTCGAATGTGATTCGAATACTAATATATAACAAGGTAACGAACGAATATCAAATGGATCATTATAGAGGCTCAAAGCAAAAAGGGTCATATCGAACATCAAGGTCAAAATGAATCAAATAAACGAACCAAAGTGTAGGGGAACATAGCAATGGCTTAGGGAAATCCTAAACGAGTCAAAACAAGAGATCAAGAGAACGAAGGCACCTTACAAGAAGGGCAGAATATCTGTACCTTAATTGCAGAACACAAGGATAGCAAATGACAAGGATCAAATTACTCCTTCCTCGAACCTAATGGAGTAGAAGACAGAAGTTCAAAAGGGTTTTTCAGTTATCTTTCCATTTTAAGTAACTTTCTATTTTTAGTAACCTTCTAGATTTAGTAACTTTCTATAATTAACATATTTCCATATTTAGTAAGATATCAGTATCCCAGATTAGGTTAAGTCCTTATTTCAAGATTATTATGGAATTAAGGTACATTTTATCAGTTACAAAAGTTTAGGGTTAATTATGACAAGTATACATAGTTTAGGGTTATAATTGTAAATTCATTAGATTCAAAGGTTTAACATGAAAATACTTTAAGTTACTGATTTAATACACACTTTATTCAGAATGACATTTTAATCTCTTAAGTTTCACAATTTACATTTTATACCCCTTAGTTATATAATTTACAAAATAAACCCTACATTTACATAATTCATGATTTAATCCCAATAATATTCATACTTACCAAAAAAGCACCTTATTTTATAAAGTTACAGAACATAAACTCAGAATTATATGAAGTACGAATTAGACCCCTCAGAATTTAGTAATTACACAATTGGTCCCTTAACTTTACAAAACTTACAATTTAAATCATAATTTATTTATAATTACATATCAAGCCCATAAATACTCAAATTTACACATTACACCCTTAATGATATTATTTACTCAGAATAACTTCAAGTTTCCCAAATTTACACTTTTAGTCCCTCTATTTTAATTAATTACAATTCGTACCTTGCAAATACAATTAATTCATTTTCTTGCAATATTTACACTTAGGACCCTCAAGTTATATTTTTCCCACATTCCTACTGACTTATATAATATTACAAAAATATCCCATAAGTTTCAAAGTTGGCAAAACAAACCCTTATAGTTTTAAGAACCAATCGTATAGACTTTTTAATTTGTAAAACCAAACCCTACTTCTATCCAATCATTATGCCATCATTATTCCTTCATTACTAGCATTAATTACACCAGATCTAATCACATAAACCCTAACCCTAATCATTCTAGGGTTTTCTTCCTAATTTTCTTTATTTTTCTTTTAAAATCCGATCCAAACATAAATCAAGATCAATTATTCTGAGCTTCTAAAAATCACATGGTTATTTTTCTAGGCTTATATTATCAGTATAGAACATGTAAAAATTATAGTTACACTCCAAAAAAATCGTATGACAATATTTGGAAATTACGTGTGTTTTATCTCTTTTAATTTTCGTACGCGTGATTAAGCTTGCATGATTCATGTTTAACATTTTTTACTGAGTTATATTTGACATAAAGATCATTAGAAAAATGCTAGATTAATATTAGAACGTAATAATTAGTCGTGTGGATTTATACCTATCGTATGCAACAAGTCGAACAAACAAAAGCACCACGATCGAACGAAGGCTTCAATACTCCAACTCTTATTTTTCGTAGCTCCCTTACACCTTGATTAACTCCATAAAAATACTTGCTCAGGTCCAGAAGATCGAATGGAGGCTTGGTCGATTTTTGTGTGTGTCGATATTAGGGTTTCGGCAATTAGGGTTTTTAGAAAATAATATGGTTTGTGTTATAATTATCAAAACCGACTAGGAGGCGGAACATATCCAGATTTTTGGCCCAAATATTATCACAATATCACACTTTGATTTCTTGTATAATTCCTTAAATTAGTTTGTATTTATCTTAAATAAAATGATTTTACAAAATATAATTAGATTTATTTAATTTATTTTCGGCCCATATATATGTGTATATGTGACTTTATGATTTTTGGACATTCAAAAATAATGTAATGTTGTCCCAGAAATAAATTTACTTGATATGTAGATCGTTTTCAGAAGTTTGGAATTACTTGATATGTAGATCGTTTTCAGAAGTTTGGAATTGTTTCAGAATTTATAAGTTATTTATTTAGGTTTTATGGTTTCAGGGGTAATTTGGTCATTTTACAGGTTATCTGAATTTCAGGTATTACAACTTCTTCCCCACTAACAAAAAAATTTCGTCCTCAAAATTTGCAGGAAGCAAAAAGAAAAGAGAGCGGAAAAACAAAACAAAGACATACCAGACTAGAACGAGAATTGCAGATAACTAGCTCGTATCGATTCCTCGGTTTCCCAGGTAGCCTCACGCTCCGGGTGATTCCTCCAAAGAATCTTTATGAATGGAATAACTTTATTTCTCATGACTCGGATCAAAACAAAGTGGGTTCAAATTTCTCAGAAGAAGACATTAATTTAATTTGATCGGAGGGTCCATATATCATAAAATGGATGATAAGTGAATCTTTAGGATCTCCTATGGAATACGAACAAGAGTTCAAATCAAACTAATTGTATCAACAGAAAAGAGATTTATAGGAATCTAAGATTTATAGCTGAGGTCAATAGAATGCGAAACGAGATTCCAAACTTATCCAGATATCAAAGGAACGAAAATAGAGTCTACGCATAGGTAGAATGAACATAAAGTCCCACTAATCACGGATAATCCAACGGGGATTCAAAATCTAAACTTTTTAGGTACTCCCCAAGATATCCTATGCCCACAACAAGTGCACGTTATATGATGTAAGTATTATCACGTTGGCCAGACGTCATAATACTGGCATCATATAAATATGCCCTCATGATGGTCATACTTTATCTCAAGTCGAAATCAAACCGCCTATCTTAATCCACCTAGTACTTCTACAGTCTCGAGGTCAACAAAATCGAATGCCATAGTCAAGGGAGAAAACAAAACTATTCGCAAGGGTATCACAACCTCAGATTGCTTAGCAAAAGTGAGGCACGCCATCACAACATCATATCTTCCACCATTCACCAAAATCTCTAAAAACAAAGCTATCACTGAACACACGAAAAATAAACACGAACAGAAATGCTTCTAGGGAAACTTAAATCACGAGAGGATCTTCTTACTATATAACGAAACTTAAGTGATTCAACGGAAGTGGAAATTTGTCCTCAATATCTTCAATCAAATCAATTCTTCCAAACATAAAGGGTCTGTTTCTAAAATCCGTTCATTCAACGCATCCAATCTCTTCAAGTCCGGTTAATCTGTCTTCGTCTGTCCATCAATCGGAAAGTGTAACCAAAATCGAGAACTTGTGTCTCGTTCGTCGAGCCTCCTGCAGTTCTTCTTGCAATGTAATGGAGTAATGTGAATTTCTGGCACGATCTTCAGTCCTTCATCATCCAGTCTGCTTCCGCTCTCAATTTATCTTGGTACAACCAAAATGAATAGGGAAGTTAGACTGCATGTCTTTATCAACTCCAGGTTCGCCGTCTTGACTAGATTTTCTTCTTCTGCATCGCCCACACTTCTGCTTTGTAAGGAATGTCTTCACTCTTCAGGTAGCCGCCGTTGTTGTCAACTCCAGGTCATGCAGTGAATTATTTCTTCTAGTCGTCCTAAGGTATACGAAAACCTTCTGTGCTATGAGGGAATATAACCGAGTCTCTTTCTGGAATGCCCCAAAATTCGTTCCGCCCGAAGGTATGGAAGTTTACTTCTATTTCAACTTATCCAAACTCCATTCTAAATCAAACTAAGCTGTTTCTTTCTGTTCACGAAATTTCTCCATGGTATCATCTTCCAGAATTCTTCTGCAAAGTTCAAAAGGTTTCAATCCTCCTTTCTGTTATCGATCTTGACCCCTTGGTGCTAGTTTTCGAAGCTTGCGGAACTTAAAGAGATATCCTCCATTGAGAACAACTACCAACATCTTCAAAAGGTACAAACGATTGGCGAATTTCCTATCAAAGTGCAAAGATGATTTTCATGCTTTTCCTCGTTTCCGAACGTACTATTTAGTCACATAATGACCATTTGTCCAAGTACTCACAAGAAAACATTAATTATCAATCTCCTAAACTGTCAAAGCTTTAGCTAATACTATTAGCATTACTAACCGTCATAGCATTCTTTTACGGATACGGAAGGCGATTCCAAGAAATAAATCAATTCGTCATAAGGAAAACTTTACGCTCTGAAATTAAACAAACACATAATCGTTTCAGGGTGGATGAATATTGGATCCTAACAGTAATATGGTTCAGCTATCTCCGGTCACCATCCTTCTTTATCGCGAACTAAAACACGTCCAGAAAATACACTTAGGTAAACTCACTTCCTGGTCTTCGGTTGCTGCTCTTCCTGGTTGCTCAAATCAATTTATATGATCCCGGACACATCTGAAAGACACCTTCGCTTAGTGACTAGACAATCTCTCGCTATCAAGTCAAATCCTTCTTCACGCTCAGATGAAAAAATTTTGGTAGTTCAACCAGGAATTATATTCAGAAAACTCAGGGTGCCCAATAACTCTCAAGATGAGGTTCATTCATTGGTGCACGAGATAGGTTAAACGAAATCAACTAGTGTCGGAAGATTTATAGATACTTATCAAAACAAGAGACAAAAAGAGAATACATTAAGTACGTCATCGCCATGGAGATTCTCGGAGTGCCCGAAAAGGCATCAAAATGATTGATGAAAGGATTAGAGATCAGAGTCGAAATCTGAAGATGAGGATTAATAGTATCAGGCAATTATTATGAAATTTTCAATTTCTCTAAGATTTAAATAGGTTTCAAAACCTAGGCGGTGCAAAGCATAAGCTTTCGATTTCTAAAAGTGATATCAGATATCAACAGGATCTAACCAATAGTGAAAATTGTCAGGATTCTCATAGGAGTAGTAATGGATTACTCATAACTGAGTAGTATCAGATGATACACTTCATATCTGACATGAGTAATGAATTCGTAGAATGTGTCAAACACATTATGGTTGAATGACCATCTGGATGGTCGGAAAGGTATCAAACCATTTATCAAACAAATCGGAAATGGGGATTCAAAATCAGGAAGTGAAACTTAAATGGTGCAAGGTTTTCACGTAGTTCTCGAGGTATTTCAAACTTACTTGGTTACTAAACTTAAGTTGCAAGATTTCTAGCTTCTGAAACAAAAGTTCTTATAAGGCTTAGCTAAAGGCAAAGGCACGAATCAGAGTAATGCGGAAGCAATGATACTTAAACAAATACCTTATAGTCTACCCATTCCTCACCGGTCAAAACTTACATTCCTATTGGGAAAATCTTAAAGCAATTTTATAAGGTTGTCTTACGAGCGCCTACAGGGAAAACTTAGTGGTCCTAACTTACACAGGTCAAGGGTAAATGTATTACGAATCGCAGCCTGTCTCTCTGATACCATAAATTGTAACACCCCAACCCGATAAGGGTAAAGATTATGTCATAATAATGGTTTCATATCAGATCAAACAAAGCATACATCAACAATAATACAAAGGTTCTCAAGGGTTACAATGAAATTCTGAAATTTACAAGGTTACAAAGGAAACAAAAGCTAAATACTAAGTCTGCAAATGCAAATCCTTCTACAAGTCTCTACTTCAAAATAACTATCAAGGTCTTCTAAGTCCAAAAGTCTCTTCACTCATACCCAGCTTCCAACTAAACCTGCCGCGGGAAAAAGAAACGCGGCTGAGCTTAAAAAGCTCAGTGAACAGATATATAATAGACGGAAACGAAAGCAAAAGAAAACGAGCATACACGGTATAGTGCAAACGGAATAACATAAGGTATAGACAAAGAATATAATAATGATGGAATGAAAAGAAAGGAAATAAAAGGATCAGCAATCCACCACGAGCCCAGAAACAAACCAAATCACATCATCTCAAATGTAACCAAATAGAGTAGCTAGCTCCCAGATATGTGAAAGACGTGTATCGCACACACCATCAGTCACCAAATAAATATAACAATAAACAAATAACATATACAGATAACAGGTCAAATCTAGGATGCACCCATACGCCCCCGCAGACAATTCAATAATCATAATCATAATGGCCATAGCAGATAATAAATAAGGGACGGAACAGGTCATCACTCTCCTGCCCTAGAGTCATGTCAAAGGTGCGTCAATGACATGGACATGAAACCCTCATGCCTAGTGATTGGCTCGTAATATCAACTGTAGGTCAAGGTCAAATGTACTATCAAAATAATCAAAAGTCATATCTTAAGGGTACATGGCAAAAGGTTCATGTCAAACAGTCCAGAAATAACTATCAAAGGTTCAAATCAGAGTTTATCAAATTAAGTTTTATATCAAAATTAAGTTCAGATTATAAGGACTACATCAAATGTTTCAGAAAAGAATTTCACAGGTTCATAATTAAAGTTCGTAGCAAAAGTTCATTTAAAGCATTTCTTTAATCATGGTTTTCAATAAAATGATCTTTCCGAATAGTGTTTATAAAATAATCTTGCAAAACGGTTTTTCATAAAAATATTCTTTAAACTAGTATCCACAAAGGTTAACAAATGTCATATAAAAATAGTATCATATCACCACCCATAATCATTCTTTTAAAATAACTGATTTTTCTCAAAACATTTCCAGGTCATAATTAAAAAGGTTTTCACATTTATTTACCAAAATCAAATGAACCTTCGAATGTGATTCAAATACTAATATATAACAAGGTAACGAACGAATATCAAATGGATCATTATAGAGGCTCAAAGCAAAAAGGGTCATATCGAACATCAAGGTCAAAATGAATCAAACAAACGAACCAAAGTGTAGGGGAACATAGCAATGGCTTAGGGAAATCCTAAACGAGTCAAAACAAGAGATCATGAGAACGAAGGCACCTTACAAGAAGGGCAGAATATCTGTACCTTAATTGCAGAACACAAGGATAGCAAATGACAAGGATCAAATTACTCCTTCCTCGAACCTAATGGAGTAGAAGACAGAAGTTCAAAAGGGTTTTCAGTTATCTTTCCATTTTAAGTAACTTTCTATTTTTAGTAACCTTCTAGATTTAGTAACTTTCTATAATTAACAGATTTCCTATTTAGTAAGATATCAGTATCCCAGATTAGGTTAAGTCCTTATTTCAAGATTATTATGGAATTAAGGTACATTTTATCAGTTACAAAAGTTTAGGGTTAATTATGACAAGTATACATAGTTTAGGGTTATAATTGTAAATTCATTAGATTCAAAGGTTTAACATGAAAATACTTTAAGTTACTGATTTAATACACACTTTATTCAGAATGACATTTTAATCTCTTAATTTTCACAATTTACATTTTATACCCCTTAGTTATATAATTTACAAAATAAACCCTACATTTACATAATTCATGATTTAATCCCAATAATATTCATATTTACCAAACAAGCACCTTATTTTATAAAGTTACAGAACATAACCTCAGAATTATATGAAGTACGAATTAGACCCCTCAGAATTTAGTAATTACACAATTGGTCCCTTAACTTTACAAAACTTACAATTTAAATCATAATTTATTTATAATTACATATCAAGCCCATAAATACTCAAATTTACATATTACACCCTTAATGACATTATTTACTCAGAATAACTTCAAGTTTCCCAAATTTACACTTTTAGTCCCTCTATTTTAATTAATTACAATTTGTACCTTGCAAATACAATTAATTCATTTTCTTGCAATATTTACACTTAGGACCCTAAAGTTATATTTTTCCCACATTTCTACTGACTTATATAATATTACAAAAATATCCCAGAAGTTTTAAAGTTGGCAAAACAAACCCTTATAGTTTTAAGAACCAATCGTATAGACTTTTTAATTTGTAAAACCAAACCCTACTTCTATCCAATCATTATGCCATCATTATTCCTTCATTACTAGCATTAATTACATCAGATCTAATCACATAAACCCTAACCCTAATCGTTCTATGGTTTTCTTCCTAATTTTCTTTATTTTTCTTTTAAATCCGATCCAAACATAAATCAAGATCAATTATTCTGAGCTTCTACAAATCACATGGTTATTTTTATAGGCTTATATTATTAGTATAGAACATGTAAAAATTATAGTTACACTCCAGAAAAATCGTATGACAATATTTGGAAATTACGTGTGTTTTATCTCTTTTAATTTTCGTACGCATGATTAAGCTTGCATGATTCATGTTTAACATTTTTACTGAGTTATATTCGACATAAAGATCATTAGAAAAATGCTATATTAATATTAGAACGTAAGAATTAGTCGTGTGGATTTATACCTATCGTATGCAACAAGTCGAACAAACAAAAGCACCACGATCGAACGAAGGCTTCAATACTCCAACTCTTATTTTTTGTAGCTCCCTTACACCTTGATGAACTCCAGAAAAATGCTTGCTCAGGTCCAGAAGATCGAATGGAGGCTTGGTCGATTTTTGTGTGTGTCGATATTAGGGTTTCGGCAATTAGGGTTTTTAGAAAATAATATGGTTTGTGTTATACTTATCAAAACCGACTAGGAGGGGGAACATATCCAGATTTTTGGCCCAAATATTATCACAATATCACACTTTGATTTCTTGTATAATTCCTTAAATTAGTTTGTATTTATCTTAAATAAAATGATTTTACGAAATATAATTAGATTTATTTAATTTATTTTCGGCCCATATATATGTGTATATGTGACTTTATGATTTTTGGACATTCAAAAATAATGTAATGTTGTCCCAGAAATAAATTTACTTGATATGTAGATCGTTTTCAGAAGTTTGGAATTGTTTCAGAATTTTATAAGTTATTTATTTAGGTTTTATGGTTTCAGGGGTAATTTGGTCATTTTACAGGTTATCTGAATTTCAGGTATTACAAATTAGTTGTAAGTGAGCATAATGGCTTATTCTTACAACTAAAGTACAACAAAGAATAAAATAAAATAAATAAAGCTTGATTCTTTGTTGTTGATGTCTTCTGGTGAAGTTTCTGAAAGATCAGTGACTACCTTCTTTACTAAACACTCCTCGATGCACCTGATGCGCATTCACCGAAGAGATATCCTCTTTCCCCTGATGCTCCTCTTTTTAATTTTCTTCTGAAGCTCCAATTTGCAATAATGCCTAATGCTTCTTACCCTCTTGGTTGCTGCTGAGAGTAACCATAACCACACTTATAGCTTGTGTGTCTAAATACACATATTTTTGCAAGAACCTGTGAACAGAAATTTTCAAGATGAAAATATTTACTCAGGACAAGTTGTCCTAGTGAACTTTATTTCTGAATAAAGGTACTTGCAAGGAAGTTGTACTTTGAAGTGTGGTTAAATGAGCTGGAAAATAAGCATTTGGAGCTTTTTGCAACAAAAAAAGAGTATGGAAGTACTCAATCGTGTAGACTATAAGCGAAATGAAGTTATGAGGAGGGTGTATTTGGTGGTGTCTTGTAGAGGATCGGGTTTGAATGTTATTAGCCGACATTCAAGAACGGCTTTGTATTATTAGCACACATTCAAGAACGGATCTGGATTAAGAGAAACTCACCCGCTCTGATACCACTTGTTGGTCCACGTAGTTTGAGCAAATGACGATACCAAATGAACATTAAGGAACAAATCAACATCTTTTACTCAAGACCACTTAGTCTACTAATAACACCATTTGTACTTTTCAACGTTTATAAATCTTATTAGAAATGAATCAAAGATTTAAAAGGGATAGCTCACGGAAAACTATTACGGTTGATGACAAATGAAAACTCTCCTATTAGAACGACTAGTGGCAGCTAGCTTTGCTTAGTTCATTCCTAGGAGAGGGGATCCTATCAACTATAATACTGGGTATTACTTTATGTGTTTGTTAGGATCTCTAGTTATCTCGGTTACAAAGTTTCATTTAAATAGAAGGGAAAATACTATAGAATCACATGGGTATAGTAGTTTGCCAACTTGTAAAGGATAGCACGTGCCTAGTATACTAGGTTAAACGTACTTTTGGTTTACCATTGCTCACAACTTTTTGTACCTAAATGTTGCTTTATCGTCCTTTGATAAGACCTTTTGCTTATCTTCCCAAATAAGCTTACCGCCCATTCATCAGAGACTAAGTTGCTCTTCAGAGATAAGTCTTCTGGGTCATAGAGACATTTTTCAGATCTCAGTGACTCTGGTGTTGTTTGTAGCTCCTTATACTTTACTCCTTGACACCGCATCAGTTTGTAAAGTGTTTCTTCAGTTGGTCTTCGAATTCCCTGAAGCTTGACTGTTGATTGAGCTTTATACAACTGTCACTGATTTCTTATATCAGTGAGTTACATCCACTGATGATTATTAGTGAGTTACATTCACTTATAACCATCAGGGTGTAATCACTCTCTGATGACCATCACGGAGTAACACTTTCTGATAACCATCAAGAGTACTGATTTCCATCAAGGGGTGTCTTACTCTCTGATCCTTACTAGTGAGTATTGTTCTCCCTGATCCTTATCAGAGACTCAATAAATTAGATTATTTTATGTTTAAATACTTGTAAGAGACAATTGGGTAGAAATTCAGACCCAACACCTAATTTACATGGCTAATATTGTCCCTAAGCAATTCAAGGTTTAGAAGTAGATTGCACAATTTCTCACCCATAACATTTACTCTTGGTCTTGCCACATGTCATCATCTCTGTTTTAGACACATTAATTAGTCTTGCTAATCAATGATCATTTAAAAATATATTGGTTAAAAACAAATTAAACAAATTAAAGAACCCGCTAACAACAACAATAAGGGTCGAGTTAACAACTATTGAGATTCTCTCAAGTTAGTATAAACATGACCGGTCATGTTCCCTCACATGGATAAGAAAGTCCAGGTCCCGTAGTAGACCTCACAGTTTTGTATGTGAGGAAACATGACGGGTCATGTTGATACAAACTTGAGAGAATCTCAATCTTATTAAGATATATATTATAATTAAAAAAACAAAAAAATAACAAAACAAACCTTTCTTCGTTTGATTAACCAATGAAATTTATACTACCTATAAAGCATCTTTTTCATTTCCACTTAAATTTTTTTTAAGATTTCCATAAATAGTTTTTAAGCATTACAAGTTATAAAACTATGTTGACAACTATTTAATGCACAAATACATCAATTCAACACATACTAGACGAGTACCAATGCATATCAATGGGATTTTATAGTGGCAGATAGCGATGGCAATTTCTGACCCGACACAAAACCCGGCCTGAAATCGACAAGCAAATTAACAGGTTCGGGTTGAGTCTATAATAGATTTTGGGTCGGTTTGGGTCGACCCAACTAACCTGTTTATTAAACAGGTCAGGTTCAATTTGGGAATAAATTAAGCGGGTCGACCTGCCAACCCGTTTAAGATTTTTTTTACTGAAACTACGAACTATTTATATTTTATTATACGGGTTAAATGGGTTAAACTGGTCGAGCCGTAAACCCGTTTAACCTTTTTAACTCATGTAATGTGCCTACTTTTGTATATAAAACGGGTTAAATGGGGCAACCCGAAACCCGTTTAAACTATTCAACCCGTCTAACCTATTTAACCTGCTAACCCAAGTATATATACGGGTTAAATGGGTCAGGTTCGGGTTGGGGTTTTCTGACCCGCCAACCTGTTAACCCGAACCCGACCCGAATTGCCACCCCTAGCGGCAGATAGTTGTAGTGATATTTTGGTTACACAAAATGACTTAATTTTTAAAAAATGATTTAACGATAGCTAGAAAAGATTTTATTAGTTTAAGTTTTCACTATTTCCTTTATGAGTTTAAGTTTTCACATTTCACATTTCACTTTTTGGTTTTTCTTTTATATATAGCATTGATGTGTTTTTTTTTAGGTCTATAATAAACTACCAAGTTTTAAATTTATTTATTGCCGAACTAACCTATAGACTCTAAACACTCACGAGCAGTGTACCCGATCAATGTAGATAGTTTCTAGGTAAGCAAGGGTCGTTCACTAGGAGCGAAGCTAAGATGATCTAAATGTATTCTAATTACTAAACTAACTAACCTAGAAAGCAAGTAAATATTTTTGGGGTTTTAGCCTGAGAGGCTATCACGATTTTGTGTGTTTAATTAAACTAAATACGATAAAATAAATATTAAACTAATTAAAAGCAAATTAAAGATAGATGAAGATAGATAGGAAGAACGGGTTAGCCAAGTCTAATCCATTTTATAGTTATACATGCATATGTCTACGTGTTTTAATTCATTCAATTGTTTTGTCGCCAATCCAATTATTAATCCTGTCACGATTAAATAACCTACCATCGTGGTGGGAAAGAGGACATGATCATAGTGACTCGTCTAGCATCAATACTAACTTATTGCTTTAAACCATCTAACCTAGTTCGGTATTACACGCTACTAGTCCTATTAGGTTGTAGACACGTTCCGTTTATGCCAAACAATGATTCCTAATATAGATTTGGGTTAACACGCAAATAACTCAACCTAAGCAACCACAATTACAGGTAGTTAAGTCACATCAATTAAAGTTATAAGGATCATAACCTAGTTACATAGACTTCTACTAGTTATAAGCAATAAACGAGTTTTTATCGACAAGCACCCAATCCAATAACAAAGCAAATCAATTCAACACATACATAAAAACTAAAAAGACTTCATAAACTTGGCTAACACCAAAGGGTGTTAGCCCATAATCTCAATAATCATACAAAAATATAATCAAGACAAATAGAGTATTAAACATAAAGAATATGATACGCTAACCGAATGATTAAGTAGTATAACAATGATAAGAGATGTTCTTCAAGTATAATTGGGTCTTCAAGGGTGATCTTCTGCTGTTTTGAGAGGCTTTGATCGTCTGGGAATAGCCCTAAGGGTTCCCAAAGATGCCCTAATTCGTTAATGAGTTCGGTATTTATAGATTCTGAAATCTGGGTCGATATGGCGCATCTAGAGAGTTAGATGCGCCGCATCTATAAGTAAACGTAGCCTCCAAGTCTGAAACTGACCCGATATGGCGCATCTATAAATCTGATATGGAGCATCTCCCAATACGGCGCATCTAAAGACCTGATGCGCCGCATCTCCTTCAGATACAGGTAGATCTCCTTTTTCTCTTTCCGTGGCCGCTTGAATCAACTAAAACGGAGTCCAGATGAAGATTTTATGGCCAAAATACGAAAGCATCTTCAAGTGTCGACTTGTAATCTTGACTTCTTCATTAAGCTTCTAATCTCCACTTGATTTCTTGGTAAGGATTGTGTATGGCCGATACGGCGCATCGGATTGGTCCGATGCGGCGTATCTGGAGTAGAACAAGTTGGTTCTTCTTCGTTGACCAAAGTTTCATATGCGACGCATGATAAAATCAGATGCGGCGCATGCTTCAAAGTCAGGCAATGGTCTTTAATCTCTTCAATTCAGCAGACTTTTCCAATCTTGATCATTTTGCTCCATTTTATGTCCATAATAGCTAACTTTCACCAAATGCTTGTTTATAACTGAGAATTACAAAAGTAAGCGATTAAGTATCAATTCTCATATAAAATAATACAAAAACAGGCAATATACATAGAATACATGATGCTAATAAAATGTACTTATTTGATGTCATCAAGCATATAGATAACTATAATACTATTCTTAAAACACCTTCTCACTCAAAAATACAATTATATTACCAAATGGTACAATCTAAACTAACTATATAGATTTTAAAGCAAATACAACTAATTAAGCTAGATGTACAATCAATTTATGCATCAATACCTATGTATATTGAATGGTCGACATCAGTAGTTAATGTAATATTTAAAACATCCCATTAATAAAAAGTATCATTAGTAGAACACAATGCACAAATCAAGCAAGCTAGTAAACACTATAAACCAAGCAAGCTAATAAACAATATCTTCTTAAAATTTGAAGACATTTCATGAATATTTTTAAATAATACAACTTTTTTTGCGAATAGTACAAACTTATGAATCATAAAAAACTAACAAATTCATATATCTTTTGTCCAAACTTTCAAAATAAAGAAAGAAGAGAAAATTAAAAGTGGCCTTAGATAAGATATCATCAAGGCCCCAAAATTTCAGTAGTTTATCGTGACTACAATAAGATTCAAATGTAGATATCATCAACGCTAAACTTATTGTCACCGTAAAAAAAAAAAAAAAAAAAAAAAAAAAAAAAAAAAAAAAAAAAAAAAAAAAAACATTGTCTGTCAAAAATATCAATTACAACGCGCAGTTACCCTGCTAGTCGTAAAAATTGTGTTTGAGAAAATATTGAAATTAGTTAGAGATTTTTGGTAGTTGGCTTTGAATGTTTGATAGTGTTTATAGTTCAAATGTAGATAATTTTTGAGGCAATTTCATATTTACCCAACTTAAACATGATAATGTCATATTTACCCAAAACATGCTTTAAATATATTGTACATGCATTCAAAAATTGTATTTTGGGTATATATGATATTTTCATGTTTAGATTGGGTAAATATGGAATTATCTCATAATTTTTTGTTAACCAAAGCTTTTAAGATAGTTATTAGCAAACCTCATAAATTAAAACAAATTCAAATAAAAGTTTAATCGCAACATGGAAATTTTATCTTAAACATCCGTCACAAGTCACAACGCGTGAACCTTTTTAATCATCGTTTTTGGGCGATATGGATACGAGTATTAATTAACTTCCAACCTAGGTGGCAACCTTTTTATTGTATCACTTGAAATTATACAGTGTATTATATATCTCTCTTGATATTGTATGATGAAGCAAATGTAAAAATCATTGAGTTTTGAAATATTTTTGTTGTGGTTACTCATGTGTATCAAGTATAAACATTGTCAAGATCAGGAGCCGTGTCAAGCGATGCATGGTGTCATGGTGTGTCTCTACGCAAGGGGTATTTATAGAGCAATCTTGTAAAGAACTCTCGTATATACCTGACTTATGTCTAATAGCAGGGTACCCGCGCGATGCGACGGCGGGTACCTGTGACTATATTGGTCGAGTGGACGAACCCTTCGTCAATTTTGGAGCTGACCGACCCAATTCGACCCTCATGCTGCAATGGTGGCGACTCGGTCGGTGCAGCGGCGACCGAACCGGTCGACCGACCACTGCGGGCAGCCTAATGGATTTATTTTTAAGTGATTGGTTTAGTAGCTTGATTAGATTGTACATTGTAGTTAAATGACTCTATATTTTGGTGAAGGGGTGATTTAAATAGTGTATTAATTGTATGTGTCGAATAGTATTTTTTTCTTTTAGTTTTATTTGTGGTTTAAATACTTGTAAATTATGCTTATTTACTACTAGTAGTATTTGCTTAAAATCTATTTTTTTGTAGTCTTAAAAAATTAATATGAGAGAGGGTCAAAGATGTGAAGGTAGCATAGATATAAGATGTGGATACTCTTATATATGTTACAAAGTTATGCTAATCAGTTTTATAATGTCGGGCAAAATCGTGAATGCTGCAGTAAATGTAAAATTAATTGACAACCTGTAACTAACAAGCAAAAAAATGACATGATTCTATCTACTATAAATTGATAATTCAAGAGGATATTTTCAATTGCCTCCAAAGCACTAGTATGAATTGCTCCTCTCATTCAAAAAAAAAGAATTGCTCCTCACGTGCCTTCTAAAAAGGGGTTAATGAGGCGTCATGGTTAAAGTTCTACAAATATCACTATTTTGACTTAGTACAACACTCGAATAACACATAGTTAATGGTGAGCTCAAAACAAATAATCTATAGACGAAGCTAAAATCGAAAGTAAAATAAAAAAAGGAAAAACAGCAGGACTATTACAGGTCTCAAAGCTCAAAATCACGCGGTCGTGACAAAGCTATTTATGATAAGAAACTTGGAACCAAACCACAGTTAATGCTCTTTTGCAATTGAGCCATCGTGGTGCCCAGCCACGGTGAAGACTAGAAATGTCAGGCTGGCAGATCAGTTGGTAAATCATACAAAAAGAAAACAAAATAATTGGTCAGGAATGTGCATCAAATCCATCACATTTCGATTCTTGATTACAGCAAAAGTTTAAACAAAACAAGAAACAAATCTTGCTTGTGAATTCCATCTATTTCACAACTCAGATGAATGAAGTTGTATATGTGCATGTCTTCAAAATTTTCCACATAACTGGAATGAGCTAAACGACTGATCAAAAAGATGGATGGAGTTTAGTGTTTGGTTATTCATAATCAAAGCCCTCATCGCCATCGCCATCGACTTCGGTATCATCAGATCCACCAAGAAGACTAAGAAAAACAAGAACTGCAACCATCTGAGTTACCAAGAAATATTTAGCCTTCCTTCTGAAACTTTTCTCTTCCTCTGTTCTTTCCCTCTTAGGTTGGCTCTTGGGTTTGGAACCTAGGGTAAAGATGTCAAATTTAGTATACTTTGATGCACAAAAAAACTGAGTTTTATGTTAATCCTTCCATCCAGATGAAATAAAAGTAGACAAGGTAAAACTGGGCAGGTGGGGCAAGTTGAGTAACAGATCAAGACGGCCAAATTATTGGTACGACCGTACGAGTCTTGACCGGGTTGACACAAACATCTGTAGTCCAGATATCTAATTTTATAAAGACCTTGACCTTGTGTGTTTGTTGAAAAAATATGTTAGTTAATAAGAGTCTAAAATGTATGTAAAAAGTTTCTAGGCATTTTTAAGAATTCACCTTTGGAAACTGTCAACCTGTTTGACGTCTCCTATAAACCAGTTTTATTATTTGTTTTACGTGTTTGCCCGAATCAACCCATTCACAAGTAAATCCTTTGAAAGTGACGCTTCTAGTTAAAGTAAATTATTATTACAAATATCAAACAAGGAAAAATATAGAATTGCGGGTTTTAGTTTTGAACAATAAAAACAGAGTAAATATTGCTTAAAAGGCTGGAAGGAAACAACAAAAGGCTCAACTGATTTGGCAAAAGCCAAAAAGCAATGGCTAATGCTTATGTACTGTGCTAGAAAAGTAAAACGAAAAACATTGTGGCTTATCAATCACTGTTTGCAACCCAGGATTCTATTTTATCATCAATCCAGTCCCCGTTCACGTTTTTTCTTTTTCTTATCAATGAATAGATCTCTTTACTTGTATGACTTAGATGTCTCGTATTTCTCGAAAAAGTGATTCGATTGATGGGATTTGGTATGATACTTATGAGATCGATGATATCGATGAGATTGATATTCAAATATTTCTTCTTAGAGCGTATTGATTTGACCCCGGGACCACCACCCAATAGCATGTTGCCACCTAGGGAATCTCCTAATTGTTTCAGAGCAACTAGAAAGAGATTCTTTAACCAGAAAGAATTCGGTTCAGATGTAGGATACCTATCCAGAAGTTTTCGCAACTCAATCATAGATGATGGAATCATTACTATCTTATAAAGCATTAAGGCCCACTTAAATTAGAAACTCTTAAAATTCAGCAATCCAAGTTATAAAGCTAAAAGTACAAGTAATTAAAACACATTTTCTAACATTAAATACAATTACAAGTTCATAAGCTCAAAGTACAACTAATTCAGCATTGCTTATTATAGTAAGAAATACAATTAAAACACAATTAATGTGGTCAAGATATTTAATGTAGTCAATTAATTAACTGCCCAATAAATACAATTAATGCAGTTATTAAAACACCCCTTACATAAGAAATACAACTTATCAAGCATATTATACAACCAACTCAAACACAATTATTAAATGTCACTAATACAAATAATAAAGCACATTATACAAATATTCAAGTCCGAACGAGCAACGGGCCAAAATTGCTCGAGCCCGAACGGGCATGGGCCAAACGGGCTCAAGCCCGAACGGGCACGGGATAAACGAAATTCCTGATATTTGTAAATTTAAATTGTCAAAAAGAACATAATAAACTAAAATACATGATTCAGCGAAAAAATTTATTTCAGGGTACCCGCCGCTGCAACACGCGGGTACACTGCTATTAGGGGTGTCAGTAGGGTCGGGTTTACCCGACCCGAACCCGAACCCGATAAGGCTTATCGGGTCGGGTTTAATCGGGTTAAAAAATTTTGTCGGGTTGGTTTGACCCGAACCCGATACCCCGATAATGTTATCGGGTCGGGTTCGGGTTAGATAATTAATGTTATCGGGTTATCGGGTCAACCCGATAAGACCCGAAAAATCAATATTTTATTTTTTAATTTTTTATTTTAAAAGCCCAGTAGCTAAGTCTGAATATGCAAAGTTTGTTTTGAAATTAAAAGTCAATATTAATATAACTCGTGGATATAGTTCAGCAATAAAACGATAAGCTGAATATGAATTGATAAAAAGTATCATATGGTAATTACTAGATTTAGCAGCTGCCACGTATCATATGGTAATTACTAGTTAAATTGTAAGAGGGGGAACAAAACACACATATCAGTATTTACCAACAAAAGGATAGAACCATAGGTATCGAAACAGAGAAACTTACTCCAGGTTGGTGGACCGCGTCGTGGTACAGAAGATGATGACGACGGATCTGACGATGATGTTGATCCAGCATCTAAAAGTTCTGTTTTGTGTTTGTATGCATACTTCACAAGATTAGCTTGTTCCAAGAGTATCTCACGCAGCTTTGATGTTTCCTGAGACCATATAATAAGAGGTAGAATGTTAACATAATTGATCTATATTGCAGACTAAAAAGCTTAAACATACATGCTCACCAAAAAATTTAATTGATAACAGGATGATGCTATATGCTTAAGTCAAACAATTTTACTTATGTTAGGATCAGAAAACAGAGACTCCAAGTTTCATAACTGAAAAACAAAAGCAAAGAAAAACCCCTTTATAGGAATAACATGTTTTGTAAGACTCTAGTTATTGTATGTCAAACTACAGTCAAAACAGGAAACGGTAACTTGTTATAACTTTTCCGAATTTTATAGGTGGAAAGTTAAGTTTAAGAAAACATGTCGCCAGCAAAGTTTTTGCAACAGACAAATATCAGAAATATTTACAGATTCATCACCGTATCACTCATTATTACTAGCCTTAATGCTTGAAACGATAATACTGATCCATGGTGGTATTCTTAGAGAACATTTCAACATTAGTCAAGTGTTTCATATTAGTATTATATGAATCCCAACTTACATATCAAAAGGCGACAAACCTTTAAACAACAAGTACACGAAAGGCATGGGAGTTGAAAAGGATAATCAGACAAGTATAATAATGATAAAAATTAGTAAAAAGACTAATAACGAATGAGATATTTAGCCAATGAACGAGCCTATACTAAAGATACAAGCCTATTTTCCAATGGTCGACCACTCTCAAGTTATAGTCACTCATTCAACACCCTTCGACAATGATAATATCATGGTTGCAAAAAGCGCTAGGTGCTAATCGGGCGGTTGACCACAGTCTAGCTAGTAATTGGCTGAGCAGCGCCTAGGCAGGGCTAGGCGGATTGGACTTTTCTATATATGTATTTTAAAATTATATGTATATTGATAAATTTAAATATATATTGATAAACTTGAAAGTGAAATCTTGAATCTTGGTCAAACATTGAAATACAGCTTGAAATACAAAGTTGGACAAAACATACACTGATATTCACTGAACATTGATGAAAGGATAACAATACATAATTCGAAAGTCAAAAATCAATGAAAGGAAAGTATTTTGCACATATGAAAGGAAAGTATTTTGCACATACAAAGTATTTCAAATGAAAGGCTGGACACCACATTATTACGTTTCATACTTTACTTAATCTTCTATGTATGGCAAAGGTCCTCATTTAAAATATCTATGTATGGCAAAGGTCTTATTTTTTGTGAAACACAGTTATATATATGATTTGTGAAACTCAAGCATACATAAAATACAACTCTTGGAGAATATCACACACAAAAATAAACCCACACATACAAAAACCTTTTATGCAGCTATTGCCTAGCTGCCTCCAGTTCCTTCGATGCCGCCATTCATCCTTTGGTGTTGGTGAATGGTGTGTGACGATGTGGATAGGTGTGTGATGATGGTTGTGGTGATAAAGGAAGTCCTTAACAAAGAGTGGTGGTTAACGGAGTTTGGTAAATAGGCGTCAACGGTTTGTTTGTATCTTTGTTTGAACACAAAAAATCGATTATGATTTTAGGCTATTTATTAGTTGTATGTTTTGGGCTTTTTGTTTTCCGATCTTTCGAAATCGGTTTGATCTAGCCGGATCTTGTTTATGTGGTTTTGGTTTGGTTTACTTTTTTTTTGTTGTTATGTTTCGATGGTTATTATAGGTGAGTTTCAACGGACTATAATGTTTTAGGCCACTTTGAATGTTTGTTTTATTTTGAAAGTTTGAACGTGAAAGGCATATATTTTGAGGCAGTTTTTTGTGTGCTTTATGTCTTATGGTTTTAGAATTTTCGAGTTATCTTAGTTCGAATACAAGATCTATGAGTTTAAGGTCATTATCGTGTATGCTTTTTTGGAAAACAAATTAAGAGGCAATGATCGTATAATACATTATTCAAATGTACGGATATTGCTCGAGTTTGTGCTTATTTATGGTTTGGCGGTGAAATCATAGAATGGTTGAGTGAGAGACTTCAACCCAAAGTGTTGCAGCCATGTTAAAAAGAAAAAAACTCTATTAATAGATCTGAGCATGGATTCACTTTATTTGTGAAGTTTGGCATTTTTGTTCTACTGGTTCTATTTGAAAAATAAATATTGAATTTAAGCTTTAAAAATCTATTGAAAAAAATATATTAATCTTTCATTGCCACATGCTTTTGTTCTATTTGTTGTCTTAATCTTTTTGTAGTTGTTGTTCTATTTCAGTTTTTGATTGTTAGTTTTAAAATGTAAAGACGGACTTACGTACAAAAACGAAGTTTTTTTTAAAAAAAATTGTAACCTAAGAAACAATTTTTTTTAAGTATGGTTAACTGAAAATTAAAAAAAACTCAAATGCGGTGTCAATTTGTCGGACTCTATTTTCTTGCATGACCTGCTTTATGTTGCTTTATCTAGAGGATACCATGTACAACTACAAAGGTATTAGTGAAGTTTGTCCTAGAGTTCAGTCAAGAAGGAGTCTACACTTCAAATGTCGTGTATCAAGAATTTTTATGTAACGAATAACGTGCATTGTTGTAGTTATTTCATGATTGATGTAATGTTTTATTTTCAATTTCACTAAATGTTTTTATATGTTCTTTACTACATTTTAAGAATTTTTTTGAGTTGAATTATCGTATGCTAAAATCTCTTTCAATTACATTTTGATTATTTTACGTTTTATGTATAAACGTCACACGAAACACTTAGCCATTATATCACAAGTATAACTGTTTGCTGCTAGAAAATTCCGTTGCTATGCACGGGTACTCGTCTAGTTTTATCATAAATATGTAAGTGGATCTCAAAAAAGATTGGATGTTGAGCTTTAAATGTAAATTAGGGCTTTCATTTAGTTAAATTAGGGTTTTTTTAAGCAAGTCTCATTTTTCTTTCTTTTCTAGCCGCTATCTCATGTCTCTCATCTTTTCTTCTTCTCATCTACAACAATTACATCTCAAAGTTTATTCTTTTACACTATTTATAAACAAGATCCGACCAATTGAAAAAAAACCTAATTTAAAGTTAAAAAAACGGTGTTGACCGCTGCTGGCCATCGTTGACCACAGTGTTGACCGGCATTGACAGCTTTTTTAGGCCGCTTTTTACAACACTGTTGGATAATATGCGTACCCAAAACAATAAGTGTTAAACCAAATTACGAAAAAGCACCCTTGCTAGTAATGTAGGGCTAAGACTAGAGTATATTACAAAAGAACATCTAAGAAGTCTATTTAGTCTAACTCAAGTGATATGTATGTGTTTTAGTACATTTACCCAATTTTCCCTGATTGGGAAATGAAATATATCAGGGACGCATCAGGGTTTGTAATTTACTCTGCTGAGAGCTTAACCCTATTCAGCTAGTTCTATAGTATATCTAATTTCTCGTGCACACAAAAACTTCTATTAATAAAGCATAATGAACAAAATAAAAATAAAAGTGATATGATATAATATAGCCACTATAGTGATGATACTGACCGGTAATGCAGAAATTGTGATAAGTGCATGCCCAAGAAAGAACGCATCTAAACTAGTTGGCCTGCATTACATGAGAAGGTAAGCACATCAGTCAAACATTCAGCTAGGGTCAACTTACCATGTTTTTCGTGATTAAAGTGACACAAGGTTTCAAATAATAATAATATCTGAAAACTTGCCTGTTATCAGTGAAATAGGACTCTTCGCCTAACTTAGTTGACAAAGCTTCGTATGCAATAGTAGCTTTTCTATATATCTGTCGAACAAAATTCCATTAAGGTCGAGTATTAATTACACAATGACATGCATGCCAGATAATAAATAAATAAATAATAAAAAATAAAATAATAATAATTATAAATTTTCAAAAGAGGCAATTTCAACCCATTTGCTTCAAAATGGGCAAATTCAGGTTATTTACCTCTAAACAGGACATGGGAAAAAAGTTAAAACTTGGTTATAACTGAAACAGGTCAATCGGCCAAACGGGATAGCGATCCCAATGCTTACAATTCTTAGTTCACTTAATTCAAAAATATTACATTAGTATTTGAATAATCTAGTTATACAGTGCATCAATTATATATAGAACTCAAGAAAATGGGAAATAAGTTTGTAGATCATAAAGACCCCACCTATATTGATATACCATTTCTGTCTTTCTTGACACAAACCTCCACCAGTTACCCAACCATCCCAATTTGCCAGATAAATTACCATTTCTGTCTTTTTTAACGATCTTAATTGATGTATATGTTTGTCCCAGGATAAAAAAAAATAATACTAATAAAATAAAAATAAATAATAAAAAAAATACCAGGGTGAAAAATCCCTTTTACCAAAAAAAAAAAAAGGATTTCACGTACAGCCATCAAAATATAATAACTAGAAAGAAAGTCAGAAACAGAAAAGCATGAAGGGCGTAATATAAGAAACAGAGGAATCAATACCTCATCCTTCCTTCTTTCAGCAGTATCTTTTGATATCCCAAGTAACTGTTTCACATTGTGCACTTGCTTCAGATACAATAGCTTTCCAATTGGCCATGGGAGGTCAGAGTAATAGATCTTCTGCGCAGCACTTCCGTCTGAACCAACCCATAGCTCGTACAGCATTGCATCCAAAAGCCATGAATTAATCATTGCAACTGTCGACACCCATTCAGGAAGACTCTGAACTTCTGAGTCCAGATTAACAATGTTATCTTCTTTTAAACTTTCAATCACACCACCCTTCTCATTGTTGTAAGCAACATATGTATCGGAGTCAACATATGGAATTTGTTCTGTTAGAAACAAAGCAAAAACACATCAATTATGTTATGGATATTAATAAGTAAATCATAAGAAATAATACATGGTATAGAACATACAACTGTAAAGCGCAAACACCTAATTATCTGAGTAAACATATGATCAGCTTTGTTGTGCTTGTATTGCACACCACATCAACCAGTCCATTTTTAATACAGCTTAAAGGGTGTTTGTGATTTTCTTTTTTTCTGCTTGACTGCCTATCTGCTTATTTTGGGGTTTATAAACAGTTCTGTAAACATATTGGTATTGAGATTGGGACCTGCTTATCAGCTTTTTCGTGATAAAATCAGCATTTTAACCTCAAATCTAACCTAAACACCAACAAAAGTGATATGTAACCCCTTAATGTTCTTATCTCCACTTCTCAAATTTAATTAAAAATAAATGTGAAACACACAAATCCAAACACTAAATCTTGAAAAGTGAAAATCTAGCATAAGCAGAAAATATAGAAATCCCAAACACCCTCTCACGATAGACCAGAAGCAACAAGTATCGCGTACCAGAGAATCAAAAGTTCAAAACTAGGTTGAGAATCCTAACATGAGACCTACTGGAAACCACATAGTAGACAAATTCCCCTAACGCAAAACAGGCACAAACAAACACTTCATGACCTAACATTAGAAACTTCAAAATAACTCCCAATCGTAAACAACTCTACGCTTACAACTTTCGACTTTTGAGTCCTTAACTGAACTCATTGCAAAGATAAAGGGTAAGTAAGTAATTTCACCTCAATCAATTAATTTAAAACAAACAGAGTCATCATATTTCCAAATGAATTACATCACAGCATTCAAAAAAGTGGAGAATTGTGTTTGGGACTCTTTAAATTTTCTGCCTACCAACTTATCTGCTTATTTTTTTTAACCAGATTAGGAGTTTGGGGTCCTTAGATATTCCAAACTGCCTAACTACTTATCTGCTTTTGAGGTAAAATCATCAGTTTTCAATAAGACTGTTGGCACCTGCTTATTAGCTTATTTTGCGATAATATTGATTTTTACCCTCAAATCTAACTTAAAACCCCTAAAAAGAGATATGCAACCCTCTAACGTTCTCATCTCTACTCCTCAAAAAGTTAATCTATTTAATAAGTAAAATAAGCAATCCCGAACACCCTCTTAAAATTATCTAGATGCAAAAGTCCAATAGAACCAAAACTAGTTGCATCTTCCTAACACAAAACTCACCGCAAACCACAAATACATAAACAAATTCCACAACGCAAAACATCCGTAAACTACACTTCTTAACCTAACAAATCCTTCCACAACAACCTCGTTTCACATCAAAAACTTCAAAACCTAACTTCCACTCCGCAAAACCGCTCTACACCATAAAACTTACATATCTAACTTTTCAACAACAGTCACAACATTTCGCTCAAAAACCGACATACATTATCCAATAAGAGACAAAATTCTATATAACACCTATATTATTACTTATAAGTAAACATTTTTTTAGATACAGATTCAACATCTATACATCAAAATCAAACATAAATTTAAAAACAATTAACCTAATAACGCAATGAGCATTATAACAACCAAATTAAACACAGTAACACAATCAAAATAAGTATACATGATATATCAAAACAAAATTAAGTACCGGAATCGGGATAAAAAAAATTATAGCACAAATCAAAAGCAACATTAGCGCATAGCAACACGAGACTAATCAAAAACCACAAATACACAACAATTTCCACTAACACATAGCATCCATAAACTACACTTTATAACCAAATAAATCCTTAGATTATAACCTCTTTCGACATCAAAAACTTCAAACCTAACTTCCAATCCATAAACCACTCTACGCCTATATCTTTCAACTTGAGACTACAAGTGGAATATCAGGGACGGAGCAAGGAATTAGCAATAACGGAGGACGAAATTTTTTCTCAAACTAACAAAGTAATATAACTAAAAGTTTAAACGGTACATTGGGTTAGAAACTTAAAATTTTGATAAGAAAAACACAATGACAACTAATACAAAATATATTAGATGAAAGCTTGTGCATAAAACGGTGTCAAGATTCTCTTAATTCTTTTGTTATCTAAAGGTTTGGGGGGTCATTTGCCTATAGTTGGGTCATAGCCTCATAGGCTTAAATTTTATAAGATAAATAGTAAAGCGATTGGGCATGTTGGAGGATAAATGAGCTTATATCACAAATTAAAAGCAACATTAGCGCGTACTTAAAAACCTATTCATCTTTCGAAACCTTAACCGATCTCACATTCAACTCAGCATTCAGTTTTTATATAAAAAAAAAAAAAAAAACTCATTCAGTTACATTACAACAATAAAATTAAACATATCAACAAAATATATTTAAAAATAAAAAAAAAAAAAAAAAAAAAAAAAAAGTACCGGAATCAGGATAGGTGTTATTGAAAGCCAAATCGAAAGGAATGTTAGCGAATTTGAGATAAATGTAAACTGGTAAACAGTTGGGGCAAGCTGTTGGTAAGCCAAAACATGCTTTTCTAGTCACTAATGTCAGTTGTTGATTTTGTTCGTCCATTTTTAGCGACTGAATTTTGTAATGAATTCAAGTGTAGAACCCTAATTAAATGATGAATGAAAGTGAATGGATCCTTGTTCAAGAATTGTTTTTACTGTTTGGGCCCGGAAGAATATACTTTTGTTCATTTTGGCCCTTTTTTTTGTCTGTATCACAGATTCACCCTTTTGTTAAAAAGATTGATATGACCATTTCAGAGTTGTTTGTAATAGCATGAATTAAAATTGAGATTTGTTACATTTTAATGATACAGTCACAAGTTTTTCACTAATTAAGCACATCGGTTTTTATTCTAGAACTCTTTCTTGTTTAGTAACATGTAGAAGTAAAACTGAGTCGAAGTCAGATTATTTAACAAGTCGAAGTCGGTTTTGTAAAATGTAAGATTAAGTTCTGGTCGAGTTTTAAGTCATTTAATACACACACTAAAATTAGCAGTTGGTGTACTTTGTAAGAATAATAAAGTTAAAAAAAAAAAAAATTGAAAGGATTGATACACATATTAAAGATGTTTATAGCAATATATATTTAATTAATGGGAAAATCATCCGTTATGTTGACTGCAGGGATGTTACATGATGCAGGGCTATAAGGAAGGATCAATTATGCAAAGTAGAAAGGGTAACAAATGTAAGTTGTTGTTACAAAATAATGATGATCGACAAGAAGTATAAGCTAGAAGAATAGAGAGATTGTGGAATGCATTTTTATTGATCATTACAAACTACAACTGAACCTCTATTTATAGGGTTCTTACAATCAAAGTGATAATCAAGATAAGAGTGAATCTCCTACTAATCATATTTATCTCCTACTAATCATCCTAGTCACCAAGTGATAAGATAAGAATTTATGAAAGTTAAGGTATATGGATAGACACACATTTAATTATTCATAATACTCCGTCTTAGCTATCTATCATTAGTTGTCATACGATCAGATTTGTTGCCTCGTTAAAAACTTGCTTGGAAAAACCTGGTGGGAAAAAACCATAGCTAAGGGAAAAAGAGTGCAGCCTGTATGTTCTCCCTCTGATGATTAGATCACTGAAGTTCATTGAGTCTTCGCATTCCAATGCCGTGAACCAACTTCTTAAATATTGCAGTGGGAAGTGCCTTGGTAAACAAGTCTGCTAAGTTCTCGCTTGAACGGACCTTTTGAACAATAATATCGCCGTTCTTTTGTAAGTCATAAGTGAAAAAGAACTTTGGTAGAATATGCTTGGTCATGTCACCTTTGATGTATTTGTCTTTAAGCTGAGCAATGCATGCTGCATTATCTTCATGCATGATTGTTGGAGCTTCCTGGCCTGAAGATATGGACATCCATATTATAATTATCCATAACACTCCCCCTTGGATGTCCATTTGAGGATTATGCCTCGTTAAAACCTTACTAGAAAAAACACAGTGGGACAAAAATCTAGTGAAGAAAAAAGAGTACATAATTCCTTTATACGCTCGGGGATGTTGCCTCATTAAAAACCTTGCTGGAAGATCCTATGGGGACAAAACCGTGGTCAAGGGAAAAAGAGTGCAACGCGTATTTTCTCTCCCCCTGATGATCACATCACTTAAATTTCTTAGTTGGTGCAATCCAATATCATAAACCAACTTCTTTAATATCAACGTAGTAAGCATCTTGATAGAATATATGTTTGATTCTCATATAGACAAGTGTTCTCCACTTAACCTTCACATATCAAGAAGGATTAAACATATGTCATACATATCAATATACGATTACATCCTCGTACTTCACAAGTTATATAGTATCAACGAATGCAAAGTAAATGATACATTATATCCAATAAGTTTTATACATTTATATATGAACTGTAAGCCTCAAACACATGTCTCATTACAAGAGACTTCAATCATCCATTAGTTACTTGCGTCATTAAATTTTGGCAATTCATTAATACATCTGCAATTCTTGCAGATATCAAATATCCTCACCTTTATTTTAGAGCTATTTTTTTTTTTTACTTATATAATAGTACTATCAACGTCGATTCATTTCTTTTCGATTCCACACTTTACTAGACATTATGTATCATTTATTGAGATCTCATAGTTTTTCACGTACCCCGGGTTTTTTCAATTACCTTCATGCATAGTGTCTCTTTAGGAGACTACTATGGAGTCTTTATTACCTCGATTCGACCATCTTAATTTTATTGTTCCATTTCATTTATTCATTCGAGGACTTTTACTTGGAATCGATTAGTCTATCATGTTGCAGCCATGCCATAGACTCACTACCAATCATTGGTTGTCATGTTGGGACATACATTATAATTGGAGCACTAGCAGCGTATATATGATCTAGTCACTTTATTTAGGTCGCTAAACTTGTTGGGAATAAAATGATCAAAGTCAAAGAGCCTGCCAAAGATGTTGAAGAGCCTGCTAGTTGATTTTGAAGTGTATAAAGATGTTCTACCAGTACCTTCTGGGTAGAAGGTACTGCTGGTTGATGAAGAGCCTGCCAAGCTTATGTCAAGTCGATTAGATATTTTGTAATAGATATATAGTTGAATTATTAGTCTTTGTACAAAGTTATACGTTATGTAGAAGTAGTGTAGTCCTCTGTGGTTCACAGAAGAATATGGCAGAGTTGTACATTGGTAGTTGTATTTAATTGTAGGCGCCAATATAGTCAAAGTATAGTTTTATATTCAACCACTTGACACTCTTGTAATAAGATATCCTTATCTTATAAAAGGATATCTTAGTCACCACTTCATGCATGCATCTTCACGAACCAATTAAACAAAAACCAAACTATCTCTCAAGTAACTTAGTTACTTCAAATCACAAATCCTTTTACAATCTTAGATTCAAGATTACTTTGTAATCCCGGTGATACTTAGATCATCCGTATTATTTCATCAATAATATTGAATCGTTTTGTGTTAAACCAAAGTTGTGTTCTTTGTTCATTGCATTCTCACGTTTACATAAACTCACCACCTTGTGTTCTTTTAAGTGTGTTGTAGTAGATTCCGCATGCTAAACACATTCAATACATAAATATCTCAATCGAACAAAACCGTTCCACAAGTGGTATCAGAGCTAGGCTTGATATTTACTAATTTAAAAGAACAATGGATGTTGAACATATTCAAACAAATGTTGCAGCTAAACTTCCATTACTTAAGCAAAATGAGTTTGAAATGTGGAGACTAAGGGTTGAACAATACTTTCAAGTGCAAGACTATGCACTTTGGGAGATCATTGAACAAGGCAATTCATTTAAACCCCAAATCACCACTACAACAGTTAATGATGCTCTTGTAACAAGAATACAAGACCAACCATCAAATGCAGATGAAAAGATTCAGAAGAGAAATGATTTAAAAGCAAGGAGTATGTTACTGATGACTATTCCAAATGATCAACTTCTGATCTTTAACAAATACAAAGATGCCAAAACCCTTTTTGAAGCTATTGTGGCTAGGTTTGGTGGTAATGATGCTACCAAGAAAACACAGAAAACACTTCTCAAACAACAATTTGAGAACTTTACAGCCACAACCAATGAGTCTTTGGACAGTATGTTCAATAGACTTCAGAAGCTTGCAAGTCAGTTAGCCATCCATGAAGTGATGATAACTCAAGAAGACCTAAACTCTAAATTTCTTAGGAGTTTACCTTTAGAATGGTCTATGCATGTCATTGTCTGGAAGAACAAGCCAGACATTGACCAGATGAGTCTCAATGATCTCTACAACAATTTCAAAATTGTAGAACATGAAGTAAAGAAGACTACTGGGTCAAGTTCAGGAAATATGGCTTTTGTTTCATCCCCAAGCATCTCAAAGGTTGATAATGAAGAAAAAGGTGGCAGAGAAGAAGGTACTGCCAGTACAACCTTTGGTACTGCTAGTACTTCAAGTAGTACCAAATCCATTTTAGATGAAACAATTGGGTGTGCTTTTCTTACATCTCAACACAATGGGTCCGTATTAACTTTTGAAGACCTTCAAGAGATTTATCCTGATGATCTTGAAGTGATGGACATAAAGTGGCAACTCTCACTTTTAAGCATTAGAGCTAAGAAGTTGTTGATGAGGACTGGCAAGAAGATAATGATAAATGGAAATGAGCCTGCTGGCTATGATAAGTCAAAAGTGGAGTGTTACAACTGCCACATGATGGGTCACTACTCTAGAGAGTGTAGAAGACCTAAGAAGCAGGATGACAAGGGTAGAGGGTTTGACAACAGGAATAAAGGAAGCTTTGAGAAGAAAGGAAGCTTTGAAAGAAAGAGTAAGGTTGTTGAAGTTGCTGAGCCAAAAGCAATGGTTGCTATTGATGGCATGGGTTTTGATTGGAGTTTCATGGGTGAAGATGAGTCAACTTCTGATGAATTGGCTTTGATGGCATTCTCCACTCCTGAGGTACAAACTATCAAATGTTCTAGCAATTGTGAATTTCTTAAAGAATTAGAAATTATAAGAAAATCTTATGATACAGAAATTTTAGAACACAGAAAAACCCAACAAACCTTATTTAACCATCAATGTGGTATGGCCAAACTAGAAAAACAAATCATTCACTATAGAGAAAATGAACTTACATTTTCTGATGCTAAAGCTGCTCTTAATAGACAAATATTTTTGAAAGATTCAGAAATAGAAATGGTAAGGAATGAGTGTACTAAAGTTACTTTGGCTAGAGATAATATTCAACTGACTGTTACTAAATTGGAAAATGCTTCTGAGTGTACTAGGAGCATAGTAGAGAATCAGATGAATAAGAGAATAAAATCAGGGATAGGATACAATGAATGTCCACCTCCTTATAGAGGAATCCCTTGTCCTCCAGGATCAAATCTTGCTGAATCAGGTGTGCATGAAGTCATGAACAAACCATTGGCTAAATCTGTAGTGATATGTGAACCTTCTGAGAGTGCTAAGAATGCCCCACTCTCTAAGGTGCTCACTGATAAGAGTCCAGATGTCCTAATTATTGAAGATTGGGTATCTGATGATGATGAAGTTGAAACTATTCCTATCAAAGGAATCAAAGTAGGACCAAACAGTCCTAAGAAAGTAGAAGTTAAAGCTAAGGCTAAAACTGTTTTGAAAACAGTTGAAAGTTGTAAAAATTGTAATAACAAACCTAGGGGAAGCCAAAGAAATTGGAACAACCTTAAGTCACAACAACTAGGTGATGACTTTGTTATGTTCAATAAGGCTTGTTATTATTGTGGTAGCTTTAATCATCTTCATGCTTATTGTAATAAATGGGTTTCTGGGAGTAAATCAAAGTCTAAATCAAATGTTACTCACCCCAGAAAAAGTTTTGTTAAGTCTAACACCACAAATGTTAAACATACTGTTAGACAAAATAAGCCTGTTATTGCAAAACCAACTGATAAGGGTACAAGAAACACTTTCAAATGTGTACCAAAAGTTGTGAATAGTCCTATTCAAAAGAAATCTGTGGTCAAAACACAAATTTGGAAACCAAAAACCAAAGGTCCTGCTAGACCAAAAGGTCCTGCTAGACCAAATGGTACTGCCAAGATTGGTATTACCAAAATTGGTACTGATAGACCAAAGACCACACAATGGATTAAAAGGGAAAGTGCTGTTAAGTCCTCAGCATGTTGGATTTGGAAACCAATCCAATCAAAAGGTGCATCAACAATCCTGAAAAGGTTTGACTTCATTGATGCAAGAGGCAAACCCAAGTCTGTCATGGCTTGGGTACCCCAAGGAAACTAATATGTTTATTCATGTGCAGGAACATTCAACTGATATTGAAAATGTGTATTTTGTGAAAGAACTTCAGTTTAATCTTCTTAGTGTCTCACAAATGTGTGACAAAAAGAACAATGTTCTATTTACTGACAATGAATGTATGGTTCTTTCTTCTGATTTTAAGATGCCTGATGAGAGTCAGATCCTTCTTAAAATTCCAAAAAGGAACAATATGTATAGTGTCAATTTAAAGAACATTGATCCCAAGGAAGGTTTAACTTGTTTGGTAGCAAAAGCCTCATTGGATGAATCTATGCTTTGGCATAGAAGGCTTGGTCATGTAAACTTTAAAACAATCAACACTATTGCAAAATATGATTTAGTAAGAGGTTTACCCAAAAAGATTTTCCAAAACGACCAAACTTGTGTTGACTGTCTAAAAGGCAAACAACATAGAGCTTCTTGTAAGCCCAAGACCCAAAACTCTATTTCTCAGGCTTTACATATGCTTCATATGGATCTCTTTGGTCCTACTAATGTGTACAGCTTGAATGGAAAAAGATATTGTCTGGTTGTTACTGATGACTATAGCAGATTTTCATGGGTTTTCTTCTTAAGATCTAAACATGAAACTAGTGAGATACTTAAAACCTATATCACTGAGGTAGAAAACCAATCTGATAAGAAGGTCAAGGTCATCAGGTGTGACAATGGGACAGAGTTCAAGAATAGAGTAATGGATGACTTTTGCAAGGAAAAAGGCATAAAAAGAGAGTTTAGTGTAGCTAGAACTCCTCAGCAAAATGGAGTAGCAGAAAGAAAGAATAGAACACTTATAGAGGCTGCTAGAACTATGTTAGTAGACTCTAAGTTGCCTATTTCATTTTGGGCTGAAGCAGTTGGTACTGCTTGTTATGTACAAAACAGGGTTCTTGTGACAAAACCACATAGAAAAACACCTTATGAACTTTTCTTTGGTAGAAAACCATCTTTAAGTTTTATGAGACCTTTTGGTTGTCATGTCACTATTCTAAATACCAAAGATCATTTAGGCAAATTTGATGGAAAAGCAGATGTTGGCTATTTGATAGGGTATTCCTTGCAGAGTAAGGCCTATAGAGTGTTTAACACTTGCACTAGGCTAGTAGAAGAGAATCTTCACATAGAGTTTCAAGAGAAACTAACAAATGTGAAAGGAATTGGACCAGATTGGATGTTTGATGTTGATAGGCTTTCAGAATCTATGAATTATGTGCCTGTTTCAGGTACAAATACTAATGATGATGCAGGTTTTGAAGACAATGTTGAAACTCCTAAAGATCAAGATTACATCTGGATGCCAATTTGGAAAAGTATGGATCTATCTTCAAGACAAGAAGGACCTTCAAACACAACAAATGAAGGCATTGAAGAAGATCAAGGAACTCAGAATCAAGAGAATCAAGAAAGTGGTGCTAATGACAATGGTACTGCCAGTTCTTCTGATGGTCCTGCCAGTTCAAGTATTGGTACTGCTGAGCCATTGAATGTTCAAATAGATGATTCTTTTCAAGAAGAGATGGGGATTAGCAATCTTCCATCTACATATGAAGTTCCTAAAACACCAAACACTAGAATTCTCAAAGATCACTCAACTGATGATGTGATTGGAAGCATAACTTCTGGTGTTAGAACAAGATCTCAAGTTGGTTTATCTCAAGTCTTATCTTCAGATGAAGAAGGGTTTATCTCCTCTATTTATGAAGAAAAGAATAATGATACTTCCAATATATGCCTGTTTTCATGTTTTCTATCTCAGGCTGAACCCAAAAACATAAACAAAGCTTTAGATGATGCAAGTTGGGTGGAAGCAATGCAAGAAGAGCTTCTCCAATTCAAGATTCAGAAGGTTTGGATATTGGTTGATTTGCCTAGAGGTCATAGGGCAATTGGAACCAAATGGGTGTTCAGAAACAAGAAAGATGAAAGGGGTATAGTGATCAGAAACAAGGCTAGATTGGTAGCACAAGGATATACTCAAGAAGAAGGGGTAGATTATGAAGAAGTGTTTGCTCCAGTTGCAAGACTTGAAGCAATTAGGCTATTCTTGGCCTATGCTTCATTCATAGGCTTCACTGTCTATCAAATGGATGTTAAGAGTGCATTTTTATATGGTGAGATTGAAGAACCAGTATATGTATCTCAACCTCCAGGCTTCATTGATGCAGAGTATCCAGACAAAGTTTATAAAGTTACCAAGGCATTGTATGGTCTACACCAAGCTCCTAGGGCATGGTATGAAACATTGGCTTGTTTTCTACTAGAAAGTGGATTCCAAAGAGGCAGGATTGATCCAACTTTGTTCATCAAAAGAACAAAGAAAGACATCTTGCTAGTACAGATTTATGTTGATGACATAATCTTTGGATCAACAAACCAAGACTTGTGTGTACAATTTGAAAAACTTATGCACAGTAAGTTTGAAATGAGTTCCATGGGGGAACTTACTTTCTTTTTGGGTCTCCAAGTGAAACAATCCAAAGAAGGCATATTTATCAGCCAAGATAAGTATGTAGCAGAGATCCTAAGGAAATTTAATTTTACTGATTCTAAAGTTGCAAGTACACCAATGGATCCAGACAAAGGGCTACTCAAGGATGCTGAAGGAGAAGATATGGATTTGCACAATTATAGATCAATGATTGGGTCTTTGATGTACCTTACATCATCAAGACCAGATATCATGTTCTCAGTATGTGTATGTGCAAGGTTTCAAATACATCCCAAGATCTCTCACCTCACAGCAGTCAAAAGAATCTTTAGATATCTTAAGGGTCAACCAAGGTTGGGTCTTTGGTATCTAAGGGAATCATCTTTTGAATTGGTGGCTTATTCGGATAGTGACTATGCTGGTGCAACTCTAGACAGAAAATCCACAACTGGTGGATGTCAATTTCTTGGTTGCAGAATAATCTCTTGGCAATGCAAGAAACAAACAATGGTGGCCAATTCTACAACTGAAGCAGAATATGTTGCTGGTGCAAGTTGTTGTGGGCAAGTTCTTTGGATCCAAAATCAAATGCTTGACTATGGGTACAATTTTCTTAACACCATTATTTATATTGACAATAGCAGTACTATTTGTATCATTAAAAACCCAGTTCAACACTCAAAAACAAAACATATTGAAATCAGACACCATTTCATAAGGGATTGCAATGAGAAGAGGTTAATTCAAGTAGTTAAAATTGATTCTGAAAAGAATTATGCAGACCTTCTCACCAAAGCTTTTGATTTAGGTAGATTCAAATATCTTGTAGGAGGTATTGGAATGATAAATCTTTGAAAATCATATGTTTTTGTTCATAAAATTAACTGGTATTGGATTTTAAAACATGGTACTGCTAGTTAGTCAAAAGGTCCTGTTAATTCATAATTGGTACTGCTGATATAAAATTGCTATGTTTTGTTCATATAAAGGCTTGAATGTTTAAAATACTGGTAGAACATTTTGTTCTTTTGGTTTGCAACTAACACATTTCAGGTTGATAACAAAACAAGAGTTCTTCCAAACAGAAAGGAGCAACAAAAGTTATATTCATTTCAGGAGAGATAACAATCTCAGGGGAGGAATTGATAGCCCAGAATGGAAGAAAAACCAATTAATGAAAGGAAAGACAAAAGCATACAAGATGATGCAGAGTTGAAAAAGAGAGAGTTAGATCACATATCTAGAAGGGATGAAGCATTTCTCAAGGAGAAAGTTCTATCTAGATCAAACTAAGGAAAGTTTCAACTCAAAGGCATAACATTAGATGATTTCACTTGTTGAACCAATCATCCAAGATACACAGCATCATTGCCTTTTTAAATTTCCTCCATCCAAGGAAATTGCACCATCTTTAGGCCAATATGGCTTTTGGTATTCAGCTCACCAAGTTTTTACAAACTTAAGAGTTGGCTAGTCCTTAAGCAAACGGCTTTTGGTAAAGACAAATCAAATCCGTTGATGGTTGATAGTTTACCAAAAACTATATGGTTGTTAACTAACCATACTTAATTGTAAATAGTTAGCTAGTCCTTAAGCAAACGGCTTTTGGTAAAGACAACTCAAATCCGTTGATAGCTGGTAGTTTGCTAAAAACTATAAGGGATTTTTATAAAACTTTCAAAGGTACTGGTAGTTCAAAATTGGTACTGCTAGTATAAAAAGGTACTGCTATATAGCCATTGAGCCTGTCAGAAAAAGTTTTAGCCATTAGGCCTGGTAGTTAAAATTAGCCGTTGGGGTAGTTATGTAAATTACTGATTATTATATTATATTATATTTCACATATAAAAGATCTTTTTAACCGCCTATACATTTACTTATTATAATCTTTCTTATTGTCGGTTAAAAGTAATTCTCTCATATCTTCTTTCATCAGTCATTATCATAATTCACATACACCTTTCATCTTCTACCAGTACTACCAACAAATCCCACCATCATTTTCAAAATTTTCATTATGGCTTCCACAGTTGTTCTAGATTTTGTCCAACGTCACAATCAGTTAGCATTTTTGGAGAAGTCAGCGGATAATGCCTCATTTCATCAAGTAGTGGACTTTTTAAACAACTCCTACATCAGGTTTGCTTTGCTAGTCAATCCCACTATTTATGAAAATCAAATTTTACAATTTTGGCAATCTGCTAAAATTAAAACTTCTGAAAATGGGGAACAAATAATTAAGGCCAAAGTGGATGGTAAACATTTGACTCTTACTGAGTCATCCATAAGAAGGCATCTTCATTTGGATGATTCTGATGGTATTAGTCAGTTACCAGATACTGAAATTTTTGAAAATTTACAAAGAATGGGGTATCATGCTGAGTCTAACAAACTCACTTTTCTGAAAAAGCATCTTACTCCACAATGGAGATTTTTGATTCACACAATCCTTCACTGTTTGAGCCAGAAGAAAACCTCTTGGGAGCAATTTAGTGGAAACATGGCTTCTGCTCTCATTTGCTTAGCCACAAACAGAAAATACAATTTTTCAAAACATATTTTTGAAGGGTTGATTAAAAATGTGAAAAGTGAAACAAAGTTTTTGATGTATCCAAGATTTATTGGGTGCATCATTGCAAAATTGAAACATTTGTTACTTCCCACAGACTCAATTTATGACACACCAAAACTTTCTCACAAAGTATTTTCAAATATGAGAATTGGTTTTAGAGGGGAAGAAATACCACTTTTTGATGAAATGTTACCACAACATCCAGAAGAACCAACACCATCAGCTGAAACACAATCATCTAGTTCTTTACATGGTTACATTTCACCAACACATCAAACATCACCAATACCATCTCCAGTACCATCACCAACACCACCAATATCATCACATCATGTATCACAACCCCAATCACCTCAGACAATGCAAGAACTAAAGCAGAAGGTGAAGATCTTAGAAGAAGCTCTTAAAAGTCAAAACAAGAAGTTTTCTGAGATCAACATCAAATTAGTTAAGAGGGTAAAGAAATTGGAAGGTGAAGTGAAGAAGTTGAAGGGTAAAAGATCTGCAAAGACTGTTTTATCTAGTTCTTCGAAGTCAGATGATGATAGGATAGGTCACTCTTCCAAAAAGGGGAGGAAGGATAGTTCTGAAGATGAGGAAGAGGCTCAATTTGAATTCCATGATGGAACTCAAGTTTATGATGAAGAGCCTGTTGAAGCAGGGCAAGAGCCTGCTAGGCCAGAAGAAGAGCCTGCTAGGAGAGAAAGGCTATTGGCTATGGGGTACAAAGGGTCTGCTGAGAAAGTGTACAAAAGAAGGAGGGTTTTAGTTGCTGATGAGCAATCCTCTGCTCCATCACAAGCACCAACTCCAAAGGATAAGGGCAAAGGCATTATGATTGAAGATGAGCCAAAGTCCAAGAAGTTGAAAAGAACTCATCAAATTCAGATGGCTTTAGGAGAAGAAGAGGCCAAAAGAGTTCATGAAGAAGAGCTAAGAGCTTTTGAAGCTTCAAGAATGCTTCAAGTAATGAAAGAGCAGAAAGATGCTGAAGATGCTGCTCAGACTCTTCTTGACACTCAAATTGCTCAAGAGACCTTTGATGCACAGATGCTATGGATTATCAATAATGATCCAATTGTGAAAGGTCAAGCAGCAAATATAGTAAATGACAAGACACTCAATTCTGATGAGAAAACAGAAGCACTTGAATCTTTCATCAACAAGAAGTATAAAGAAGCAGCTTTGGCTGACATTTTTGAGAAGATGAAGGAAAGTCAGAAGAGAGGTTTCAAGGTAGGACAAGCTCAGAAAGATCAGGTGATTTTTATGAAAAGGTTTCTGAAGAATCAGGCAAATTGGACTGATTATCAACTAAAGAAGAAATCTGCTGATGAAATCTTCTTCCTGTATCTACAAGCCTACAAAAGTCTTTACTATAATGTTCCATCTGGTGTACACCCCTCAATGAAGAACAAGGATGCTCAGAAGAAAGAAGTAGCAAAATTGGACACAGAGCAAGTAAGTAAATTGTTGATTACTTTGCCTACAATCATACATGCTGATCCAATTAGCTGTAGATGACCTATTATTGATTGGGAGATCAACCATGATAGATTAGGAAAATCATGGAAAGTAACAAGGGTTGGGGGTCAGTTTGCTATCTTCAAGAATTTTGAAAATTTAGTTAGAGCATGTGACAGAGCAGACTTGGAAGAATTGTGGAATCTAGTGCAGATTAGGCTAGACACAACTTCTAGTTCAGATGCTAAGGAACAGGAACTATGGGTAGAATTCAATAGGATGTTTGATCCTAAACCCAAAGATGTTCATTGGAAATTTCCCTATTATGATCCTTCAACAACTTGGGAATTTCTAAGCCATAGCAACATTCATCACCTTTTCACACAGAGTGGGATAGAACTCTTTATGTTGGCTGAGAAAGAGTATCCACTTAGTTATGAAGTGCTTAAAACCATGATCTCCAAGAGATTAAGGTGTGACAAAGATGATGAGAACTCAGAAATTGTTCAGAGTTTGCTAAGGAGCATATCTGAGCAATATGAAAGAAAAAGGAAGAACAGAGAATGAAGGTTTTTGGAAGAGTTCTCTCAAATCCTCAAGGTATGTATTTTATTCATCAGAAACTTGTGTATTTGAATGGAAATAACAAGTTTAGGGGAGGATTGTTGGGAATAAAATGATCAAAGTCAAAGAGCCTGCCAAAGATGTTGAAGAGCCTGCTAGTTGATTTTGAAGTGTATAAAGATGTTCTACCAGTACCTTCTGGGTAGAAGGTACTGCTGGTTGATGAAGAGCCTGCCAAGCTTATGTCAAGTCGATTAGATATTTTGTAATAGATATTTAGTTGAATTATTAGTCTTTGTACAAAGTTATACGTTATGTAGAAGTAGTGTAGTCCTCTGTGGTTCACAGAAGGATATGGCAGAATTGTACATTGGTAGTTGTATTTAATTGTAGGCGCCAATATAGTCAAAGTATAGTTTTATATTCAACCACTTGACACTCTTGTAATAAGATATCCTTATCTTATAAAAGGATATCTTAGTCACCACTTCATGCATGCATCTTCACGAACCAATTAAACAAAAACCAAACTATCTCTCAAGTAACTTAGTTACTTCAAATCACAAATCCTTTTACAATCTTAGATTCAAGATTACTTTGTAATCCCGGTGATACTTAGATCATCCGTATTATTTCATCAATAATATTGAATCGTTTTGTGTTAAACAAAAGTTGTGTTCTTTGTTCATTGCATTCTCACGTTTACATAAACTCACCACCTTGTGTTCTTTTAAGTGTGTTGTAGTAGATTCCGCATGCTAAACACATTCAATACATAAATATCTCAATCGAACAAAACCGTTCCACACTTTATTTAGGTCGCTAAACTTGTTGGCAATTACTAGATCTGGAAAATTAATTGTCCCATGAACTTCAAGTTCATATTCATTAGTGCGAGGATCAATATTTATATCATAATTCATTCCATATTTCCCGCTGCTCATTCTCCCCCTGAATGAATTATCAATTCCAACATCCCTCGTGTACGTTGTGGTGGATTTACAATACAGGTTCCGCACATTTACATAAAACTTTATATGGGAAACATATGGTTTGTGACCAAAACCATTCTAATGGGGAGGATTCATTTTAAATTGTTGGCAAGCTGCGAATTCATATTTTATAACATGCCCCATAAACTAAGACTTTTGTTCTCATAATTATTGGCTTTGCAATCAACTGAAGACATTTTATAAACGTTTCAACAAAAGCAATTCGCGTATGAACATGGGCTACTTTTAAGTTCAACACTTATTCCAATAATTGCCCAACATATGGAAGTATTCACCACCATTTCCATCGAAACAATTATAAGCCGAGCCATTAATCACGCTAACCTTATGTTGCGTCCTTGTCGATCATTTTGATGATGCATCGATTTTAAAACTCAAAATGATCCACATGGCGGATGTATAGGCCTAAATACATCCCCTCTATATTATTTTCAAAACTTTATAGGACAAAATCCTTACTTTAATTTGGTGGTGACAGATGAACAATTAACTTCGAATGAGAACAATCAAATTTATCTTTGAAGAAAAACTACTTAAAGGTGGCCTAGTGGTAAAAGGGCTTGTGACTATCACTCTAAATTGTGTGAGGTCTCAAGTTCAATTACTGCTAGGTGCAAACAACTTTAAGTGGCCACGCCAACCTCTTGAAAAGGGAGGGTTGTACCTGGTTTGAGTCTGTGTGACGGTGGATTAGTCGGCCAAAAGGTCGGAAATCACGGTTACTATATATATATATATATATATATATATATATATATATATAGTATAGGGTTATTTTCAGAACCAAAAAAAGGTACATAACTGCGAGAACCGATCCTAGCCATCTATTATTTAATCAATGGTTATAAATGATGGTGGCATGATTGTAATTAAATAAAAAATCAAGGAATGTTTTATAAAGGGTTTAGGGGTATTATTGGTATTTTTTATAATCATTTCAAAACCGTCTTATATTTAATTTCCCAGCATCTCTCTCTCTCTTCATTTGTGTTACTGCAAACCCTAAAAAAAACTTCTACCTCCCTTCTCTTTGGCAGCCGCCGTCGGCCAAGCAAGAACCCACCGCCGCCTTCCACCACCAAACAACAACAAACCCACCCTTATTTCACCCTCCTTGTCCTCGATCCGTGGTTCACGCACGTCTAGTCACAATCGAATATAAATTCCAGTGACTTTAATCGGAACCAAATCCAACCTGTAGCCCTTTATGCGTATCTTCAAGGTCTTTTCAAGATCTCAGGTAGGTATCTTCAAGGTCTTTTCAGTTGTGGGTTTTTGAATCATCTGTAGAAACCGCCCCTTAATACTTTCGAATCCGAACATTTTTCTGAATCATCAGCAGAAACCGAACATTTTTCGAATCCGAACATTTTTCTGAATCATTAGCAGAAACCACCGGATAAGAATGGGTTGTAGATGAGTTTTTCTCCTTCTTGAGTTGCGTGTGTTGTTTGATTAGATCGATCTTGTTCACAATCTTTGTGTTGAGGTGATGTATATATCAATTTAGATCTTCGTTGAGTTGCGTTTTTGAGAGTAAAAGGGATTTGATCGAGAGGTGTTTTGGTAGTGGTGAGGGTTTTTTGAGTTGGATCTATGAATTATTTTAAGTGGTGTTGGATATGTTTTTTTGTGATAGATCCGCTTTTTGTTGTGGGTGAGAGGATTAGGTATTTTGTGTGGTGGAGATGAAAAATACATAGTGCATATGTGTTTTGTTAATTTTTATGATTAAATAATTCATGTATTACATGTGCAGATTTCATGGGTTCTTGAACCAGGCGAGGAATACATGTGCACGCCAAAAAGATGAACCAACTGTTTATTAGAAAAATACATGTGCATATGTTTGTCCGAATGTTCGAGTCTAGTGTTTATTAGAAAAATACATAGTGCATATGTGTTTTGTTAATTTTTATGATTAAATAATTCATGTATTACATGTGCAGATTTCATGGGTTCTTGAACCAGGCGAGGAATACATGTGCACGCCAAAAAGATGAACCAACTGTTAAAGACATTGGATTATGCACATGTGCACGCTTCATATATTTGTAATAAAATTGAATACAAGTGTAAACAAATGGATGTTTGTGATAAAATTAAATATTATATCACTAGAGTAATACAATTTGTAAATTTTGAAATTGCATAAATCTATTGTTAAAGTTTTGTTGTTTGTATTTATATTTATGTTATATTACTTAAAGATACATGTGCATATACAAAACACCTATGCATAAACGAAAAATACAATTGTCATAATATAGTTAGTGGTTAACCTTCTTTTTTACAAAACACATGTGCACATAATGTATTTCCAAAAACCAAAAAAAAAAAAAAAAAAAAAAAATCCTAAAATTTAGGAACTAAAAAAACGTTTTATATTAAAAAAATTCAAAAAGAAAATAAAAAATGTAATTTTACCATTATACCCTTTTGAATTAAATAATAAAAATAAATATCTAAAAAAATCTGATTGGTTGATGCTGGTTCTCGCAGTTCTGTACCTTTTTTTTGTTCTGAAAAGAACCCTACCCTATATATATATATATATATATATATATATATATATATATATATATATATATATATATATATATATATATATATATATATGAAGAAACTTATGGTTCTTCTATACATTCGCATAATCATTGACTCGGGATGGTCTAACCGGTCATGCCACTTAATAAAATAATCTTTGCTCATAAACCATGGTTTATGACCACATGTGCTTCAAGTGCATTTGAGTTATATCTAAAAGTTGAATAATATGGAGAAACTAATACATCATCGCATTTATACCTTTTTTTCTCCAATCAAATTTATATAAGCACTTTTATAGTTTTCACATAGTTCGATATAAAGCACAATCTATACTGGTTTATGCATGTAGTACATTGGCTAATTCATATCAAGTTCATATGATGTTACTTAACTAGTAATCATATTCATATATTAAGCATAGTGTAATTTGCTAGATAAGTTCAAAGTTGTAACAAAGTTGCTTTACCCTACCACTATATATATCACATGCAATGATATCAATTAAGCTCAAAAGTTATATAATCAGATAAACTTTAAGGTCCATATGCACACATATGGGAAACTAAAGTTATATGATTTAAACAGAGATGAGAAAATTCACAAGTCAATTCAAGTCCATACTAATTCTTACAATTTAAATCACATAGTCAGGTTACATGTGTTAGCATATATCATTAAATATAATACTTAGCATAGATCAATAATATAATACATACGGACTTCTTTTGAAATAAGTTTTATTGAGATAAAAATTTGTAAAAATCATCAAGTAACTTATTGCTAGGAGACGTAAACTAAAACCCATTTATTTGACTTGGCTCTAAATCACTACAAGATATAAATTAACCTTAATAAAGTAATATGATGCAAATTCAGAACAAATAATATTTTGGCTCGTCTAGTTAGTTTTAGATGTACTTGATCTTTATTGTCTCGAATATAAATTCTAAGATTATTTAAATAACATACAACAACAACAACAACAAACTCAATCCCGCCGGGGCAGGGTATGGGGGAGGTAGAATGTAGACAGATCCTACCCTTACCCCGAGATAAACCCGGGAGTAGAGAGGCTGCTTCCAACGAGACCTCCGGCAAGTGCAGGTGTGCGGGTGAGAGAGAAAAAAAAGAGAGCAACAAAGACATTACACAACAAGCAAACGAAAGCAGGCAGAAGCAAGCAGGCAAAAGCAAGCAGAAAAAACCAATAAACAGAGCGAAAAACTAGCGAGCAGGAAGGGGACACGGGCAAAAGCACAAGCAAAGGAGCACAGCAACAAAGCCTAGACAAAAATAAAGAACCAAGGCACTAAAGAAGCAGACAAACCTAAGGTAGCAACACATAGCAAAGTAAAGCAACGCACGGGGCCTAAAGCTAAGGCAAAGCAAAAAATGAGTCACCAAAAAACCAAAACGCATGTGCAAGAAAAGCAGGCAAACCTACGGGAGCAACACAGAGCAAGGAAAAGAAACGCACGGGGCCTAAAACTAAGGCAAAGCTGAAACAAGGCACCAAAAACCAAAGCACAGGCGGAAAGGCAACAAAGGGGCACCTAAAAGCCTAACACCCAGAAACAACCTAAACCCACAAAGCACCTAGCCTAGACTACCAGCAAATCCTAATTCTATCTCTCCACACCTTCTTATCTGAGGTCATGTCCTCGGACAAGAGAAGCTCCTTCATGTCAAGCTTAAGTCTATCCTCCCACCTGAGTTTGGGTCTACCCCTTCTTCTCACACCATCTACTACAAGCGCTTCGACTCTTCTTACCGGCGCTGTTTGTGGCCTCCTCCTGACATGACCGAACCGCCTCAACCTTCCTTCTCTCATCTTTGAGATAATATTCTTGACTTCGAGTTTTGCTCTGAAAACTCCATTCGGGATCATGTCAAGCAAGGTTTTACCACAGATCCATCTTAGCATTCTCAGCTCCACCACCTCAACCCTGTTAGCATGGGCCTTGGAGATGGGCCAACACTCAGACCCGTACAACATAGCCAGTCTAATCGCCACCTTATAAAATTTTCCCTTTAGCTTTAAGGGGACTTTTCTGTCACAAAGAACTCCTGATGCCGCCCTCCATCTCGCCCAACCAGCTCTAATCCGGTGGGTTACGTCCTCATCTATCCTCCCTGATTTGTGAATCATCGATCCCAGATATCTAAACGCCTCATTGGGTGGCAAGATCCGGTGGTCACCAATGCGAATATCAATTTCTTCGTGGTGACCTGACTCGATCCTCCCAAAATCACATCTCATGTACTTAGTCTTCTCTCTACTCACCCGAAGACTCTTGTCTTCAAGAGCCTCCCTTCAGTTCTCGAGTCTGGTGTTTAACCCTTCCGCTGATTCTGCCACCAACATAATGTCATCGGCAAAAATCATGCTCCATGGGATGCCCTCTTGTATCCCTCGGGATAACTCATCAAGGATCAAGGCAAAGAGGTAAGGGCTAATGGCAGAACCCTGATGTAGCCCAACATCCACAGGGAAAAACTCTGAGATCCCCACTGTGAACCGTACACGGGCCTTAGCCCCCTCGTACATATCCTTAATGACCCTCACGTATCTCCTTGGGGTTCCTTTATAGATAAGGGTTCTCCAAATCAACTCGCGTGGGACACTATCATAAGCCTTTTCGAGGTCAAGGAATGCCATGTGCAGGTCCTTTTGTCTTTCTCAGTACTTCTCCATGAGACTTCTGAGAAGGTGTATAGCCTCAATCGATGACCGTCCTAGCATGAAGCCAAATTGGTTCTCAGACACCCTCGTCTCCCTTCTCAACTTTCTTTCGATAACTCTCTCCCAAAGCTTCATGGTGTGGCTAAGAAGCTTAATGCCCCTATAATTGCTACACACTTGCGCATCCCCCTTGTTCTTGTAGATGGGGATGACTTCGCTGAGTCTCCATTCTTCTGGCATCTTAGCCCCGGAGAAGATCTTGTTGAAGAGGCAAGTCAGCCATTTTACCACCTCGTCACCCATACACCTCTAAGCTTCAATGGAGATTTGGTCCGGCCCTACTGCTTTGTTTCTTCCCATGTTTTTCGAATAGTTACAATTACCATACTACAAGTACACTAATAATTTCAAACCTACAATTGTCGAATGAAGACATTGGTTACTTATGAGCTTTTGGAACTAGAGCAGTTAAACATGTAATCCAATTAACACGTCTATATCTATATCTTCTAAAATTTAACATGTCAAAGTATCACAATAAAAGAAAACTAGTTCACATAAAAACTCATAAGATAACAAAAAGAAGGCATATAATCTCTTAGGTGTCCGTCTAATACCTTAAGACTAATAAGATTTTCATAGACCTCTCAACATAGACAAGTTGCATACTGGATTGATAATTAGAAGATTAAACAAATGATCTAAATACTTTGATCAACAAATAACCAAGAATTTGGAGTTGGAAGCTTCTCCATAGCAAATCATAATTTAGAATATGTTATCATCATTGCTATTGAGAACCAAAACATCTTCATAATCATATTTGGTGCAACTGTGCTAAGATCTAATTGGTCATACCCTAATAATATGCAATTATTGTATTCTTATTTATAAACACGTATGCAGCATTAACACAAACATTAAATTTGCAACATTAACGCAAATCAATATTTTGGCACAAATCAATATGAATCACAAATCAATAACTTTCAGTAAATACGATTGATATGTTAAAGAATTCGAGACTTACCTTTAGCGAGTTAAACATGACTAACACCAAAACAAATTAAAAAATAAACCATCATAACATAGGTAATAATAAACTAAAGTGATATATACAATTAATCACCACAAAAGTAAACTCGATATCAAAAACATAATGCGACTCAACCTATATCTCAGTTAGGTTTAATTTAATGCTAATATTTATTTATGTTTTTGTTCACAAACAACTTATGAAGATAATTACATCACAAAAGCATAATACTATGTCCGGTATAAAATAAATTTTCTAATGGACCAAATATTAACATCACGCATAACGCCAACATAAGAGTTGTTTTTCAATCTTCACTTTTATTATCTATCTTATAAACTGCTTATTTGTTAACTTATTTGTTTAATAAGAAATCCTCTTCATGATCATTCTTTTATAATGTTAATGTTTACATAAAACCTACTGTGTTTTATTTATTTATTTATGCAATTGATATCAGCTTCATTCTCAATATTATAACATGTGTTATATCTATCAACAAAAGTAGATCCGTATTCACAAAATTCAAGTTTTCTATATAGTTTGATTTAGTAGTATTGCGTCTTAGGTTCCATTAATATTACTCTCAATAAAGATATCAAATAATAAACCCATTATCATTGTGTTTTGATTTCTGTTAACTAAATTACGAATATGTGTTGAGATCATAAATATTAATATATGAATGAGGTTGAACGTATGCACCTTTTCGAATCAAAAGACAATATTGTATGTGACTTCAACCACCGAACCTGTTTAATAAATCGATCAAGATCAAGGATTTCACTCTGAGACTATCGTGCTGATAACGTGTTACAAAATAATGATGATCGACAAGAAGTATAAGCTAGAAGAATAGAGAGATTGTGTAATGCATTTTTATTGATCATTACAAACTACTTTATAGGGTTCTTACAATCAAAGTTATAATCAAGATAAAATGAATCTCCTACTAATCATACTTATCTCCTACTAATCATCCTAGTCACCAACTGATAAGATAAGAATTTATGGAGGTTAAGGTATATGGATAGACACACATTTAATTAATCATAATAGTTGTAAAATTATTTTTGTTTTGTTGCAAATATGTTGCCTACTGCTTGGAGCAGCGACGTTTTGCCCTTAGTTAATTATATTATTGTTAGTTTTTGTGTCTTTCTCTTTCTCTCTATCATATAATCTCTCTATATTTACACACGCATAAATTTAATTCTGAGCTCGACTATTATAAAATAAATGAGATGGGGGTGCCGGGCGCAACTTTACAAATGGTTTGCATCTATAACATTGGACGATTATACAACCTGCGATAACATACACTAATATATTACAGACTTCAAAACTTGCAACCACATTGAAACAGTTAAGTGTTGCACCTACATACTAATAACTGCATACTAATAGTGGCTACTACAGACTTCAAAAGTTGCAACTACATAGGAACAGTTAAGTATTGCACCAGCATACTAATAGTGGCTATTCTAGTTGGTCATGTACATAGGTTGCCAAAGTGCTTTGGGTAACATGATTTTCCTGCTATTCATGCTTTTGCTTCTTTGTGGTTGTCTCCTGTCCTTCTTTTTGATCCTCTTTAAACAATTCTTTTCGGACAGTTGTTGTAAGTATTCCGGTAGTGGCTATGCTCTTGTCATTAACAGTATGCAAGGCTGTCTCAGGTGTTAATAGTTGTGGTATTATCTATTGCAGTTCTGTTTTCGTCCACTGATGTGGTAATACTCGACGAACCTATTTCTGTCTCAGAAGCTGCTGGTGGTGCCTACTCGTCCATAATGTTATCGAGAATGAGTTTCGGAAATCTATCTTGCTTCGTAGACCAAAATGGATTTGGAACACATGTTTTGTATTCGCTAAATTTCTTAATACAGCCGGTATTGTATGCGGATCCTTGTTTTCCAGTTCATCGAGGACTTTGCTGCAACTTTTAACCAATGGGTCAGTGTCTGGGCTGAAGCATGTGATGTATGTAGTCGCAGTGTCGTCACTAACGATGGCGTCGAAGTAATAGCTGAGTTGGGAAAAAGTTATGAGTTTGTAGAACCATAGAGGGGGGTGAATACAGTCTTTTCGGCTTCTTTGAAGTTTATTGACTTCAAGCCTCAAATATCAACAAGTGATTGTTCAACAAATACAACAACCACAAACACAACCAAAGTATATAAAGCAAGTAAGAGACACCACGATATATACTAGTTCGAGATGGGGGGTTTATATCATCCGTAGGTCCAGTTGCGAATCCACGACACCTATACTATTCCACTAGTATAATCCTTATGGTGGACTATAAACCGTATGCAACTTCACTCCACCGATATGCATAAAGATCGGTGCTCATTAAGAAGAGCTACTCCCTACGGTATTCCGCCCTCGAAAACCAACCACAAAGACTCGTCTTATCCACAAAGACCACTAAGACTTCCCACCGGAAGTATCACACCCCAACTAGATCTACATCGATCTAGGCTTGGTCATCAAGACACAAGACTTCCTTTATAACCAAATCGAATGTGTTAATACAAATAAACCTTAAAAACGTTTATTTATATTAAACGATCTTCTAATGTTTTGTCGATAACAAAAGTAAAATCATTTTAACGAGATAGATAAAATACGTACACGCTTTGAGCCAAAAGCTTACTAACTCATTTCATTAAACAAACCTTAAACATATTTAGTCAAACAAGTTTACATAAAACCAAAACCATTTTATAAAAACACTTAAGTAAACTAGTTACTTACATTTTTATAAAATACATATTACTTGTAAATTACTAGAAAAAGACTTGGACTATCCATGACCCAAAAACCAAGCCCATAACCCATAACCCATGGAGCTTGATCCATAACCCATAACCCATTTGCATGACATCATGCATGACTTTATAATGGGTAAAACCCATGACCCATGACCCAAATTCTATAACCCATAACCCAAAGTCCATGACCTATGACCCAAGATATCTTTGACATCATTCATGACATCACTTGACCCATGGACCTTAACCCATAACCTAAAACCCGGAATTGTAACCTAAAATCCTAACTGGTACTATCAGATACCCTGATCCCTTGGATTACACTGGCCGGATCCGGGTGAACAGTGCTCAGTTTTGCCTATAAATAGTGAGCCATTTCTCTCTTGTTTCTCACCCCTCTTGAATAAATTTTCTCTCTACATTATTAGTTCTCTAACCTCATATCCAAGGATCGTTCTATGTAGTCTCTCTTTGTAATTCTCTAGGTTCCTTCCATAAGGCGAGATCACAATCTCTCGAAGACGTGCAAGCTCGTGATATGAGTTGCTTGGATTCTTCTCTTCCAAGATCACAGAAGTGAATCTTGTTCTTTCTTTCTTCTCAAAAGGGTGTTGTAGATGTGTTGAGTCGTTAGGTGTAAAAGGATGTTGGATCCTTTAGTCATGTTGTACTAGGTGTGTTGGTTTGGTCCACCATGCTAAGGACACGGTATCTAGCCTTTAACCGGATAAAGTGTAGGCGACGAAGGTTTTGCTTTACCTCGTGGAAAAGCCCGGTATCTAGCTTTGTACCGGATAAAGTGTAAGCGACGTTGTGAAGGCTTCTCCGCCAAGTAAAAGGAGTTTGTGTTGTGCAGTGTAGGGGTGAGCATCGGGCCGAAATCGACCCGTCCCGACCCGATCCCGACCCATCCCGAAACCGACAACCTGGAAATCCCTAACCGAATCCCGACCCAAGTATAGGTCGGTTTATCCCGAGTCCCAACCCGAGTCCCGAGTATAGGTCGGTTTACATATACTTTCTTTATGTTTGTCGGTTTATCTCGAGTCCCGACCCGACCCGAGTCCCGACTTCCTGGAAATCCCATCCCGAGTCCCGACCCGAGTATAGCTCGGTTTGTGTCGGTCGAGGTCGGTTTCGGCCAATTTGTGTCGCTTTTCGATCGTCGGTCGGTTTTGCTCACCCCTAGCGCAGTGATTAAGAACTCTCGAGTAGGTGACTCGGGGAGTGGAGTAGGGTAAGGAAGGTGACCTTGTAGCCGAACCACTATAAATACTTGTGTTGTGGTTGTGTCTCTCTAACTCTATCTCATAGTTTAGTTTATATGCTTTTATTTCTATCAATATCCAACACGTCAAAACTAGATTGACATAAGTCGATCTATAAGTTTTAATAAGAGATTTTAATCGGTAAAACTATTCAACCCCCCCCTTCTAGTTTTCAACAATTGGTATCAGAGCTTCGTTACCAAGTTTCTTAGAGTATATTGTACTTTAAAAACTTGATATGATCCGTGTATGTTTTGAAAACTACAAAGAATGGAAAACTTTTGTAAAAATTAACTCATTTTACAAAAAGAACAAAACTTCTACTTTCTTGGGTATTGATATTTCATCTTGAGAAATCTCCAGTCTATAACGATTCATCTTGAGAAATCTCCAGTTTAGGTTTCTTCAAAAACTTCATCATCTTAAAAGAAAAATGGAGCTTACACACTAAATCCATAGTGTCGATTGTCTCTTTTGCCAACAAAGGTAATGATAGCTTAAAAGAGGATTCTGAAATACTTTGCATCCACGGTTTCAAAAACCATTCCCAAGGGTATGTTTTCTTAGTTCTCTAAAATGTGGTTAAAAGATGGATTCATACATTTTTTTCTCTTTTAAAAATTTTGTTAACATATACATAACCTCTTTTCTTAAAAAAAAACATCTCTGTTGATCATAAAGCTTGGTGTGCATCACCTAAACTGTCATACCTCTATGGATTATGTGTTATACACCTAATCACCTTTTGCTTAAGACCTCTCTTCACAAACTCTAGTGTTTCTTTATGGTCGGGAATAGTATTCCTTTCCATTCAAACACTACTAGTCAAAACCCTTTACATATATTTTCTAAGGATTAAGTCATCACAAGAAAAACTTTTTCAAACTTGTGATATTCATCCTCATCCCAAATTATCTCACGACAACTTATCTCCTCTCATATTTCTCTACTTCATGTCTATTCATCCTTTCTTTTCAGTCATTTGTCTCGAGCACTAAAGAAAATGGAATGAAAAGTATTCTCTCGCTTAAAACTTCTCAAACTCTCGTTCTAGTTTCTTAGGATCAAAAATCATATATTCTTAAAATATATATCTCCAAAACATCTCTGTATCTGCAGTCTTCCCCGGATCCCTTTATTATATAACGGGCCGGATCCATTCTAGAATAGATCCGGAAGAACCGGCTCATCAGACATCTATCTATCATCTCACGTTATTTGTCTCCTTTCCAAACAACTAAACATATTATTTCAATTTAGGATCTCATCTTCCCTAATCTTAGAATCCTAAAACCATCTTTTTAATAATTACATCTTCTTAAAAACTTTAGCTCTTTATCAAAATATACAAGGGTAATTTTTCATCACATAAGATTATCTAGCATAAATCACAAACACTCAAACTAATGGGATTTTATATCTACACGTATACATATTCACTTTGTACAAACATAAGATTCTTTTCAACATCTCATATTTTTGAAAGATCTTCTCACATATAGAACACTCACAGCATTACATTGTTCATACAAAAGGCAATCAAATAAGTTTAATCTTCGTGGTTATCTCAACTCTTAATGGAAGTACTCTTAAAATTTTACTAAATTCTTCAAAGATATATATATTATTTTAATACATAATTAATCCTCTTAAACCACTTGCATAGGTCTCATTATGTCTCACGAATATGATTTTGACTTTCGAGACACCAGCATCTACATCCCCGATATCTCTCATGAACTAGACACTCCAGGCAACCATGTTCGTAGGTTTAATATTCTTGAAACCCGCTTCTTTCACGAGGTTCGTGTTGTTGACTCTTCCCTAATCTTCGATAGAGACATCAACACATGTTTCCGCACCATAGGCTTTGAGTGTCTTCTCACCATTAATGAACCAATTTTTCCACGGTTTGTGTTAGAATTTTTCCGTCAAGTCGAACTCGTACGTAACGAGGATCGTTCTCTCTCACTTTGGTTTTCTATCAAAAACCATAAGGTTGTTCTAACTCTTCAGCAATTTGCTAACATCCTTCGAATCCCAGGATATGGGCAATGTGCCTACACTGAAGATTGGTCTCTTGAATCCCTATTTAACTACCGTGAAGAAAACAGCCCATACTGTTCATACATACCTTCTCCACAAGAACTAACTCATCTTATTCATACTCCTTATCATTTTGAATTTCTTCATCTAGACATAATTGACACACTTGAGATTTGCTATGAGCTAAAACCTATGGCGGTTATCTTACGTGAAAATGTTTGGAGTCTTAAGGGAAATCGTGAGCAACTTCCGGCGTGTTGTGCTCATATGATCTACTGTCTTCTAACTCAACAATCATACAATCTCACTTACTTCTTCGCTAAGCGAATTGTACATCTCAATGGGAATAAGAACAAACTTATACCTTATGGGATGTTCCTAACTCGCCTCTATAATCACTTCATGAACTTTCATCCACACTTTCAAGGGCCACAATATTCTCTCGTCAATAAAGGGATGATGCCTTTAGAAAAGGCCTATATATCATCCTTCTTTATTACAGAATCTGCTTCCAACTATGCACCATTAGATGATCCAACAAATGACGAAAATGTGCAAAACAACGAAAATTAGATAAAAGATAGAAATAAACTTTTAACTCAGTATGATCTATCTTTAAATATACTTGTTTTACTCCTTTTTAGAATTTCATGAATAAAAGTAAGCTTGGTCTTACTTTAATGAGTTTCCTATGTGCTCTTCTTGCTATACAAGACGTATTTCTTTATAAAAATGTTGCTCGAATAGTTAGATTTCATATTCGACCTATGAGCAAACTTCTACGAATCCACTGTGAAAGAAAATAGTCTCAGAAGCCGGATCCTTTAGTTATAACTAGCCGGATCCCTTTTAGAAACGATTCAGAGGATCCGGGCATACAGAATAATGTTTTATACCACCTCTCATCACATTCAACCATTCCAACCTTAGTACACTAGTCATCCATCTCATATTAGTCATATTTAAGCTGACTTTGAGGTTAGTAGCTCTTTTGATCTCTTAAGATTGACTTAAGTTTCTTCCGAGGTGTTTATGATTTATCATTTTTAAAATAACCACCATTTCTCAGTACCACTTCTTGCACCACCTCTCTCTGATCATTACACACTTATCTATAATTTAAATAAACTTTTAACAAATTTATTTCCACCATCCCTACCTCAAAATGCTCTAAAATCAATCTTTTAATTCTTATGATTTTTAAAGAATTTCTAAATTTTTCATACAACCTTTCACTGAAACCTACATACAATTAACACTTAGTAGTATAATTTTCTTAACTCATATTCACTTATTAGCCTACCTTATATCTCTTTCTCCTTACTAAAGACCATTAATGGCAACCCCTCATCATTTGTCTTAAGCCACTCAGGATTTTTACATTTTAGACATAATCTCACACTCATTACACCAAAAAACATAGGACTGCTATACTTAATCATAATCATTTATCCCTCAAACCTAATCTGTTAGCCGTATCCCTCAGCTAAAGCTAGCCAGATCCCTTTTGAAAAGGATCCGCTGGATCCGGGCAAACAGACACAGATTTGATCATGTAAAACCTTCCAAAACTCAACTTTATCCACTCAAACACTCCACATTGCCTTTAATATATCTCCTAGAATATTGTATTACTGTAGTTGACCTTGGTGCATGCATATCATTGCAATTCAAAGGATTTTAGTGGTTTAGGCTTTAATTACCATACTTGATCCTTCACTATCTAAACCACTTGTGTTTGTGCTTCCAAACCACACCTAAAACAAATCATCTTCTACTGCAAACTCACCTTCTAAACCTACCTAAAAACATGACTAAGGCACCAAGTGCAAGATCATCCACTATGAGTCCACCAAGAAAAACCGCACGTATCGTGTATGAAATATCCTCAACCGAAGCCTGTTAGGATTCGATACACTATAAGGTGGTTAAACCTTTTGTACTTTGTGTATATGATATATTGAGTGAATATGATTAAGTATGCGGAATCTACTTAATCACACTTAGAAGGTTATTATGGTTATGGAAATGGAACAGTTGTGTTTGTTATATGACAATGAACAATGAAAGCTTATCACCAAATGATTCAATATTATTAAGATAATAATACGAGTGATCTTGAGTTATCACTAGGGTTACAACCTTGAATCTTATGTTTCTATATCTTGTGATATTGTTTTTGTTCTATGTTCTTAAGAGATATATATTTTTGCACTATATTTTTAACACACTTATATCTCTAGTCTAAGATCTTTCTTTTATAACATAAGAAAGATCTTTACAATAATGTTAAGTCTTGTCAAACAACTTGCTAGCTTATCTTATGTGTGTCAGTGACTAAGATACAACATGTATCTAGGATTACAACTTGTTCTAAGAGAATAAGATAAAGACTGAGCACATGGGGTAAGATATTATCTACCGTGTATTATTGACTTTCAGTCAACCAGACTTAATATCTTCATCAAGCAGACTTAACTCTGATAGTCACCAGAATTAACACTTGACTTAACCACCAGACTTAACTTCAACGACCAGTCTTAACCAGCAGATAACCAGCAGACTTAACTTTGGAACTCACCAGACTTAACTCTACTGCTACCAGACTTAATCACTTGAGAGATTTTCCCGATACTTAAACTTCAAATTATTTAATTCCCAACAATCCTCCCCTAAACATGTGAATCCATTTCAACATGTTTTCTGAATTAAATGAGGAATTGTGAAGATCTTTCAAACACTTCATAGTCAGACCCTTGGACTGAACTTTCTTCTATTCTGAAAGGTTAATATCTATCTCAGTAACTCATCTGCTTTCTGATCTTTGACTTCAACAATATCAATACACACATCTTTAGGCTTCAAACATTGACCTAAAAGATGGTGCAATTTCCTTGGATGGAGGAATTATAAGAGGCAATGGTGCTGTGTATCTTGGATGCTTGTTTTAACAAGTGAAATCATCTATCAGCATGCCTTTGTAAGTGATGAACAAACGTAGTGAACTGAAATTGAAACTGAAAGCTCTCTTCCTTTGACCTAGATAGAACTTTCTCCTTTGGAATGCTTCATACCTTCTGAATATAAAGAATACTCCAGAATTAGCTCTATTCTTGTCATTTTCAACTTCCATGTCATCATCTTGTATGCTCTTGTCTTTTCCTCCCTTTCACTGGTTAATCTTCCAACTTTATTTCCTCCCATGAGATGTTTCCTCCCCTGAGATGCAAATAACATTTCCTCCCCTGTTTGGAAGATCTCTCACAATGTATCTCTCCCCATCATCTGAGCTATCAATTAGAACTTGTTATTAGACAATATTGTACATGTAGCCATCAATTCCTTAAGAGTTTAATTTGCTGCCCTCATCACTTCTAGGTGTGTTAACTCCTATGAGAGGTGATTCATGGGGCAATAACTCATAATCCATCAGTTGATGGTTGTCTGAGTCATTTTTATTTCAAAAATCCTTTTAATAAATTTTTTGACTTTTAGCAGTATGCATATGATTTTATTATGAAAAATCATACCGCTTTCAACCATTTTGAAGGGATTAAGTGTATAACAGACACTTAATCAAGATTTCGGTTTAAAACAACCTCTGGTTGTGTGAGAACCAATGTTTTCAGTTATAAATAACTGCCTGTGTAAAGATAAACCTATTCAAAAGGCTTTCTTGACAGGGTTTCCAGCTCATAGCAATTGTTGCCTCTAACACAAGTGTTAGATTCACTTTTACTAGCTGTTATTTCTATCAGATGTCCTTAGACTTGCTCATTATACTTAAAAGTATAAAATGATAGAAAGTGAGTTGAATCAGTTACTGTCTGATCAACTAAGTCATCAATTCAATGTGAAATATGATAACCAGGTTTCAAGAAAGTAGTTTTAAAGAATTAATAAACTTAGGTATAAACCTTTGTTAAGAATTCCCAAACTCAGTCCATCATAAACCTGTTATGTAAGCAACTGATATAACATTCTGCTACTTCCATTTCACTTGAAAACTTCTTTTGTGCTCAAAAGTTCATACCTGAAATTGTTAGTCTAAAACCAAAAGAACAATGTACAAAGTACTTGTCTTATATTAGAATAAACATATGACTAACTGTATGAAATAACACAATTTTAAAGTAATAGCTAGTACAAATTTACAAAGACAAACAGTACAAACAAAAATTGAACTACCAAACTTAATTGGGTAATCACCAGAATTAACCATACTGGTTTACAAAAACACATAGATTGAAAAATTTAAGTATTAAGCATTCCAGTACTTGCTACCAAGTACTGAAACCTTCCAACATCAAAAGCTTTTGTTAGCAGATCTGCAAAGTTGTATTCTGAAGCAATTTGAAGAACTTGAATTAATCTTTTCTCATTGCAGTCTCTTATAAAGTGATGTCTAATTTCAATGTGTTTTGTTTTAGAATGTTGTACTGGATTTTTAATAATGCAAATAGTACTACTATTATCAATATGAATAACAGTGTTCATAAAATTGTACCCATAGTCAAGAAGTTGGTTTTGAAGCCACAAGACTTGAGCACAGCAACTTGCAGCAGCTACATATTCAGTTTCAGTTGTTGAAGTAGCCACAGTTGTTTGCTTCTTACACTGCCATGAGATAAGTCTACACCCAAGGAATTGACATCCTCCAGTTGTTGACTTTCTGTCCAAGCTAGCACCAGCATAATCACTATCCGAATATGCTACCAAATCAAAAGGTGATTCCCTTGAATACCATAGACCCAACCTAGGTTGACCCTTGAGATATCTAAAAATCCTCTTGACTGCTGTTAAATGAGAAACCTTTGGAGTTACTTGAAATCTTGCACAAGCACAAACAGAGAACATGATGTCAGGTCTTGATGATGTGAGATACATCAAAGATCCTATCATAGATCTGTAAGTGTGTACATCCACATTTTCTCCATCTAAGTCTTTTGGAAGAGGCTTTTCAGAGTCCATTGGTGTGCTTGCCATTTTTGAATCAGCAAAGTTGAACTTCCTTAGTATCTCAGCAACATATTTATCTTGACTAATAAATATGCCTTCATATGACTGTTTAATTTGTAAACCCAAAAAGAATGTAAGTTCCCCCATGGAACTCATCTGAAACTTATCATGTATAAGCTTCTCAAACTCCAAACACATCTCCTTCCTTGTAGATCCAAAGATAATGTCATCCACATACACTTGCACTAACAGAAGATCCTTCTTGTGCTGTTTGATGAAAAGTGTCTGATCAATCTTTCCTCTTTGAAATCCATTCTCTTTTAAATAGGAAGCCAGTGTTTCATACCAAGCTCTAGGTTCCTGATGAAGGCCATAAAGAGCTTTTACAACTCTGTACACTTTGTCTGGATGGTCAGGATCAATGAACCCTGGAGGTTGTGAGACATACACCTCTTCTTCAATTGTGCCATATAAAAATGCACTCTTGACATCCATTTGGTAAACTGTGAAGCTTAAAAATGAAGCATAAGCTAAGAAAAGCCTAATTGCCTCAAGTCTTGCTACTGGAGCAAAAACTTCATCATAGTATATCCCTTCTTGTTGTGTGTACTCTTGGGCTACTAATCTAGCCTTATTCCTAATCACTATCCCTCTTTCATCCCTTTTATTCTTGAAAACCCATCTAGTGCCAATTACCTTTGCATTCTTAGGTAAATCAACTAGCACCCAAACTTTCTGAAACTTGAACTGAAGAAGCTCCTCTTGCATAGCTTCTACCCAGCTTGAATCATCTAAGGCTTTCAGAATGTTCTTTGGTTCAGCTTGTGAGAGAAAACATACAAACAAGTAAGAGTTTGAAAACTCATGCTGTTTTGAAGCATAAAGGGCATCAAGAAGCCCTTGTTGTTCTGAAGACATCAGTTGTTGCCTTGTCTTCACCCCTGATTGTATATCTCCTATCACATTTTCTAGGGAGTGGACTTTGTGAATTCTGGTGTGTGGTGTAAGTGGAACATGATAGTTTGGTGGGAGATTGCTCAAATCCACCTCATCGTTTGTTAATTCTGCTACCTTTGTTAAGTCTGCTTCTTCAGTTAAGTCTGTTTCAGCAGCATTATCAACAGCAGAACTATTTTCTTGTTCCTTTGTTTCATCTTCTTTGCTTTCATCTTCAACATCTCCTTTAGCTTTACCAGAAGAAGATTCACCAATTGTTGAAGTTGATTCCACACTTGTACTTGACCATATTGGCATCCAAACATGATCTTGGTTTATCTCATTTTCTAACCTTGCCTCATCTGTTCCTTGTGAACCTGAAAAATCATTAGTTTCTGCAACAACAGGCACATAATTCATTGATTTTGGTTAGAGTTTCAAGATCAAATAGCCATTTTGGTCCTTGACCTTCTACATTGGATTTATCTTGCAAAAACTCCACATGTAGATTTTCTTCTATAATCCTAGTTCTTATGTTGTATACTCTAAATGCTTTGCTATTAAGAGAATATCCAACAAAGAATCCTTCATCTGCTTTACCATCGAATTTTCCTAAATTGTCTAAGGTATTGAGAATTGTCACATGACATCCAAAAGGTCTAAGAAATCCTATTGCAGGAGTTCTACCTCTAAAAAGTTTATATGATGTCTTATTGTGGGGCTGTACAACTAAAACTCTATTTTGAACATAGCAAGCAGTGTTGACTGCTTCAGCCCAAAAAGTTATAGGTAGCTTAGAATCAGCTAACATAGTTCTAGCAGCTTCAATTAGTGTTCTATTCTTTCTCTCAACAACACCATTCTGTTGTGGTGTTCTAGTAACACTAAATTCTCTCCTAATACCCTTTTGTTTGCAGAAATCATCCATAACTCTATTCTTAAACTCTGTCCCATTATCACATCTAATGACTTTCACTTTCTTGTCTACTTGGTTTTCTATCTGTGTAATGAATGTCTTAAGAATGCTAGAAGTTTCATCCTTAGAACCTAAAAAGAAAACCCATGTAAATCTGGTATAGTCATCAATAATAACAAGACAAATGCATTATACTACTTACTGAAACAGGTCTAAATAAGTCCATATGCAGGATAAACAATGATTGATTGATAGAGTTAAAAATCTTGGGCTTACAAGTGGCTTTGTGTTGTTTGCCTTTAAGACAAGCAATGCATGTTTGATCATTTTCAAATTTTTTGTGAGGTAAACCTCTTACCAAACCATTCTTAACAATTTTATTTATGGTTTTGAAATTAATATGACCAAGCCTTCTATGCCATTTCATTGATTCATCCAATGTGGCCTTTGCAACAAGACAAGTTAAATCCTTTTTAGGAACAATGTTCTTCATGTCAACACTGTACATATTGCTCTTTCTAGGAATTTTAAGAAGTACTTGACTTTCATCAGACATCTTAAAATCAGGAGAAAGTACAAGACATTCAGTCTCACAGAAAAGAATTTTGTTCCTTTTGTCACACATTTGTGAGACACTAAAAAGATTATAATTTAGCTCTTGTACATAGTACACATCTTCAAAATCTAAATTTCCAGTTTTAATGGTACCTTTACCGGAAATTTTGCCACCCACACCTCCTCCAAAGGTAACATAGCCACCATCTAATGTTTGAAAATCAGAAAGATAGGACTTGTTGCCTGTCATGTGCCTTGAACATCCACTATCTGAGTATCCTTGATCCTCTTGTTGATCAATTGAATGTTCCTGCACATAAATGAGAAGTATTAGTTTCTTTTGGGGACCCAAGCCATTACTGACTTGGATCTGCCTCTTGCATCAATGTAATTTAATCTTTTTAGAACAGTTGATGCAACATTGGATTTAGGTGAATTCCAAACCCAACATGCTGAGGCCTTAACAGCATTTTCCCTCTTTGCCCAAGCAGCAGACTTAACTACTTGCCTACCAGAATTAACTGCTGGCTTAGCAGAATTAACTGCTGGCTTTGTAGTTGTCCCCTTTTGTTTCCAAACTTGTTTTTAGACCACTGCTTTTGTTTGAATGGGCCTTTGAACAGACTTTGGTGCATGTTTGTAAGATGTTTTTGCACCCTTAGCTGTTGATTTTGGGTAAACAGTCATATATGGTCTAGCAGAATTAACTTTATTAAAGCAAGACTTAACAGAGACTGTTTTGGGTTTAGTTCTGTTAACATTAGAACTAGAGTGAAAATGAGATTTCGGTTTTTGCCTTTTGTAGTTCACTCTATTGTTTTCATACCCAGATACCCAATGGTTGCAGAAAGCTGCAAGATGGTCAAAACTACCACATGTATAACAAGCTTTGTTGGAAAAATCAAATTGATCACCTAATTGGTTAGACTTGAGGTTATTCCAATTTCTTTGGTTACCTCTGGGCTTGCTAGTGGATCTGTATTGTTCACAATACCTAACTGGTTGCCTAACATGTTTAATGTTTGATTTAGGCCTATCAGTATCCTTTTTGACCACTTTAGGAACCTTTGTTCCTGCTTTCTTAACTTGTTTAGGTTAGACTTGAGGTTATTCCAATTTCTTTGGTTACCTCTGGGCTTGTGATGAACTCAAATAAGTACATTTTATTACTATCATTTATCCTATTAATTTGACTTGTTTTACTATATTATGTATGAGGATTGATACTTAATTGTTTACTTTTGTAATTCTCAGGTAAAAACAAGCATTTGGTGAAACTTAGCTATTTTGGACTAATAATGGAGCAAAACGTGCATAAAGTGAAAGTCTACTGACATGGACAAGATCAAGTCAATTCTGCTCCAGATGCGCCGCATCTCACTCTCAACATGCGCCGCATCTCTATCAAGATATCACCAGATACGATCCAAGATACAAGAGGACATGCGCCGCATCTAATCAAGGGTTACGCCGCATCTTCTGGCGGTGTACGAATATTCCTGAATATTATAATCTTGGACCTCACGCGAAGTTAAGTACATGCGCCGCATCTACTCCTTAGATACGCCGCATCTTCCCTCAGACAGAAACTATAAATACCCCGTAGACCAGACGAATTAAAGAGTTCCAAAACCCTAACACCGAAGACCGAACAGTAGGAACAAAGGACGAATTCAGTCAAGGAGGCAGCACAAGACACACCCAAATCAAAGATACAAGAGCTGTAAGAAGGTGCTGCATATGTTTAATTCATTAAGTAGTTTTGTTTTATTGTGTTAGTAAACTTTAATTCATCAAGATTGGTGGCTTGTGTAATGTGGCAACGGAAAGATTGCACTCCCTTAAAACTGCTTTCTCATTAATTAAAGTTTATATGTTGATGTCTTTGGTTACTACTTATTAGTGCATTGATAACCTCTGTGTTTATTAGTGGCTTGCGGGCATTTGACTGCGGGACATAATGTGGCTCCCACGGTTGTTTCTAAATTGATCACTTAGGAATAACTTTTAGACATAAGTAATCATTAAGGGTTTACTCGCCGATAAGAATAGGACCAACGAGAAAGGATTAACTACATACACTTCATATAAAGCTATCAATAAAACAAGTGACAATCTACTTAATTATAAGGACAGCCCTCTTATTGTCTCGAGTATCTATCTGTGTACGTGTGTGCTACTTGCTGATTCGTGCCTATTGGTTTATTTTATTATTTTAATTGCAACAAATCGTGCCAGTCTCTCAGGCTGAAACCCCCTTGCGTTAGGATATTAAAATACTGATTAGAATAACTAGATAATACGTTCCACTCTTAGTGATCGACACTCTACTTACCATTATCTTCATACTGACCGGGTACACTGCTCGTTAAGTGTGTGTGTTATTGATAAGTCGGCTAAATATAAATTTAAAACTTGAGTAGGCATTAAAACTGCTAAACCGCAACGACACATCACGCGCATCAAGTTTTTGGCGCCGCTGCCGGGGAGTGAATTGTTATTATCTGTTATTTTAATTAGTATTTTAAAAGAAAAACCTAATTAAAATACTCGTGGCGTATCTTGATTTGTTTTTCTTTTTATTAGATTAATTGCATCATTGTACTATTTTGCATATTTGTTGTATTGTGTGTTAATTGTTTTCTTTTATTTTTGTGTGTTTATTTTTGTTCGTGTGTTTAATTTTTGTTTTTATTTTTCGTATTTTTCTGTTCTGCTATCGTTGTACTGTGCAAAATCGAACGATACGGCGCATCTGATCTCTCAGATGCGGCGTATTGCGTTTAATTTTTTTTAAAAAAAATACAACGCGTTTAATTAATTCGATACGACGCATCTTTTCCCCAAGATACGGCGTATCTGTTTTTAATAAGAAAATTTTTCTAAGCGATAAAGTAATACGACGCATCTGCTTTTGCAGATACGGCGTATCTGTTTTTAATAAAAATTTTTTCTAAACGTTAACGCCATACGACGCATCTGCTTTAGCAGATACGGCGTATCTATTATTTTGATTAAAAACAGTTTGCGAATTATTAAACAGATACGGCGTATCGATCTCTGTCGATACGGCGCATCTTACTGAATCAAAAATCTTTTATTTTTAAACGTAACGAAAATACGGCGCATTAACTTTCGTTAATACGACGCATTTAATTTTAATTAGATAAGCTGATTTTTGATTGATTAATTCGATACGGCGCATTCTTAAATTCTAAAGCGGCGTATCTATTTTCTGAATAAAGTCTGATTAAATTTTAACGTAATAAGATACGGCGTATCCAACTTTTTGGATACGGCGCATCGTCTGCAGATATCAGCTATTTTTATTCTTATATCCGTTTCTATATTCATTAATTTCTCTTCTAGCGAACAAATCCTACTGATGCTTTTCGTGATTGTTTCAGAAGGATAATGGAAGGATACGGAGAACTAATTGACTTCGAATTCGAAGCCAATTTTATGAATGAAGTATTAGTGCATGAAAAAACACCCGAACATCACGATGGGGACTACATTGAACTTAATGACCTTAATGGACCGTTGGAATCCAATGACCTGTTCATGGTTGATGCTGAATCTGAGTTAGAAGAAGGAGAAATTGTGGATAGTCCAAGAGTCAACGTTATTACTACTAGAAATTGCGATGAATTTGAGGGATATGATGGTTCTTGGGATTACGGTAGAAGGATCAACACCAATTGTGCTTACAATTTACAATTCCCATTCATGATTGGGTACAAGTGTATTGACGCCAATTTCTTTCCTATTTTATCAATCAATGTCATGTCTAGAAGCTTTTACAATTCTATTATGAGAAATAAAAAGGAGTATAAAGGAAAGAATGTAGTTGGAGCCTTCATTAATGTCCCGATCTTCGTTGGACGCTTCACTATTGTTACTGAGTTCGTAGTTATTGAAGACATGAATACCTATTGTGACAGCAATATGGGTGACATGATTGTTGGAAAACCATTTTGTAGGGAGATCACTATTAATGCAAAACGATTTGAAGGAAAGATCACCTTTCAATGTGGAAGCGACGTTATCACTTATATGATGCCCCGAACTCACCCTGGATTTAAACATGCTACTAATAGGGTCTGCTACAAATTCTCTCCATTCCTTTTTATTAGTAATGATGACATGAAGAGAGGAATTGAGTACCCATATCAATTGATGGGAGGATTCTACAAAGGAGTTTTGAATTTGGGATCTGAATATATACGAGACGATTCGGTTGCTAGATGGATCCTACGTGGCCATGTAGGAATAAATGATCGATAATGAAGTGCTGAACGTGAGTCTAACTTAAAGACTCTGGAATAAAGACAAGTGCTTACCGGGAGACAACCCGGATTTATCTTTTATTATTCTGTTTTCTGTGTCGAGTCAGTCCAGGCCGCACGAAGATACGGCGCATCTCAATTCTGAGATGCGACGCATCCTCTGCAATGGTCATATCTTATTTTATTTTTCTGCATTTTTATTTTCGACTTTAAAACTATTTATCAGTTTATTTTAATGCGGCGCATCCCTGGTTAAGGATGCGGCGCATCTTTATTCTGATCCGTATTAATTCCAGGCTCGATACGGCGTATCTTCTCCAATAAGATACGGCGCATCGACTGACCTGATGATTTTCAGTTTTAATTTTTAAGTTTTATTTTTCCTAACTACTAATGTATTATGCAAGTTTGAACCTTTCTTATCTTAGGTGTGTTTTAAAGTGTTGGTGGTATTATAGTTTCCTGGATTGCCTGTGGATAAATCAAGTATGAAGCTTTAACGTTCTAATCCACAAGAAAGATGATTTTTGCTTTTATACTAATGGAGGATCATACCGAGCAAATCTCAGGGGAGTTTTTCCGTTCTAATTCTTTTATTTTCCAGTTTTTAACCTTTTATACAAACAACGAGGACGTTGTTTAACTTAAGTGGGGGGATTGGAGAATTAGAACACTTAACACTTACTTGTCCTAAACTTTTTCAAAAATTATGCTTAAAATGTGCTTAATATATCAAACTTAAAATTATTTTAGCATGTTTTTGTTTAAGATCTAAGTTACATAACTGCACACATGACGTTATTTTCAAAATTTGTGATTTTTCAAAATTCACAAATCTATGAGTGTGCCGGTGACTTGTAAACTTTAGAACTTGGCTTGTATACTATTCGAGACCACCATAATGAGTATTATTTATATAATTGGAATGACTTGTCTAAATTGGTAAAATTCTAGGATTACACCAAATAGCCTTTATATGTTATGTGTTATTAGCTAACTACACTGGTTAGTTAACCCCCGTATAAACCCTTTTGTTACTCTCATTTTTAGAGTAAGATACCCCTAGAAAAACACTCAGAGCCATTCCTTTCGTTTCTTACACCTATGTTTAAAATGTTTCGTTACACCCTTACACCTTAGCCTACCCTGTAGATTAGAATCCGTGGTTGGTTAATTGCTATAGGCAGAGTGTGTTTCCTTACATTACCTGTGTTCGCGTGCGTAATTCATTATCTATGGTTAGGTCGGGAAATTGCACAATGCAAATTGGAGTGAAAGTAAATATTGTATATCTTTGAGTTTATTTTTCGTGTGTTTACTACTTTCACTATTACCATTATTTCTGAAGTATGAAAAGTATGAATAAAAATTATCCGGAAAGAAAGTTGTAGTGATGTGGTGAAATTTTACACATCTATGTATATGTTGAAAAAAAAAAAAAAAAAAAAAATCGAAAAAATAAGAAAAGAAAAAGAAAAAGAAAGAAAAGTTGGATGTTTATTTTAACCAACTTATGTAAAGTTATGTAAGTGGTCGATATCACCACTATTTGTTGTATTATATCTATGGATTGAATGGGAATTGGCAGTTATGGGAACGCCAGTTAAGGTTTATTCTTTGATTAAGATTTTGTTGAGTATAATTCGTGTCTACCTAAAGCGTGTGTTTCAAGTGTTAAAGCGTGAGTTATTCAATGATATGAGTCTTATTCATGGGATGGTTGGGATAGTGATTAACCACACTTAGGATTTTAATTTATTTGTTTTGTTTTGTTTATTTTTATTTTTACACCAGTTTATATCCCAAATGTTTTCCATACCCTATATTATTCGTTATCCAACCGAACCTTTGATTTATTGAGATTAGGGATTTGAGCAATCTTAAGTATCGTAGTCGTGGATTCGGCTATGTATTTATGATTTTGTCGCCCTTTTTGATATATTATTATTGGTGAAGTTTGGACCTATCTTTAGCCTATTCGAGTTAAGGATTTGAGCAATTGCAAGTATCGTGTTCGTGGATTCGATCATGTATTTGTGATTTTGTCGCCTTTTCTGGAATTTGAGATCGATAGTGATTAAGAATAATTAACCCTTAAGCCTAAAAACCCTTTTTACCGCTTTAGACTTGTTATTCCTTAGCTTTAGTGGTGGAGATGTGTATACTTGCCAAGCTTATGATAGAATATTCGTCGCGACTGGACAGTTAAACGATTAGATTTGATTTTATCGACTTATTTTATTTTACTTCTAATTCGTTAAGTGTTTAGTTGTGTGATTATGAGTTAAACGAATACATGCTTAAATATAAAAATAAATCCTAACATCTTTTAGGATACATTTTCATAAATGAAATTCTAAGGTTTGCTTGGGGACAAGTAAAGTTCAAGTGGGGGGATATTTGATGAACTCAAATAAGTACATTTTATTACTATCATTTATCCTATTAATTTGACTTGTTTTACTATATTATGTATGAGGATTGATACTTAATTGTTTACTTTTGTAATTCTCAGGTAAAAACAAGCATTTGGTGAAACTTAGCTATTTTGGACTAATAATGGAGCAAAACGTGCATAAAGTGAAAGTCTACTGACATGGACAAGATCAAGTCAATTCTGCTCCAGATGCGCCGCATCTCACTTTCAACATGCGCCGCATCTCTATCAAGATATCACCAGATACGATCCAAGATACAAGAGGACATGCGCCGCATCTAATAAAGGGTTACGCCGCATCTTCTGGCGGTGTACGAATATTCCTGAATATTATAATCTTGGACCCCACGCGAAGTTAAGTACATGCGCCGCATCTACTCCTTAGATACGCCGCATCTTCCCTCAGACAGAAACTATAAATACCCCGTAGACCAGACGAATTAAAGAGTTCCAAAACCCTAACACCGAAGACCGAACAGTAGGAACAAAGGACGAATTCAGTCAAGGAGGCAGCACAAGACACACCCAAATCAAAGATACAAGAGCTGTAAGAAGGTGCTGCATATGTTTAATTCATTAAGTAGTTTTGTTTTATTGTGTTAGTAAACTTTAATTCATCAAGATTGGTGGCTTGTGTAATGTGGCAACGGAAAGATTGCACTCCCTTAAAACTGCTTTCTCATTAATTAAAGTTTATATGTTGATGTCTTTGGTTACTACTTATTAGTGCATTGATAACCTCTGTGTTTATTAGTGGCTTGCGGGCATTTGACTGCGGGACATAATGTGGCTCCCACGGTTGTTTCTAAATTGATCACTTAGGAATAACTTTTAGACATAAGTAATCATTAAGGGTTTACTCGCCGATAAGAATAGGACCAACGAGAAAGGATTAACTACATACACTTCATATAAAGCTATCAATAAAACAAGTGACAATCTACTTAATCATAAGGACAGCCCTCTTATTGTCTCGAGTATCTATCTGTGTACGTGTGTGCTACTTGCTGATTCGTGCCTATTGGTTTATTCTATTATTTTAATTACAACAAATCGTGCCAGTCTCTCAGGCTGAAACCCCCTTGCGTTAGGATATTAAAATACTGATTAGAATAACTAGATAATACGTTCCACTCTTAGTGATCGACACTCTACTTACCATTATCTTCATACTGACCGGGTACACTGCTCGTTAAGTGTGTGTGTTATTGATAAGTCGGCTAAATATAAATTTAAAACTTGAGTAGGCATTAAAACTGCTAAACCGCAACGACACATCACGCGCATCAGCTTGCTAGTGGATCTATATTGTTCACAATATTTAACTGGTTGCCTAACATGTTTAATGTTTGATTTAGGCCTATCAGTATCCTTTTTGACCACTTTAGGAACCTTTGTTCCTGCTTTCTTAACTTGTTTAGGTTTAGACATAACCTGTTCATCTTCATCACTATCAGTTGTACAATCCTCAACAACTATAACATCTCCTTTCTTAACAAAGGGCACCTTGTCCTTAGGAAGTGAAGTTTTATTTAAACTCTCACTTACTTTTTCTATCTTATGACCCTCAGTAGACTTAGAACCATATTCCATAATTGGTTCTTGAAACTCAGCAAAACCTGTGTGTGCTAGGTCAATACCTGGAGGTGAAGGAACACCTCTGTATGGTGGAGGAATAGATTTGTATCCTAAACCAGACTTAGCTTTATTGATTACTTGAGCTTCCCAAATCTTATTAATTCCCTCTGAGGCATAAGCTAAAGCATCTACTGTTATCTTAACATTTTCACTGTTATTTAGGGCTTTAGCTAGTGCTGCTCTTTCTGAACAAATTATTTCAGCTTGAAAATCTATTTTTCTTTGAAGAGCATTCATGCCATCAACAAACTTAGACTCATTTTCTTGATAATGTACAAGTTGTTTTTCAACAACAGATATACCTCTTTTATGATTACCTAAGTTGGCTAATTCATCATATAATTGTTCTAGTTGATCATCAAATCTCTTTTTAAGATCTTCATAAGCTTTAAGAGCAGAACATGATTCAGTACATTTAATTATGGAATTTACCTCTGAATCAGAAAAGGCCATTAGAGCAGTCTCAGTGGCCACTAGTGCAACATTTGTTGGTGCTTCCACTTCATCAGCCATGAAGCTCCAATCATAGTTGATACCATCTATGGCTAGCATAGCCCTTGGTTCTTCAGCTGTGATTTCCTTCTTCTTCTCTTGCCTATACCATGTGCTTCTATTGTCCTGCTTCCTTGGGTTTCTACATTCTTTAGCAAAGTGTCCTAACCTGTGACAGTTGAAACACTCTACTTTCTTCTTATCAAACCCAGCAGTTTCATTACCATCAATGGTAATCTGCTTACCAGTTCTCTGCCAGAACTTCTTAGCCCTCATGCTAAGTAAAGCAACCTGCCATTTGATGTCCATCTCTTCCAAATCATTATCATCCAACTGATCAAGATCTTCATGAGTTAGAGGAGAACCACTAGTTTGACTAGACATGAATACATAGAATGCCAGATCTCCAAGTCCTGCAACATTCTTTTGTGAACTAGTAGAAGGACCACCATAGATAGCAGTAGAAACACCTTCATCTTCATCTACCTCTTCTGATTTACTAATACTAGGAGATGACAAGAGTGCCACATTCCCAGAACTAGTACTATAGATTCCAGACTTCTTTAGACTTTGTTCAACAATTTTGAAGTTATTGAACAAATCATTGAGTTTCATGATTTCAATGTCTGGTTTGTTCATCCAGACAACCACATGAGTATGGAACTCATCAGATAGGCTTCTCAGAAACTTCATGTTGAGATCTTCCTTGGCTATCTCAACACCCAACACAGCTAACTGACTGACAAGCTTATGTAATCTTGAGAACAACTTATCAAGTGATTCATTGCTATTTGAACTAAAGTTTTCAAATTGTTGTTTTAGCAATGTCTTCTGTGTTTTCTTGGTAGTTTCATTACCACCAAACCATGCACAAATCTCTTCAAAAAGAGTTTTTGCATCTGGATACTTGCTAAAAGATAGCATTTGTTCACCAGGAATGGTCATAAGCAATAAGTTTCTTGCCTTTTGATCATTCCTCTTCTGTATCTTTTCATCATTGTTAGATGGTCCAGTATTCCTTCTCCTTTCAGTTTTGCCTTCAAGAATAATATATGTATAACCTAGTGTAAATGAATCACCATACAGAATGATATCCCAAAGAGCATAATCTTGAACCATGAAATATTGCTCAATTCTCAACCTCCATAACTCAAACTCATTCTGTTTGATCATGGGCAACTTTGCAGCAACATTTGTAGCAGTATCTTGAACATCCATTTCTTAAGCTTCTTCCTCTAAATCAATAATATCAGCCTTGCTCTGATACCACTTGTTAGAATTCGATACACTATAAGGTGGTTAAACCTTTTGTACTTTGTGTATATGATATATTGAGTGAATATGATTAAGTATGCGGAATCTACTTAATCACACTTAGAAGGTTATTATGGTTATGGAAATGGAACAGTTGTGTTTGTTATATGACAATGAACAATGAAAGCTTATCACCAAACGATTCAATATTATTAAGATAATAATACGAGTGATCTTGAGTTATCACTAGGGTTACAACCTTGAATCTTATGTTTCTATATCTTGTGATATTGTTTTTGTTCTATGTTCTTGAGAGATATATATTTTTGCACTATATTTTTAACACACTTATATCTCTAGTCTAAGATCTTTCTTTTATAACATAAGAAAGATCTTTACAATAATGTTAAGTCTTGTCAAACAACTTGCTAGCTTATCTTATGTGTGTCAGTGACTAAGATACAACATGTATCTAGGATTACAACTTGTTCTGAGAGAATAAGATAAAGACTGAGCACATGGGATAAGATATTATCTACCGTGTATTATTGACTTTCAGTCAACCAGACTTAATATCTTCATCAAGCAGACTTAACTCTGATAGTCACCAGAATTAACACTTGACTTAACCGCCAGACTTAACTTCAACGACCAGGCTTAACCAGCAGACTTAACTTTGGAACTCACCAGACTTAACTCTACTGCTACCAGACTTAATCACTTGAGAGATTTTCCCGATACTTAAACTTCAGATTATTTAATTCCCAACAAAGCCTCACCCATCAAAGCTGTAACCACTCGTAAAATTTCACATTATAATTATCTTACACATTACTTATCCATTTTCTACGTGTAAATTTTTATTTATTTATCTGATCATAACTACTATTTAATGTGACGTAACTCACATCCTCGATAAACGTGCTCCTACGCAGACCAACATCAACGAACTCAATGTTTATTTACATAAACATTTTCATACAACAAGTATAAAACATTACAATGATTCCCTTTATGCCACTTTACGATAATTCGATAACGAACGTACAAATTAAACATTCTTACCTATTAGAGTTTCTAACGAAACCATAAATTTTTATAGCAACGATTATGAATAACAAAACCCTAAAATACCAAAGTACAACCCATTCAAACCAATATACAAGTTACTAAAGCACAGAAACCCTAAATCCACATTAACTCCCGATATAAACCCTAATTTCATTTTATGTACTAAAATTCACAAACCCTAATTTATATATATGTAATTTTTACAAATTATAAAGGTACAAGTCTTTCAAGACAAGGTACAAGTCATTTAAGCTTAAAAGCTAATTATTTCATAAAAATATTATATTAACCTCAAATATATTCATTTTAAAGCCCATTCTCCAAGTATTTCATGCATTAACTATAAAAATAAATTTTCTTAACTCACTAAATATAAGTACAACTCATCTAAGCTAATGTACAAGTGCTCAATGCTCAAAAGTCTAAAATTACATTTTTATACTTTCTAACCTTATAAAATCAACACATAATTAAAGTAACTTAATAAAACACTAAAAACATATTTTCTATATTAACTAAACCATAATACAAGCCCTTAAACACAGTGTACAACCATCCAATGCATAAAACCTTAAAGTCTCATTTATATATTTTATAACTTAATAAAAACAACATATAATCAAAGTAACTTAACCAAACCCTAAAAGTATATTTTTCTTATTTCTCAAACCCTAGTACAACTCCATTAAGCTTATAGTACAACCCTATATAGCACAACATGAATTCCTTTCCCTTTTACCTATAATTCGACACACACACACACACACACACACACACACACACACACACACACACATATATATATATATATATATATAACAAACCCTTATTATTTTTCTATATAAAAAATACTTAATCAAAACCCTAGAAATCTAACTTAGTTACTTCACTAAACCCTAAATATAACTCACCAAAGCCAAGGTACCATCCATTGAAGCCCATTCGACTTACATTTTATTTACTAGTTCAAAAATGACAAAACCTAACCAAATTATTATCACATTTAAATTTAAGCAAGTCTTAAACCTTACATGCTCTTCTAAGATCCAAGTATCTCCACATCACATTGTCTTCTAAGTAGTTAAATTCTTTGGATTTAAAATAAACGACATCATCACCATCACCTTAACCTCACGCCACACTTTCCCCCTCCATCCACTTGTCCCCAAATAACTTCACCTACATCACCATGTCTCCTCACCCATGACAAGATGACTTAGCTTCATAAAAACCCTAACTATCCTTTTCTCTATAAATAGGTCGACACTTTTATTTCTTTTACCTCACCTCCATTCGACACAAACCAAAAACAGCCCACACCCATATAGATGCTGATCAAACATTTCATTTAGAAGCCAAAGAGAGATATTAGGAAGACTAGAAGAGAAGATAACCTTGGTTCTTATTCGCCAAACCAAATCTTCCAAAAACCCTATAATCGATCAAATATTCACGTAAGTATTCCTAACTCTTTTCCTTACCTTTCATATACCTTAAATACTCTTGAAAACATTGCAAAATAATCCTAAGTAGTTAACTAATTTAAAAATCAAGTTTACCCTTTTCTTTCTTTTTGTTCGAACACAACCAAACGCGCCCTATATACAAATTTTTTGTCAAAAACAAACCAAGAATCTTTAAAATATGTTAAAGATAGATCAAATATGATTATGACTACATTAGCATGCATTAAAAATCAGTTATAAACTTTAAAAATAAAAAACGCACATGATTTCCTTTTCCCTTTTTCTGTCGCAACATTTCCCACAGACCCAACTTTGGACCTAAATTTCGACCATCAAATGAACTCTAAAAATTCTGAATTTTGGCCAAGTTAAAGATCACCTAGCTAACTAATTTTAGGAAAAAGAACGTCATAAAAAGATTGAACGGTCACAAATTTATTCGAGTTTGTTTCTGCCCTTTTGGCCACTGTTTCGAAGCATATATATAAATTGGTTCGAGCATCATAAGCTCGAATCATGAGGCCATAATTTGTAATAATGATGTTTATAAGTTGTTAATTAAGTGTATAAAAGAGTTGTAAAAAGTCTCGCCTTTTCCCGTAACTTATAACGCATTTTTATGAAATAAAGACGTCGATTGTAACGCATAAAATGCTTTGAGGGTGTTTTCTGCCAAAACTCTAACTAATTTAATAACTTGGACTTTAATTAATGTCGACATGTAGCTCAGGGGTAAAAAATGTCAATTTTGAAACCATAGGGTATAAACTGTCATTTCACCAAAGTTCATGGGTAAAAATTGTAATGTTATAAAAGTTCAGGGGTAAAAATTATCATTTTATGAAAGTTCAGGGGTATAAACTATCAATATGAGAAACTATAGGGGTAAAAAGCATAATATTTATAATTGTTATTATTATTAATAGAATTATTAATAGAATTCTAATTATAATAGAGAATTAATAAACGAAATACGTTTATCTTGATAACAAACAAACAGGAAACAATTAACGAACAAACAAAAACATAAACATAAAAAAATAAGATAAAATCTTATTTTGAAGAGACTTCATGTTTTCTCATTTTAACATTTAATCATCAACCAAAACGTTACGAAACGAACATTAGAACTTATATATTGGAATATGATTACTGAAACGTGACATAACGAACCAGGTTGCGTGCCGGAGACGTTTATCAACTTTATTTAACATTGTTTTCCCTCCAGACCGCCAAGGTGAGTCATAGCCCCTATTTTCTTATTCTAAACTCTTTAGGAGAGATACATGCTCGTTTTATCTATAACTCTTACTCGCTTTACTCGATTTATGAAACATTATTGAAACTTATTATATGCTGAACACAAGTAACTTACTGAACGTTATCCTGATTGTTATTGCCTAAGTTAACCGTTGCCTATTTAAAAAGTCCCTCATATCATGCACCATTAATCACCTGCGGGTGAGTGCGAATATAGTGAATAGATCTATTGGCAGTTGACGACCCATTTGTGTTGCTAGATAAGTAGCCAAATGCACTTTATTTGAAAACGTTTAATAAAGAGTTTTGGCAGACTCCTACTCGGGGGCATTATTATTTTCATTTAATTATGTTGGTAATACTGAAACCTGTTAACGCATTGCGTGTCATGAGACTTAGGGCAATATATATATTTATAACGAACTGAATGTTTACTGAACTACTTTCCATTTAGCTTGTGTTCAAATTGATTATAACATTAAACGCTATGGATTCACTCAACCTTTGTGTTGACTTTTTAGCATGTTTATCTCAGGTATTTAGAAGCATGGTTTGGCAACGGAGTGACTGTGGACTTTTCTTCTTATAAAAAGAGTGTCCATTTTGTTATCATTCGATGAATAATGTAACTTTTATAACGTACTTTGGAACCTCCCGCTGGGACCTGAATTTTGTACTCTGATTTAAATAATGAATGATAACAATTTTATTTAAAACGTCTCTTTTCGAGTCGTTTTCTATTTTCATGACTATGATATTTGAAGTAATACCCCAACTTATAATTCCGCTGCGATTATCAAAAACGGGGGTGTTACAGAGTGGTATCAGAGCTCATGGTTATAGAGAACCAAATGTTTTCAAACTTTGGACTATAACCGCACTTTCAAAAACAAATGATTTTACACTATACAGTCTTACGCCCTCCGTGCCTGCATATTACAGTACTCAGAACATTACTTATTAGGATGATTTTGCACTAATATTTACATAATTGATATTTACTTTCACTTTTACTTCTCCCTAAATATTATGAATTACTTATAACAATTATTTGCGGGTTACTACAGTATCATGTCCCCCGAAACACCCAATATTAACGAAACCACCCTCCATAATGCCTGTACATCACCTACCCACTTACCTTCACCTAAGAAACCTCAGAGAACTACGTCAGATGAAAAGTTGATTGGTTGTCCGGCAATGTTTGAGGTTGGACAAAATTCATACCAAGAAACAATTCGGAAAGATGTTGAGTCAAACTCTCCAAAACCTGACACTCCAGATTCCCCAATACCGGATATCCTAGACGCCATATCTACACCTAATTCCCTGACCAAAATTCAAGTTCTCATGATTCCATACGTGCTCTCCTTTATCAACACGCCTGTACTTTAGACTCTCACGCTGAACAGTTGGAAGGGTTACAACCATTACGATTCGAATGGTACGACCGTAACTTTGACACTCTGTTTAGAAGAGCTGATGCCGAGAGACGAGCAGTGTTCGACTTGGGAGTGAAGGTTGACAAGATGAAGAATACGTGCAACCATAAATTTAGAAGCCTAGATTCCAGAATCCGCTGTTCGAGGAGAGAACACTGTCAAACACGTGGTAGAGTGGAAGACATCAAAAGAACCCTATGGATGGCCAGGCAGACGTCAATAAACCAGGGTCAGAAGATCTTCGCCTTAGAAGCCATGTTGGACAGTCAGATAAGGATGTACCAGGAATTTCAGGAACGCTTCTTGGAAATGGAAATTGCACAACTGAAATTTGAGACTGAAATTAAGCATCTACGTCAAGGACGTAATTGATCTTAAATTCACATGTATCAATGTTGTGTCTACTAAACTAAATAGTATTTGGTTAGTATTTCCTGTATTTTTCCAATAAGCCTGAAACCTTCAGAGTTTGTAATCGATCAATAAGTCTATAACAACTTCCTTTTGTTATATATTTATGTTGAGAACAAATTCTTTCTATTATGTCTTACAATAATGCTATGCATACATGTAACGACTTCCCATGACTTCATGCAAAATCCCGTCATTTGTTACTACCCTTAATAGACAAATGGCTCCCCCTAAACCATAATCATACTTAGAACACAATATAAGTCATGTTTCTTTTCCTCCAAACCTAGGAAACCGACCAACTTGTAGCACATCAAATGACAGAAACTAGGACCACTATTGCCAACAAAGGACCAAACCCTTATGTTAGAAACCAAAAATCCTTAACATTAATCATTAATAAAAGACCTTGTATTAATTGTTTTGCAAAAACAATCGATCAAGTTATTAATAGCATGTTATTTTCCGTGATTAAATTCAGACCTACCATGACGTTACTTAAGATACCTTATACCTGGCCTATTTAGGTTATAACCCTAGAACCTTCTAAGATTAAATTTCGGAAGAAAACTTGATGAATGAAGAGAAAGTTGCTGGATTTCAAATGAATTAGTTTGTCCTTAAGCAGTTTCATGCCAAGAGTTAATCACTTATTTACGATATTAACCAGACACATCGTAATATTATGATTCTCAATAGGTTATGAATTCGCATTGTGACTACTTGCTAGGACTAGGCTTACTCAAATTATGTTAACACGGTCATTTTATAAGTTCTAAATTCGTAATTCTTGTGATAATGACAGAAGATAGCTAGCATGAACAATACAAATACCCCACCAATGACTCCGAAAGCTGTTCAAAGGTTGATAATTAACTTCATGGCAGCAGTGCTTGAAGTGTCTGCAGTAGCTCATCTGAATAGCAACAATCTGGCCACAGGAGAAAAGAAGGCGGCTGTGTCTTGTAAGCATACCCCTGAAAGTTTCACGGGTTGTAGACCAGCTCACAATAAAGGCCCAGAAAGAACGATTAAACCTACCGTCAACCGTGCCCTAGGAATTACGAAAAGTGTTACATTTAAAGAAAATAACCAAAAGCGAAAACTCAATGATAGAAAAACCATCATCCCCACCTACTACACATACACAAATAACCCTGACTGTTACCATAAGCATCTTCAAGATTGCATCAACTACCATCACCAACAGGTTTGTAGGCAGGAAGTTGGTAGAAACTGCATCGCCACACCTGCTAACAAAGCGGGGTATCTTGGAAAGCAACCTCTATGTAAACGATGTAAGTTGCATCACACTGGAGATTATTCTATTAAGTGTGAGAGATGCCAGGGAATAGGTCACCCAACCAGAGAATGCAAAGCCAAAGAGGAACACCCATCAGTAGTAGTGTGTCACGGATGTGGTGGAAAAGGACATTACAGAAATCAGTGCCCAAACTACAATCCCAATTGGAAAGCCAAGTCTAGTACAGAAGAATGAGAACTCATTAAAATCCCCACCATGTCAAAGGATGACCTTAGTATTTAAGCAGAAGATAAATCCTGTAATAGATAAATAAATTGAGGTTTAGAACTCACTAAGTTATATTTCCCTTTGTACTCTACCTTAGTTACGATGGATGTAATCTAAGTGTAGTAAATACCTTTCTACCGTACGAAATCTCTACCTTGTAATATTTCCGTAATAATCACAATCTGCGTCTAATTTCAGTTCCTCTTCCATTCACCTTGTTCATAGTCAAAACCACTGTTACACCATTAGGAAAATTTGGCTGATATTATTTTAACGGAACAATAGACTATCACTACCCTGTAGGACCCTTAGATGAACCCTAAGATTTATTTCGAGGATATCCCATTAGTACCCTAGGAAACCTCTAACCCATCACTGTAGTGTGGACTAAAATTTTCTTATTCTTTGAAAAATAATTATGTTGCTATTTTCCAAAAACAACACGTTGTACACCATCTAAAACTTTTTGAAAAGCATAAATACCACAGTAACTGAACCAAACATCACATCATTTGATCCTCAATTTTACATAGCCTGATCAACTATGTATAATTTAGGAAGAATCATGTAATAAATTGGACAATTATCTTTTCAGATTTTCTAATAACAATTTTCATTCAAAAGCAAAAATATTAAAACAAAATAAATTGTTCATAAAATATCACATTTGATTTAATACAATAGAAGTCTACAACTACTACCCATTACCTCTAATATAGGAAATTGACAAAAATTATGGATAGAAAAACCCTAAGAATTCACAAGGACTTATAGCAAACGCAAATAGTATAAATTTTATTAGAAACCCCGAAAATTCATACATAGCGAAATAATTAGAAACGGAAGTACTAAGGTTACAATGATTACAAGATAAGGAATATAATCACTAAAAGGTTGACCAGCCATGACAACAAGGACCGCCACCAACAACACGATAGCTAGAGCCACCACGGGATGAATCACCTTGACTATCCTGCGCAATAGATACCACGAGACTAGATATTAGGCATAAGAACAAATAAGTTTTATTTCACTAAAGGTTACATAGAAAAACAACCGTTACCCCCATATCTTGTCTACACCAATAACGAGAACCACCATAGGCATAAGGACCACTAGGACGTAAACCAAGAACGCATAATCTTCGTTAGGAACGTAAGCCAAATAAGTAACCGCAAGAACCACGTAAACGATTGCTAGGATTGTAACAAGGTGCGGTATTTTGAGGTTTTTTTTTATGAGAGAATTTAGTGGTGAAAGAATGAGTATTAAAAATGGGGTATTTTTAGGTGAAAAACTAGTCGTTAATCACTATTCATAGCCTTTGCAAAGTTACTATTCACGGCCGTTACATATCACTATTCACAGCCTTTGAAGTTATTAGGTGACAAGACATTCAAATTTATTGCATCTAGTAGGAATAAGATTGACAAAATTACGTTTCCTTAAGTACCGAATGGAAATTCCTAGACGACCCTTTTTAGGTTAAAGATATAACCAATGATTAGCAGTAAGACGATATTACTGGATTTATAGGACATAAAAACAAGATAATATTATATATAATATTATTTTTAAACTTGAGGCATTTTAAGCATATCAAATTCACATCACCAACCAAATCGTTGTATGATTTTATCATTTCCATATTCACTATCTGAATAAGTTAGAAATCTAAGTCTAACTCTTTCTATATTTCACTTTTCCCAATATATCAACCAATGCGGACTGAATCTCGGGACGAGATTCCCTCAACGGGGGGATACTATAACCACTCGTAAAATTTCACATTATAATTATCTTACACAGTACTTATCCATTTTCTTCGTGTATTTTTTTTATCTGATCATAACTACTATCTAATGTGACGTAACACACATCCTCGATAAACGTGCTCCTACGCAGACCAACATCAATGAACACAATGTTTATTTACATAAACATTTTCATACAACAAGTATAAAACATTACGATGATTCCCTTTATGCCACTTTACGATAATTCGATAACGAACGTACAAATTAAACATTCTTACCTATTAGAGTTTCTAACGAAACCCTAAATTTTTATAGCAACGATTATGAATAACAAAAGCCTAAAATACCAAAGTACAACCCATTCAAACCAATATACAAGTTACTAAAGCACAGAAACCCTAAATCCACTTTAACTCCCGATATAAACCCTAATTTCATTTTGTGTACTAAAATTCACAAACCCTAATTTATATATATGTAATTTTTACAAATTATAAAGGTACGAGTCTTTCAAGATAAGGTACAAGTCATTTATGCATAAAAGCTAATTATTTCATAAAAATATTATATTAACCTCAAATATATTCATTTTAAAGCCCATTGTCCAAGTATTTCATGCATTAACTTTAAAAATAAATTTTCTTAACTCACTAAATATAAGTACAACTCATCTAAGCTAATCTACAAGTGCTCAATGTACAAAATTCTAAAATTACATTTTTATACTTTCTAACCTTATAAAATCAACACATAATTAAAGTAACTTAGTAAAACACTAAAAACATATTTTCTATATTAACTAAACCATAATACAAGCCCTTAAACACAGTGTACAACCATCCAATGCATAAAACCTTAAAGTCTCATTTATATATTTTATAACTTAATAAAAACAACATATAATCAAAGTAACTTAACCAAACCCTAAAAATATATTTTTCTTATTTCTCAAACCCTAGTACAACTCCATTAAGCTTATAGTATAACCCTATATAGCACAACATGAATTCCTTTCCCTTTTACCTATAATTCCACACACACACACACACACACATACATACATACAACACACACACACACACACACACACACACATATATATATATATATATATATATATATATATATATATATATATATATATATATATATATAACAAACCCTGATTATTTTTCTATATAAAAATACTTAATCAAAACCCTAGAAATCTAACTTAGTTACTTCACTAAACCCTAAATACAACTCACCAAAGCCATGGTACCATCCATTGAAGCCCATTCAACTTACATTTTATTTACTAGTTCGAAAATGACAAAACCTAACCAAATTATTATCACATTTAAATTTAAACAAGTCTTACACCTTACATGCTCTTCTAAGATCCAAGTATCTCCACTTCACCTTGTCTTCTAAGTTGTTAAAATCTTTGGATTTAAAATAAACCACATCATCACCATCTCCTTAACCTCACGCCACACTTTCCCCCTCCATCCACTTGTCCCCAAATAACTTCACCTACATCACCATGTCTCCTCACCCATGACAAGATGACTTAGCTTCATAAAAACCCTAACTATCCTTTTCTCTATAAATAGGTCGACACTTTTATTTCTTTTACCTCACCTCCATTCGACACAAACCAAAAATAGCCCACACCCATATAGATGCTGATCAAACATTTCATTTAGAAGCCAAAGAGAGATATTAGGAAGCCTAGAGGAGAAGATAACCTTGGTTCTTATTCGCCAAACCAAATCTTCCAAAAACCCTATAATCAATCAAATATTCACGTAAGTATTCCTAACACTTTTCCTTATCTTTCATATACCTTAAATACTCTTAAAGGCATTGCAAAATAATCCTAAGTAGTTAACTAATTTAAAAATCAAGTTTACCCTTTTCTTTCTTTTTGTTCGAACACAACCAAACGCGCCCTATATACAAAATTTTTGTCAAAAACAAACCAAGAATCTTTAAAATATGTTAAAGATAGATCAAATATTATTATGACTACGTTAGCATGCATTAAAAATCAGTTATAAACTTTAAAAATAAAAAACGCACATGATTTCCTTTTCCCTTTTTCTGTCGCAACATTTCCCACAGACCCAACTTTGGACCTAAATTTCGACCATCAAACGAACTCTAAAAATTCTGAATTTAGCCAAGTTAAAGATCACCTAGCTAACTAATTTTAGGAAAAAGAACGTCATAAAAAGATTGAACGGTCACAAGGTTATTCGAGTTTGTTTCTGCCCTTTTGGCCACTGTTTCGAAGCATATATATAAATTGGTTCGAGCATCATAAGCTCGAATCATGAGCCCATAATTTGTAATAATGATGTTTATAAGTTGTTAATTAAGTGTATAAAAGAGTCGTAAAAAGTCTCGCCTTTTCCCGTAACTTATAACGCATTTTTATGAAATAAAGAGGTCGATTGTAACGCATAAAATGCTTTGAGGGTGTTTTCTGCCAAAACTCTAACTAATTTAATAACTTGGACTTTAATTAATGTCGACATGCAGCTCAGGGGTAAAAAATGTCAATTTGGAAACCATAGGGTATAAACTGTCATTTCACCAAAGTTCAAGGGTAAAAATTGTAATTTTATAAAAGTTCAGGGGTAAAAATTGGCATTTTACGAAAGTTCAAGGGTATAAACTATCAATATGAGAAACTATAGGGGTAAAAAGCATAATATTTATGGTTGTTATTATTATTAATAGAATTATTAATAGAATTCTAATTATAATAGAGAATTAATAAACGAAATACGTTTATCTCGATACAAACAAACGGGAAACAATTAAAGAACAAACAAAAACAGAAAAATAAAAAAATAAGATAAAATCTTATTTTGAAGAGACTTCACGTTGTCTCATTTTAACATTTAATCATCAACCAAAACGTTACGAAACGAACATTAGAACTTATATATTGGAATATGATTACTAAAATGTGACATAACGAACCAGGTTGCGTGCCGGAGACGTTTATCAACTTTATTTAACATTGTTTTCCATCCAGACCGCCAAGGTGAGTCATAGCCCCTATTTTCTTATTCTAAACTCTTTAGGAGAGATACATGCTCGTTTTATCTATAACTCTTACTCGCTTTACTCGATTTATGAAACATTATTGAAACTTATTATATGCTGAACACAAGTAACTTACTGAACGTTATCCTGATTGTTATTGCCTAAGTTAACCGTTGCCTATTTAAAAAGTCCCTCATATCATGCACCATTAATCACCTGCGGGTGAGCGCGAATATAGTGAATAGATCTATTGGCAGTTGACGACCCATTTGTGTTGCTGGATAAGTAGCCAAATGCACTTTATTTGAAAACGTTTAATAAAGAGTTTTGGCAGACTCCTACTCGGGGGCATTATTATTTTCATTTAATTATGTTGGTAATACTGAAACCTGTTAACGCATTGCGTGTCATGAGACTTAGGGCAATATATATATTTATAACGAACTGAATGTTTACTGAACTACTTTCCATTTAGCTTGTGTTCAAATTGATTATAACATTAAACGCTATGGATTCACTCAACCTTTGTGTTGACTTTTTAGCATGTTTATCTCAGGTATTTAGAAGCATGGTTTGCCAACGGAGTGACTGTGGACTTTTCTTCTTATAAAAAGAGTGTCCATTTTGTTATCATTCGATGAATAATGTAACTTTTATAACGTACTTTGGAACCTCCCACTGGGACCTGAATTTTGTACTCTGATTTAAATAATGAATGATAACAATTTTATTTAAAACGTCTCTTTTCGAGTCGTTTTCTATTTTCATGACTATGATACTTGAAGTAATACCCCAACTTATAATTCCGCTGCGATTATCGAAAACGGGGGTGTTACAAAAGCACCTTCTAGTAGAACACCTATTTCAAACTACATCCAAACCCCTCCTTCAAATGAGCTAACTCCACCACAACTTGCTTCCACCAAAACAACATCACCACAACCCACACCTAACATTGAACCTACATTATCAAACACTCCTATCTCCACACAAATAACAAAACCTTCACCTCTCGAACCTAGAATCCTTTCTTTCACCACACCTCATTCATCACCTCATCTCTACTTTAACACATTGTTGGAAGACTTACCTCATAAACATTCTAATCCAACACCATTACCAACACTCTCATCTATTGAGAGAATGTCAACTCAACCACCATCCTATCACCTATATGTTAACATTAACATACCACAACCTATAGGAAACTTTCTCTCCTCTCCTCCACCTTCAAATGGCCCATTTTTGGTTATGAGAAGATATCAACAATCTCAACCAACTCAACCACCACATATACTTCCTCCTACACACACTTCTCAACCAACACCCGTGGTACATCCATAATCTTTCCAACTAGGTGCTTCCATTTCAAACACACCTCAACGACCTTTTAGCATAGGTCCTCAACAAACAAACCACGATGATACTTGTACCCATTGTCATTATACCCAAACCTTAGTACATGAACTACGTGATGAAGTACGTTTCATGTTCTACAATCTCCTTGAACATCTTGATGACGTCACCAAACCAAACCTACCCGAAAAACCTTGAAGTGCAAGCACAAGTGGTCTCACTATCCTTAGTTTTAGGTCTAATTTTAGTCAAATAGGAATTTTTTATGTTGAGATCATTTTCTTAGTTTTTAGAGATTTGACCTTTGTTGTATCTTTCTCTTATGTTTATTAAATGATTCTTCATGTCTATATGCCTTTGTGAACATATTTGGTGTGTTTATTACTTGTGTTCATATCATTTTCTATCCATTTCTACTACTAACATGACTGCAGGTAGCCAGATCCCTAAGTTTATGCTTGGCAGATCCCTTCTGAAAAGGATCCGTGGGATCCGGGCAAACAGATAACTAACAAAATTTTTATGCAGTCAAATTTTGGACGAAGGGACAACATATACTTGTTTTCTAACCATTGTTTTGTAGATTTTCAAAAATACACATGGAGCACTCGACGCCCTCAATGAGGGGGAGCTTTCTTTAAAGCAAACACATTGCAAATAACTCGCAATGGTCTCGTTTAGTCTTCCTAATTACTTTGACGCCCTCATCAAGGGGGAGCAAACGTCAAGGGGGAGTAACTAAGCACTTTTACTCTCTTTGCTCCATATTTACATCTTTGTCTTTCTTAAAACTTGCATTTCGGGTTAGTTGCTTTTCGACACTCTTTTTGTTACGACAAAAAAGGGGGAGAAAAGTGTAAAAGTTTAAATTTAATAAAACTTACGAATTTTATCCTTTTACTTAAAATAATTTTACGTTTTTTCATCAGCAAAAAGGGGGAGATTGTTAATACAAATAAACCTTAAAAACGTTTATTTATTTATATTAAACGATCTTCTAATGTTTTGTCGATAACAAACGTAAAATCATTTTAACGAGATAGATAAAATACATAAACGCTTTGAGCCAAAAGCTTACTAACTCATTTCATTAAACAAACCTTAAACATATTTAGTTAAACAAGTTTACATAAAACCAAAACCATTTTATAAAAACACTTAAGTAAACTAGTTACTTACATTTTTATAAAATACATATTACTTGTAAATTATTAGAAAAAGGCTTGGACTATCCATGACCCAAAAACCAAGCCCATAGCCCATAACCCATGGAGCTTCATCCATAACCCATAACCCATTTGCATGACATCATGCATGACTTCATAATTGGTAAAACCCATAACCCATGACCCAAAGTCTATAACCCATAACCCAAAGTCCATGACCCATGACCCAAGATGTCTTTGACATCATTCATGACATCACTTGACCCATGGACCTTAATTCATAACCCAAAACCCAGAATTCAAACCCAAAATCAAAACTGGTACTACCAGATACCCATATCCCTTGGATTACACTAGCCGGATCCCTTTGGGAAGGATCCGGGTGAACAGTGCTCAGTTTTGCCTATAAATAATGAGCTATTTCTCTCTAGTTTCTCACCCCTCTTGAATAAATCTTCTCTCTACATTCTTAGTTCTCTAACCTCAGATCCAAGGATCTTTCTATGTAGTCTCTCTTTTTGATTCTCTAGGTTCCGTTCATAAGGCGTGATCACAACCTCTCGAAGACATGCAAGCTCGTAATATGAGTTGCTTGGATTCTTCTCTTCCAAGATCACAGACGTGAATCTTGTTCTTTCTTTCTTCACAAAAGGGTGTTGTAGATGTGTTGAGTCGTTAGGTGTAAAAGGATGTTGGATCCTTTAGTCATGTTGTACTAGGTGTGTTGGTTTGGTCCGCCGTGCTAAGGACCCGGTATCTAGCCTTGTACCGGATAAAGTGTAGGAGACGAAGGTTTGGCTTTACCTCGTGGAAAAGCCCAATATCCAACTTTGTACCGGATAAAGTGTAAGCGACGTTGTGAAGGCTTCTCCGCCAAGTGAAAGGAGTTTGTGTTGTGCAGTGATTACGAACTCTCGAGTAGGTGATTCGGGGAGTGGAGTAGGGCAAGGAAGGTGACCTTGTAGCCGAACCACTATAGATACTTGTGTTGTGGTTGTGTCTCTCTAACTCTATCTCATAGTTTAGTTTATATGCTTTTATTTCTATCAATATCCAACACATTAAAACTAGATTGACATAAGTCGATCTATAAGTTTTAATAAGAGATTTTAATCTGTAAAACTATTCAACCCCCTTCTAGTTTTCAACAGAATGAATGAATTTTTGATTGTTTAATCAAGTCCTAACCTAACCTACTGACTCGATTCAAATAGAAAGGATATAGAAAAGAAGACCCTCGACACAATCACAAGAGCGGATTAGGTTTTTGTGATTCTTCCCTTGCAAAGAATGTATTCTTTCAAGAAATGATAAGAGAGAAGGATTAATAACACAAGATAGTAGACTTAGAGGGTAGAGAGGAAAGAAATTATAGAGAAAGAATGAATGGCAAGGGGTGAGGAATACAATAGGCACGGTGCGGTATTTATAGGCAAAAGTCTCAACTTGTGGAAAAACTTTACGAGGCTGGCGCGCTGGCCTCGTGCTGGAGCGCGATCAGCGTGCCAGAAACCCGTAAGGGTTTTTTGTGAGCCTTTGGCCTTTAACTACCCGACCTTGCTAAACCCCCAATTGTACTTCACACTTTGACCTTTCCATTATTCATCCTCAAGGTCAACCAACTTAAATAGCCATTTGATAAAATCATTTATGAAGTGTTTAAAAAGAATGTTTAGTGTGTTTATCAATTATCAAAGAAGGAAAGAGAGAATGGATAATTGGATATGGGTATTTTAGGTATTGCTCACATGACATAAATAGAGAGAAAGAATATGTCATAAAATATTCCTTTATTGGAAAAAAAGTGTGGATGTTGTGTTATATATATATTATATATATATATAATATAATATATATATATATATATATATTAAAATATATATATAGTGAGGATCATTTGCGGATTTTCATTTTTCGTGCGGACGTGCGGATGGATCTGGACCGCCCATTTCCAGATCTGATCTTGACTTTTGTAAAAAAGTCAAAATCTAGCGCTAACATCACTACCATTTGACCATGAAAATTATTTTTTTTAATTTTTTTTTTCCTTTTGAGTGATCCTTACTATTGTTATCTTATTTCATTTTATTATTTTTTCATATTTTTCTGAGCACTTTTTGTTTTTTTGATCATGAGTCCTACCGTGACATTAACGATATTGTGAGTCCTACCGTGATATATAAACACTCATGATAGTTACCGTGATATTAAAAAAAGTTGTTTTACATGTAAAATGAACTGAGATATTAACAATTTAATAAAGTTTATATTTGTTTGTCTATGTTCATTCATGTTCGATCGTATATGTTCGTTTGGCGTTCGTTTAGTATCTTAATGAACGAACATAAACGAGCATGAACAACTCATTTTCTTAATAATCGAACATGAACAAGAAAATCCGTCCGTTTAAGCGTTCGTGTCCGGTTAAAATTAAACGAACGAACATGAACAAGGCTCCGTTCGTGTTCGTCCAGTTCGTTTACAGCCCTACTTTTAACCATAAAAGCGATTCTTTTTTGAATTTTTTTCAGCGATTCTTAATAATTTGTTGTCCTCTTTCTTTTTTTAACTTTTTCAGATTTTTTTGATTTTTTTTTATAAAAAAGGCTATTGTGATATTATCCGCACATCCTTACTTAAAATGCAATCCGCACCTGATCCCAACCCTATATATATATATCTACATATTATATATAACAAGATGCGCATGACGTCATCAAATGCAGGATTGCCCAGTAATGCCCAGTAATGCCATGTAATGCCATGTCATAATGCCACCTAAGCAATATTTGATTAAAATTTCGAATTTTTATATTGATTTTAATGGAAATTACGTTTAATTAATTAAAATTCCTATGTTAATCCGAAATTAAAAATTTAATTAAAATTGTCCTTTTCGAGATTCGAACCTTGGCCATTTAATCCACATACAAATACTTCAACAACTAGACCAAGCAATTTTTTTTGTGATTTACAATACAAAATATTTAAGTCATGCTTAAAAATTTGATATTGATAAACTATATTTAAGAAATGGATTAATATAGTCTTCCTTATAAATATGTATACCGGATTTTATATTTAATTTTTAGAAGTCATACGGGTCTTTTTTGAAGATATGTTTAAATTATAGAAGATATAATTTGGAAGATAAGTTTAGAATTTATTTTGTATAGATCTTTTGTTCCTATATTTAAGATACGTCTTTATCAAAACCTTCTTAATATCATTAACTTGGGACACTATATATAGATCATAATGTACGATTGATCTCACATCAAAAATCAAAAATCTGTTTCTACAAAGCTATATTGCATTATGCAAGCTCAAAGACACTCTACACGTCTTGCAAAAGTATCTGGGAATAAAAGCACACATGCCCCTTCGGAAGGTATGTTTTTAATGAGTAATTTGTTTGTTCGGTTGTTATGTTATTATTAATGTTGTATGTTTATAAAGATTTATTTTTTTCATTGTGTTGTTATACTCTTATTGACAATGTTCTAAAATTAATCTAATGCCTGTCTACACGATTGTTTATATTGGTTATAGCCGTGAAACAATCAAGGATACTACTGTGCATAGTAGAAATTCAAAGGCCACTTCACAAGGTATTTTGTTGTTGTATAGGTTTACATTTATTGTATATTAATTTATTTTGTTTTACCATGTCCGTTTTTTGATTCGTTATCGGCTGTCCATCATCTTCTAGATGTTGTTACACCATCATCCCATATTAATTATGTATCAGTTAGATTATACAGTGTGTTTGTTATGTGTTGGTTAGTTTACACCGTATAAAACAATGCCAATTTGTTTTATATGTTTATAGGCATTGTGTAGTAATAATGGTAACAATTGTTGAAAGTGAAAGGCCGTACACATTATAGATGTCGCCGTAATGTGTTGGCGTTAGATTGTTTATTTTGTATATGTTTACATGTGTTGTGCATTAACATTGTTCATTAACCTTAAAACTGATACAATGTATGGTCATGCGTCTGTAACAGGTAAGCATCCACAAAGGGTGACAATGGTTGAAAGCGAGGGAACGGGCAAAATCAGCAACTTTGGTTCAGCAGTCTTCATCTTCTAGGGTGGAAGATTCCATATTCGCGAGTGACACACCTGGTAGACTATCTAGAACATCTGTGTCTAATGTTGTTTCGCAGTCCAAAGGTAGTATATTGAATAACGTTTTATTTGAGTTAAGTATGCATTTATGCTCATGCTTCTGTAACAGGTAAGCATCCAAAGAGGGTGACAATGGTTGAAAGCGGAGGAATGGTCAAATCAGCAACTTTAGTTCAGCAATCTTCATCTCTGGATTGGAAATACTATATTCGAGAGTGATACACCTGTTAGACTATCTAAAAAAACTGTTTCTAATGTTGTTTCACAGTCCAAGTAGTATATTGAATACGTTTATTTGAACTAAAAATACATTGTGTTTAATATTGTTAATTATTTCAGCATCTAAACCACCTGCAAAGAGGAGATTTGGACACATCTCAACATCTTTTGAGTCACAACCACTACGTGAGGGTAGTATGTTTCTAAACTATTTGTTTCCGTGTTATAAATTGTGAATATAATTTATTGCTTAACTGTGTTTGTTTATTATACATTATGTTAAATCTGTTATAAATTAATGACAGGACCTGGTGAAACATTGAAAAGAAGAACTAGAGTCCCGTCTGCAAGCTTTGAAGCTCACTCCACATATGAAAGTTCTGAGATTGATTCTTCCACCTTTGAACCTCCGTCAGGTATGAAATATTTATTTTAAAACCGGCAAAACTGCATACATATGTGTTATACAATAATCTGCTTTACGATTCTTGCTAGGGGCAGCAAACTCAAACGTTGAGTCTAAAAGATTGTCCTACATTAAAAATCAACAAAAGGACTTGAGGTACCAATCAACCTCTTCGACTGTACCCTCACGTAAGAGCAAAAAACCCGTTATGCACACATCGTCGTATGGAAAAATTTCAACAGGTTTTGTATTAAGATTATTAGTAATTTCTACTTTGATATAATCAGTTTATGTACATTACATGGTCATAGTATCTTTGTATGGTTGTAGGAGGGAATTCTCAACCAACGAAAACCAATAGAAGAAGTATGTCCACTCTTAAAAGTTCCGCAAAAGGTTTACCTAAAATGCTTGATTCATTATACATTGTGATTTTAATAGAGTATAAAAAAATAATATGTTTTTGGTTTTTTATGCTTAGTAATGAGAGAACAGACAATTACTCTCATTAAAAATATCAATCCGATGAATTTAAACATGGCTAGTAAAGGGAGGTGCATCTTCGTATGGCATTCACACAAACTTGATGAAGAACATGATCCTTACAGTCTCGATTGTGTTTTCCAGGATGAGGAGGTAACATGAATTAAGTTAACGATTATTTATGTTCCTATATAATTATTATATATATCATTAATATTTGAATTGTATATACAGTCAAACCGTATTCAGATTTACATCAAAAAGGAATTTATGTACAAGTTTGAGCCTCTTTTACAAGAGGGACAATGTTACATAGTATCTAATTTTGGAGTAGCAGAAAATGCTGGCAGATTACCTTTGTTACCAAACCAGTGGAAAATATCTTTTTATAAAGGCACCGATGTTACCCGTATTGATCACATTGATGACAATTTTGTTGGGTTCATTAATGAGCCATTCTCGAGCCTTCTGGATACAGAGAATGAGTACCACGAACATGATTGTGTTGGTATGTATCATTTTTAAAAAATGTTCGCACCATTTGACATTATTGAAAAATTTGCTTGTAGTCCTTTATAAGAATTTTTTTTCCAGATATTGTTGGCACAGTCGTAGCTATTGGAAAAATAGTTACAATCAACAGTGCTGGTGCTCCTATGATACGAAGGAAAATTGTTGTTGAAGATGCCGAGTACGTATAATTTACACATTTCCATTTGATTTAAAATAATGTATATAGAATAGTGTTCGATTGTAATCATGGATTGATTATACACTATGCTATGCAGATCTTTAAGAATCGACTGTACGTTTTGGAACAATTGGGCATTGTTGTGGAATGACTATGAAAACAAGCGTGATGAACTTGGCCATATAGACATCCTCTTGATGTTAGCAAAAGTGAAATATTGGGATAGTAAGTTTTGTCGATGTGTAATGAAATTTTGGAAACAATAGTAAGATTTTTTATTCACATTGTTTGTTTTTAAAATTATGTTATCTTTTGCATTACACAGACAAGCCGTCCATACATAACGCTTTGTTTGGTACAAGAATATTTATAAATAGAGATGTGCCACAATTGTTGGCTTTCCGGAAGAGGTAATTACATTGACGCTGTGCTATGTGTGTTTTATCTTTGAACTAACTATATGTTACATTTATTAGAAAACTTATTTATACACGTCACAGATATGAAGAGCAAGATGGATATAGTGCAGGGGAGTTCAGAATTGAAGAGTATTCAATTGACAAGCCTGTTGTTACGCCTGCAAAGTTCATGCACGGTTGTGTGAAGAGGACAGTTGGAACAATTCGGACCATTGAACCTGTTAGATAAAATTTATTTATTTAAATATAATATAAATCTTATTATGTCACCGACTTAAATCACATTAGTATTGCTGACATATGATTTTGTATTTAAATACAGGAATCACATTGTGTAGTCTATGCAAGAGTGCATAGTATACAATATGAAAATGGGTGGGTTTATACAGGTTGCAAGGCATGTAGGGTAATACCCATTGTTTCGAAAGTCAAGTAAGGAACGAAGAATGCGAGACAGTTGTGGTATTGTAAGAAGCACGGGGAGACATATGCGGTTGTTTCTAAGTATGTGAAACAACATATCTACATATATATAATTATTTGAATCCGTACATAAATGTATGACAAGTAATGCAACGGTTTACATGTTTCATATTTGATGTTACATATTTTATATTTGTAGGTTCAAAATCATTGTGCGCATATTTGATGATAGTGGTACCGCACAAGTAGTGATCTTTGACAAGAGTGTACATGAGATGACAAATGTAACAACGTGGGAGATCATGGTAAGGGAGGGAATGAACACAGACGAATACTTTCCAGAAGACCTTAATCAGATTGTCGGGAGGAAGTACCTTTTCAAAATTTTCTTTTCTGACTTTAACAATAACAATAATAGTCATATATATCGAGCTGAAAAGGTGACTGAGAATGTTGAGACAATCAACTATTTCAAGACTGGCTTTATGGAAGATGAGGTTTAATTCATTTGTTACTTTAACATACTTAATAATGAGGTATGCTTACAATCAAGTATATACTAATCGTTTTACATGATTCAAAATAGGACGACGCTGATGATGTTCAGATTTTGGACTATGACTCTATGTGCTCGGACGATGAATCGGAAACACATTCTGCTGAAAACGACGAGGTATTGTTCATTGTATTTTTAAATGTAAATAAACACCATTGAATTCTAACAAACAATACAATCTAAACTTTTAATTCTTCTGACAAAATATATCAGGAACCGAGCAATGAACCTGTAGTTCCGTCCGTGGATACAGTAGATGATAGTCCAACATTGTGTGTTGATGCCAAAGGCGATACTATAGCTCGATTGGATGATGCAGGCAATGGAACGCCAAACAACAATAACAGTACTCCAGCAACATGTGATGGTAAATTACTAGACAATGAATTTGATGAACAAGACAAGCATAAGGATGGTTGATTTTCGGTTTACTTTTTAAAAAATTTCGAACACTTTGGTTACGGTTTACAAGTTATTATTGTTATGAATATTCGTATCATTTTTTTTCGGCAAATCATTTACAATTTATGATTGTTATGAATGTTCTTATTATTTTTTACACCAAAACATTTACAAGTTATTATTGTTATGAATGTTCTTATTATTATTCTTTTTCCCTTACACTACGTATATATGCATGAATAGGAGTGCTTTTTAAAAAGCATTTAATATTATTTCCAGTATCTTATTCATTTTTTAACAGTTTTGAATAGATATAATAAACAAATAATTATGCAGTTCATATGCAAATCAAGATGTAAAAAGTTTAAAAATTAAATTAATCCTGATAAGGCTTAAAAAAAAGGATGTATCCACTTTGTATGCAAATTAAGTTGAATACTTTAAAAATTTTGTTGATCCAGAGAATGTTTTTAAAAAAAATTATTTTGCAGTGTTAAAAGTAAACCATATTTTAATAGCAATCCGAAAATGTCTTTCAAGATATGAGCAAAAACATATCCCAATATTTTTAAAAGAGATACGTATATCCCAAAATAAAATTCAAATTAGTTATTTACCTTTTAACTTCCCCTACTTTGTGGTTAAATACCTTTTAATCATAATCCATTCTAACTTCCATAGACATTATCAAATAAAAAAGAAAAAAAACTGCTGCTCTTAGCACACTTCATTCGTTTTTCAAGAGTATGAAAATGGTTTCCACTATGAAGAGAGAAAGGGATGACGACAGAGAAGAGATAACAACTGTGAAGAAGACAAGGTAAACCTACTAATTGTATAAATAATGTATGTTAAGATTTTGTGTGTTTCACAAAATAATGAATACTAACAGCATGTTAACAACAGATTGAATAATGGTGAAGCAATAAAAGTGAAAGAACTGCATGAAAACAAAGGTACACTAACAGATATTTATTTTTCTAAAATACAATTTAAAGATATTGCGTGTACGTTAAAAAACTGTTTTGAATATCCATGTAGATGAGGTACAAGGTAACTGTAATGAAGAGGTAGAAGAAAGCATAGAGTCCATCTATGATTGGATGGTTTCAGAGAGATCTACCATTAAAAAAAGGCAGTGGGAGAGAAAGAAGGATGAAGAGGCAAGACAAAGAGAACAAAGAAGAAAATATAAGCAGCTTTTGAGAGAAGTTAGGCCTTTTAGGAGATCATGCAGGAAGGAAAAAAATGTGGAAGTCTATTCTTATGATGAAATTCATATCTCATTCTCATCAGAAGACATTTAGTTTCATGCTGACTTTGTTTGTTTAAAATTTTAATAGAATGAATATGCTATGTTACAGATTTTTTTCAGCCTTAGATATATGCAACATAACCACATATATAAAAAATAATCATCTGTTAAATAAATACATTTAGAGTATATTATATGGCAAAAATATCCCAATAATATGTTAAGTAGATATATGTTCAACACATATTCATTCATCAAATTAAGCGAATTATAATCATTAAAATATATAGATATAATTATACATATATTTAGGATGAACACCCAAACAAGGAGGGGAAAAAAATAAATATATTAAAATAAAAAAAATAAGAATATTGAATCCTCACGTTTTTATTTAAAACTTAATTTGTACAATATAAACTCTGAGATGTAAAGGCCATATTCATTCACATAATTAACCAAATTATACTTATCAAAATATAGAAATAAAATCATAAATATATTTAGGATAAACACCCAGAATAAAAAAAAATAAAAGAAAAAAAAGGATATGAATTAACCAAATATAATCGCAATCTTTAGCTATAGTAAAACATATATTCATTCATAAAATTGACCAAATTACACTTATTAAAATATACGAATAAAATCATACATATATTTATGATAAACACCCAATATATATATATATATATATATATATATATATATATATATTATATATATATATATATATATAAAAGGAAACGTTTATATTTAAAGTCTAATTTACATAATATAAACTCTAAAAATATGTTTTAAATATAATCACAATCTTTATCTATAGTAACACTATAACAATTAAATATTGGTTTTCATTATATGATCATCTTCAAACTATATAAATAAAGCCATATATTAGCTGTTGAACATATAACTTCGATTGTTGGTAGCAAGAAGTACACACAATGTCGTGTAGACGATCACAAAAGGTACATACTCATAAGTTAAGGCTATTTTATTTGTTACCATGTAAGTTTAAATCAGTTTAATTAATAAACCTTAAACAGGTTAATCCAAAAACAGAACATGATCCTCCATCTCCAATTAATGCTTCACTGAATAAAGATATACCAGTTATTATTTTATCAGACGATGAAGAGGTATGATATATAACTTAAGTATTCATTTAAATTATATACAAAAGACAATATCTGATCATGTTCAGCATAATTACAGCCTAGCCATGCTGATATGTTTAAAAAACATGATCCTCCATCTCCAACCAAGGACATACCAATTATCCATATATCAGACAATGAAAAGGTATCATTAATACCATGTCCAAGTAGTTTTCTTCTCAACTTAGTAGCTACTTACTTAGCAATTATCTTTAACGGAATTAAACACTTAAACATTCGTTTCGCTTTTTTTAAGCCTGCTTTACAACCACGTAAGCGTCGTAGATTGGTTAAAAAAACCAAATCTATAGAAACGACTTTTGTTGAGGTTATATCAGTAGATGCCGAGGAACCACGTGCATCTGGAGCTCTAAAAAAAGATAACAATGATGTACAGGAAGAAGATAAGGAGGTATGGATTAGCATAAGATTATCGTAAAGTGTTTTCTTGCGGTGTTATATTATAAATTATAATGTGTTATAATATTGTGTACTTTAATCCTAGGAGGCCGTTGAATCAGTGAAAAGGGATACTAATTACATTCATGATGAAGATATAATGGTATGAGTTAGCATTGTAACAGCGTATATCGTTTTTTACACGTAAAAATATTAAAACTTACAATATGTTTTTTATGATGTGTACCTTAAACCCACAAGTCTGATGATGCTGACCATGTTGTAAGAAAAAGATCTAAAGAATCACATCCAACAGGCAGCACAGGACGTAGAAAGTATATGTTGATTGATGAGGACACGGACGACGATTTTGAAGAAAATAAAGGCAGTTCTTAGGATGGGGTTTGGGTAAACATCGACGATCTTGATGAACCCTTTTACCCTATAAAAGATTATAAACCCAGATATACTATCCCTAATGAACTTATTATGGAAGAATCCTCTACAGGTTGTTTGTTGGAAACCAGTTGTATAATTATTTTTATTTGTAAGTTACTAAATACATGTTAAATTAAAAGTTATATTTTACTTGTGTAAATTTTTATCTGATATTTTCAATAGGTGATTCAAAATATACATCCATTGATGAGGCTTATACTGATGTTAATGGTAAAGTACACAACACACATGTTCATAACAGCAACACAGATGTAGGAAGATATATTTTTTTGTGTTTGTTTATTTATTTTTTATTTGTATTTAAACAGGCGATTCCAAATACACTGCACTGGATGAGGCTAACATGGTTGACACTGACATGTGGAACGAGATGCCTGATATCGACGGAATAGTGCATGCTGAAAATATTCACAACAGAAATATCGATGAAGAAGCATGGGAAGTTGATTCAAACGCGTATAGTGTCAGTTACGATTCTAATAACGATGATATAAGCAGCTTTATTAACGACGGTTCGACTGATTATGAAACAACTAACGATGATGATACCGAGGATGAAATATGATGAAGCATAACATGATTTTCCATAGATTCAGTTTTTACGTTTTTTATCTTATTTAGTTTGTCCAACTTTATTGTCATTCAGCGAGTACTGTTTTTTTACCGCGAATATTTGTTACATTTTTAAGGTTGGTGAGTTATAAATTCAATTACTTTTGCAACTTTTATTATGATATACCTAGAATGAATATATATATATATATATATATATATATATAATATAATATATATATATATATATATATATATATAATATATATATATATATATATATATATATATATATATATAATATGTCTACATTTTTTGTGTATATGATTTAGTAAGCACCATATATATATTTCATTAAATATGGAGATAACAGATTCTGTCCCAAGAGAGCAGGCCCATTAACAATCGTTTTCGAATAAATGAAAGTATATATAATTGGTGACATAATATAATCCATCAACGTATATTCCTCCCATGGCATCATCAAACCCTAAAATCTTTCAAGATTCAGTCTCACCCGCGCCACACATTGAGTCAGGATGCAAAGATCAAACCATTCCTGCACAGAAAACCGTGACAGAACCAAACATTGTTCCTGGACAAAAACCTGCTGCAGAACGTAAGATGGAGGATGGGGTGCGTGATCGAAGCAATAAAGAGCCAAATACCAAGGTGGACGATGCATTGAGATTTCTTGCATCAGTCTTTGAAGAAGCTGGACCTTCTGAAAGTAATAAAGGTATAGCATATAAGTTTTCTAAATTCTTTTGAATAAATATATGTTTTCATGTTAACTTTATAATTCCATGTATCTTTTACTTAATAGAAGATTTAGACGAATCTATTCTCCTCGACTGGCTAAAACTAAATGTTGGAGATCCTCAAGAGTCTCAACAAGTTCTCAATGGCATCCAGTCGAAGCTCATGAAAACAGAAGCTATGATTGACGAAATGCGCAAGATTGGTCATGAAATTACTGGTGACTACCTTGTGGATCTAAACTTTTTCAGTGATGAAGATTGAAATTTCATCATCATTTTACAAGTCATTGTTCACAAATTGCTTTTCTTTCAGTTTAAATAGTTGGTGAATTAATTTGATTTGAATTTCTGCTATGCTTTGAGACTGAATTTGATTTATCATGCCTGTTTTGTTACTGATAATACAATAAGATTTCACATCATTTATAAAAATATGTATATTGGGTTTACAAAGTGTTTAATATATCAATCCTGAAAATGGTCTTTTAATTTGTTTGTTTTTTTATACATGTTGTTTCACCATTTAAATAGATAAAATTAATTGTATAATTTTATACTCTAACTATTTTGTATGACGCATCTTTAATATTAAAAAGAAAAAAAAAAAAAAAAAAAAACGTTATATACGTTAATCTTAAATATAGGAACAAAAGATTTACACACAAATAGAGTTTATACTTATCATCCAAATTATATCTTTTATATACTAATTAAATCTCTTAAAAAAATTTGATTTATACAAAATATACGATCTATAATTATCATCCAAATTATATCTTCTATAAATTAAGTATATCTCTTAAAAAATTCGGTTCTTATTTATCCAATAACAATATTTTGTTAACATACATACTATTATAGAGTAATAGATAAATATGGTATACCGAATTTTTTTAAAATTTAAAATAAATATCTTATAGGTTATATAACTTTTCACCATTTATAAATACTGATTCTATCTCACAAGCAATTTAACATCCACGAGTTTTTCCTAATTTCAGTTAAAAAAAAAAAAAAAAAAATCCCATGGGTCGTTTGTTTATTCCCCCATCAAAGTCGCCAAATAAACATTCGGGAAGTGCTTCCCAACCAAAACAACCCTCATCAAATTCAGAACGAGACCAAGGGACTGTAAGGTATTTTCTACCAATACGGTATATTGCTCAGCTTAGACGACTAATAGCAGCGATGGAAGCAGAAATCATAATCGACGAACAAACAATATTAGAATGTAAAGAGGCTATTGATCACCGAAGGGTAAAAATATTGGAGTATCAAGAAAGGATAAACAATGTCATGAAACAAATGGATCTTTCGTAATGATGTTTTTGTTTTTTGTTTTTTTATTTTTCTTCATCCATATTACTTTCAGTTAAATTTGAAATAATTAACGATCTATTGTTTCGTATCCAATGAAAGTGTTAAATAATTTCATCTGTCTATTTTTTGCTTATCAATCTATGATGTGTTAGATACATAGATTATATTTTTTATTTCTTTAATTTATTGAATTTACTTTACTTAAGTTAAATGTATTTTGTTTTTTAATCAATATTAACTTTATTGGGTAATTGTTTTGATACGATATGTTAGTTTATTTATATGCTTAACACATATGGTATTCACAAACACGATATAAATAATAAATTCCGTTCAATTTTAAAAGGATAATGATATTTGATATTTGTATTTAACATATGCATGTACGTACTTTAAGATTTATTTACTTTAAGATTTATGTTAGCATTTTATTTACTTTAAGATTTATAATGTTATTTGGATTGTTGTTTTGGTTATTTGAATAATAAAGTTTGCGTTTTGGATTTTTTTAAGTATTCATATTACAACAACTATTAACTGTGATTGTGGGTATGTGTTGAAGCATTCATGTAAAGGTTTATGCTAATTCATAGCTTTATACTGCCCACACAGTTTGTACTGCTTGAAGGGTTTGCCCTTGAAGGGTTCGCCCTATTAAAGTTATAGCAGTTTGATGAATAGACACACACAAGGTACAAGTTTTGTATGTCAGTTTGTATTGCTCATATGTCTTAGTTGTTCAATTTGATAAACAATCAAAGACGTTATTGTTGTTCAAGGCTGTATCATTTGTCATTTTTTAAGCCATGAATTCGTTAAAAAAAAGGAAAGGAGACTAAGACAACATTACAGATAGTTAACAAGATAACTTATTGATGTGGTTGGTCGACTTAGTTTAAACAATGCAGCAAATAGATTAATCAAATGAAATTATTGAACATTGTATAGGGAAAAACTAATAAAACAACTTAATTAAAAATATTCATTTTCATTGCGTTAGCTTCTTCCTCGCGCACGACATCTTTTGTTTGGGCAAGCAATTCTCCCAATAATTCAAGCAATACCCGATGCCTCTCTTGAGTTTTCTTCAAAGCATCAAGCGAGTCCAATGCGACACCACGAGGTCCTAATGTTTCCATGTCAACTATCATCACTCGGTTCTTCGCTATTATCCTCCTTAGATGCTCGCAACAAGCGTGAATCAATTTTGTACAAGTCGCCTCTTCACCTGCCTGTTGCACAAACCACAAACGCATACAGTCATGCAATTTGGACGAGCCATATAGATTCATTAGCTCATCTAAAAGCTGGAATTGTGCCATTGAGAACGATTTTCCAATAGATGGTTATCTTTTGGGTCGTGTTCTGTTATTTAAAGACAAACTCACATTTGACGATAATTAAAACTCGGTAATTATCTTATGCTTTGAGTATATGATAGAGGCAAATCTTTCCCGAATATTAGCAGATATTTAAATGAAGATAATACAATTCGTAATGCTAATATTTTGTTAACATATATGGTATTATATGTTAGTAGATAAATATGGTAGAACGAAGTTTGTTTAAATTTAAAGAGTATTCATTATAGATTTTGGGACTTTTCAACCATTGTAATTATCTTATGCTTTAAGTATATGATATGAGCAAATCACTCCCAAATATAAGCAAATATTTAAATCAAAATATTACAATTCGTGTGTTATATGTAAAATGCCAATATTTTGTTAACATATATGTATGCTATTATATAGTAGTAGATAAATGTGGTATACCTAAGTTTGTTTAAGTTTAAAGTATGTTCATTATAGATTATGGGACTTTTCCACCATTAATAAACACTGATTTCACCTCAAAAAAATAACTAACCATCTACTAATATTAACATGGCTACTGTATCAGATGATTTGGCAATTCGACCAAGTGGAAGACCACCAAATACGCATAAAATTACAGGTAAAACATCGCGTATACAAAGTGTAGAACCTATTCGACGGGGGGGGGGGGGGGGGGGCGACCACCGATATACACAGTCCAAACAGGTAATTAAATTGTTTGAAACTACGCAGCATGATATTTACGGACTATTTTTGCCTACAACAACAATTACTTAGTTATATTAATGTGGCTTCATGTTGCAACAGATGTCAGTAGCTTCAATATACCTAAGTTTGTTTAAATTTAAGTATATTCATTGTAGATTATGGGACTTTTCCACCATTAATCCTAAAAAAACAACTAAACATCTACAAACCTTTTATACAGCAATAAAACACTTTAATATGCTACACAACACTGGCAAATTTACAATATAATTGTGGTATTATTAACATAGCCACTTTATCAGATGATTTGGCAATTCGACCAAGGGGAAGACCGCAAGAAACGCATAAAATTACCGGTAACCCATCGTATATACAGAGTGTAGAACCCATTCGACCGGGGGGCCGACCACCGATAGACCCAGTCCAAGCAGGTAATTCAATTGTTTGAAACTACACAACACGATGTTTACTTTACAATATAATTGTGGGGTTATTAACATGGCCACTGTATAAGATGATTTGGCAATTCGACCAAGTGGAAGACCACAAATAACGCATAAAATTACAGACAACACATCATATACGCAAAGTGTAGAACCCATTCGACCGGCAGGCCGGCCACCGATATACCCAGTCCAAACAGGTAATTCAACTATTTGAAACTACACAGCTTGATATTTACGAACTATATTTGCCTAAAACGATTATTACTCGGTTATATTAATGTGGCTTCATTTTGCAACAGATGTCGGTAACTTCAGTATACGGCAAACACACACACCTTTACAGACCAAAACAAATACAGGCAAAGGAATCAACCAACAAACAAGCTGCGAACATCCAACACCAACGAAAAGACCAAGAGGGCGTCCATTCAAAGACCCAACCAAAACACATAATACAATTATCATTCGCTCAACAAGTGGTTACGAAATATTTCAATCATTATCTGTTATTCATTCACTTTTGTTGCAGCGATCCCTAGAGAGCCCACGTACCTTGGAACCATCTAGTCTGGTGTACACATTTCAAAACGCAAATCACAGAGGCTACATGATAAAATAAGAACACCTACGAAAAAAATACCGAGACGCGATGGTTTAAATACTGCTGCCTCAGCAAGCAATCAGGACGAACAGAAAAATACATTTAAAGGAATATCTAATGGTACAGTCATTAGACATCTCCCTACAAAAACAACAATTGTGACCAAAATAATATGATCTTTTTTTTTTTAATTTATTTAACTCATTGTGTATTCACAGATTATCTCGACCATGGAGATCCTATTTACACGTGTGAATCATGCGACGCCCTGTTGTGGCATGCTGAGGCTACGGTGGGGTCGACATCTTCAGGCACTGGATCATACTCTATATGTTGTGGTAAAGGAAAGGTGAAATTAGGAAATGAAGTTAGGAATCCACCACAATTGTTAGCACAACTTATGAATGGTGAACATCCAAAAAGCAAGGATTTCGTTGATAACATTAGGCGATACAATTTGATGTTTTCATTCACATCCATGGGTGCAAGACAGGATACGTCTGTTAACAAGGGATATGGAGCATATTGTTACAGGATCCAAGGAGAAAATTACCACATAATGGGAAGCCTGTTGCCAGAGGGAAATAGACCCCCTGTTTTTGCGCAGCTATATATTTATGACTCACAGAACGAAATACAAAACAGGATAAATTCAGTCAGGTATGCCACCAATAATTATTACGGCATTACGTGCATATTGTTCATTCATTCCTTAGATAAGCAGCAATATATTAATATAATTATATCCATTTTATACAGTACTATCGATGGCACACCAACATCAAATAACTATATCATAGACCACCAACTGACTGTTGATTTACGGGACATGCTAGATACCATTAATCCATTAGTTGGTCAGTTCAGAATAGCTGGGGAACGATTGGTCAAGAGAGGTGATGAAACAAGATTCAAATTACGCCTTATCGGTACAAGAGAACGAGATGGTAGAAACTATAACCTACCCACAGCTGATGAAATTGGAGGTCTAATAGTTGGGGATTTTGACACAACAGCTAATAGAAGAGACATTATTTTACATCCACAGGAGGGAGGTCTTAAAAGAATAAGTGAATTGCACCCTTCGTATCTGGCATTGCACTACCCATTGTTATTCCCTTATGCAGAAGATGGTTACTGGACAGATATATATCACGTGGGTGTTACTGATCAGACACCAACAAACAAGAAAACAAGGGTAACAATGAGGGAGTATTTTGCGTATCGACTACAGGAAAGAACATGTGTTTTCTCGATGATACTCAATGCAAGGAGACTATGCCAACAATTTATTGTTGACGCAAACACTATGGTAGAATCTGAAAGGATGTCGTATATTAAAAATAAACAAAGGGATTTGTGAAGTGAAACATATTCTAAACTTGCAAAATTGGCAGAGCAAGAAGATTCTGGAGTCACGTTACGAGGGAGAAAGGTTATTTTACCATCGTCATTCACTGGAAGTCCAAGATACATGATGCAAAATTATTTAGATGCCATGACAATCTGCAAGGTTTACGGATATCCTGACCTGTTTATCACATTTACGTGCAACCCAAACTGGCCGGAAATTGCACGTTTTGTCGCAGATAAGGGATTGAAGCCTGAAGACAGACCTGACGCAATAACAAGAGTCTTTAAACAAAAGCTAGACTCCTTAATGAGAGATTTTAAAGACCGCCATTATTTTGGACATTTGAAAGCAGGTATAATCATCATACACCTATTAGCAAATACAAAGTAATTACATCGACTATTATTGATCGTATATCGTGCTTAACATTATCAACCTAATGCAGCTGTTTACACTGTTGAATTTCAAAAGAGAGGCCTACCACATGCCCATATTCTGCTTTTCCTGGAAGAACGTGATAAAATCAAGACAACAAGACAAATTGATCGTTTTATTTCAGCAGAAATACCGGATAAAAATGAAGATCCTGAACTATACGAGATTGTTACAGATCATATGATGCATGGACCATGTGGCCCCCAGCACCCAACTTGCCCGTGCACTGTAAAAAACAAATGCACAAAGAAATTCCCCAAAGAGTTTAACGATTCAACAGTCATAGATGAAAGTGGTTACACACTTTATAAAAGGAGGAACGACGGTTGTACAATAACCAAGAGTGGTTCAGAATTACACAACGGATACGTGGTACCTTACAACCCAGGATTGCTGAGGCGGTACCAATCACATATTAATGTGGAGTGGTGCAACCAGATGGGTTCCATAAAATACCTTTTCAAATATATAAACAAGGGTCCAGACAGGGCTACAGCGGCTGTAGAAGACCAAGAGATAGACGAGGTCAGTGATTACTACGATTGTAGATATCTCTCGGCTTGTGAAGCAGCATGGAGGATTTACAAATTTGACATCCATTACAGATTCCCTCCGGTAGAGCGGTTGCCATTCCATTTAGAAAGCGAACAATCGGTTATATTTGATGCTTCGCAAAGCATTGACTGTACGTTGGATAAGGCATCCATAAATGACACGAAATTCGTACAATGGATGAAAACAAACCAGACTGATGTAGAAGCAAGGACTCTACTTTACCACGAATTTCCACGACACTATGTATGGAAGCAAGAGGAGAGGGTTTGGGTAAAAAGACAAAAAGGCATGTGCATTCGACATGTACATCATGTGTCACCATCTACCGGTGAGCTGTTCTACTTAAGAGTCTTGATTAACAAAGTCCCCAGCGCAAAGGATAGGATCGATTTAAAAAAATTTGAAGGTGTTACGTACAATACATACAAAGAGGCATGCCAGGTACGAGGCTTACTGGAAGATGATAAGGAATACATCGACGGGTTGTTAGAAGCCAGCCTATGGGGATCCGGAAACTACCTGCGGAAGTTTTATGTCATACTTATTATGACAGATTGCATGTCTCGACCGGAATTTGTTTACGAGAAGACGTTGAAAGTAATAGCCACTGATGTACTACAGGCGGAACGAATAAAAAGGAATGATCCAGGTATGAAATTTTTACTATAATGGAATCTGTTAATAGCTACCCATCTGTACAACTTATATAATTATAACTCTTGATGAACAAAACACTAACAATGTCAGCCACAAATTCAGAAAACGATTTGGGCTTTCATCTTTTCAATAAGCAAACCATGTAACAGATATTAAGAAAACGTTGACAAGATTATAGGATCAATATTGTATCACTCACCTTTTGTTTGACTGGGTGAAAATATTTAGATTACTCGAGTAATGATACTTCATGTGAAGAAGCTAGAAGCAACTATGACTGATAAGATGAAAAGACGGTATAGGTTAGCTCTAGGCATCACTTAGTAGTGAGTCTATTAGTAATGAGTATGCTACACCACTTGCATGTTCTTCAAACATCTTTTTCATAATATTTTGCAAAGTGAAGGTAATGCCATAAATATATATATATATATATATATATATATATATATATATATATATATATATACACACATACACACACACAAGGTCCAAATACACTTGCATAGTCCTGTTCGCGGATGCAGTTTCTTAATATAGTAACTAAAATTATATATTCAATATTGTATAGACTCACATTTTCTTAATCAAGATACTCATTTTTAAATCAACTATAGTTTGACGTAGTAAATTCAATAACAATGGTTATTGTCTTGAAAATCTTAAATTAAAGGTGGCTACATAAAAAGACCATGTATAGGTTCACTAAAACCTTTGAATATTAATGACAGGCATAAACTATGTTCATCGTAAGATACATACTTTTCAACAAACAAATAGCCTCAAAAAATAAAACCGTGTGCATCAAACCATTTTCAGAAATTATTAGGATACAATAAATGTATTTTAATAAAGAAATAAAATATCGATTGCTCCACCCTCTCAAGTAACTACTAACTAACGCAACTATCTAATTTAACTGCAAACTTATTGTAACACGTACTTATTCGCAAACCAGATGCGGTTACCATTGTCCAACCCCTGCATAATCAGTTATCGTGAAGTCTTAGTATTTCTTTTTTCATATTAGAGGCAATTTTGTATCAATTGATACAAGTTATTAATGTTGATGCTGGAGACGGTTGTGTGCTTCTTGCGCGAAGGAAAATAAAATTCTTCATATTTGTGCGAATAGTGAAATATCATATATAATTTGCTCTATTGCATTGTATTTCATACAACAAACTTAAAAAATAACGTTAAAATAAAGTTCTTCATATTTCTGCGAATAGTGAAATATATGAATCCGTTAACATCGTACCAACTTAATCACGAAATGAAACAAACCAAAATCTGTTAGAAAAATCAACATTTTTTGGGGTTTGAAAAATAACAACCTAATGACTTCATTTTGTCAAGACTACTACTGCCGTTATAATACATAATACATTCTACAACCATAAACATATATCAAAATGAACACACATCCTAGGTTATATGTCACATGTTTAGAGTTATAACGCTACCAAAAAAGTGAGACAAACACATATGTGATTTTCTATGCAAATGTCATAAGATAGATACAAACCAACATCAGTTCAGTGCCGTTAGGACCACCACAACCCCATTAACAAACCCATTCCATAGTTAACAAACATGAAATACTGGAATTTCATTGTTTTCAGCATCAACACTTTCCACAACAATGTTGACAAGCTTGAACTGAAGGAATATCCCATGCCTGAACCCACACATACCTGCAAACGCCCTGAAGTTCCCGTTCAGTTTGACTGCAAGTTTTCTATTCGTCCTCTGATTATCATTAATCGTGGCAACTTTCACGGGGAACCTCTCATCATCATGCAGCAGAATCGCCTTTCTGTATTTGTGCATGTCATGATCACCGGCGAATTCCTTGGGTACAGACTGTTGAACATATATAATTTATTCAGACATTAGCAATTAACAAAATTTGACATATTTAAATCAATAAGAATTCAATTTTTACCATGTATTCTTTAAATACTTACCACATGGTAAAATTCCAATACCGTACCATCGAGCACAACGTAAAACACATGGTTCTCATCATTATGCTGTGTGTGTCCTTCCCAGGTGCATATGTGGTGAGCTCTCTTCTCTAAAGTTACATTTACAAGCAAAAACATTAGTAAGTATAATACATATGGTGAGCTCTTTTCTCTAAAATTACGTTTACAAACACCACATTAGTCATTATATTACATATATTTTATTTCTAAAAAATATTCACGTATGAGAGTGTACGAACCTTCCATGGCATAATTTGGTATCTCACGCCCCGAGAGCCTCAAGAGTGTCAGCGGAACAGTATCCTGATATACACACGTACCATTTCTACGAAAAAGCCCCAGGTTCAATTGATAATAACCTAAGTTGGTGAATACCATCGGCTGCCCGATCTCAACTCGCAAATCATCAGTAAGTTTCTCCCATCGACTCCCAAACAACCTGTTAGATCTCACAACACTGTTCGCATCCAGCTGCACCCTCTCATGTTTCACCCATACACTAACACCATTAGCATGAACTTTGAATTTCTCCTTCCATATGTTTTGCAAAAAATCACCAGGAAGAACCTGCACTTACAAAACGAAAAAAAACATGTGGAAAAAAATACATTTACCCAACATTCAGAATGTATACCAACATTGTTCCTTACATACACCTACTTACTACCAATTTTCACTTGGGTATATTCAAACACAGTTTTGATACAATTATTTTATAAGAGTTACTTGGGTACTTTTAAAATAATACATATATACAACACTCAAAATGTGTACAAACATTGTTTCTCCCAGTTTCAATTCAGTTATCTTATACAAGTTATCTGGGTATTTTTAACATAATATCGAACACAAAGATATAACTTATTACCAACTATAAAAGTATTCAACGTTATTTCAAAATGTTTTTACATTTATGGAAATTAATAGCTACATGTAGAGGGCAGTAAATCACTCATTCATACCTGTCCTCCAACACGAAATCTGGCCAAGTACCTAACAACTCTATTCCCCACGATGCGGCGTTCATAACCAGGACCTTCGGTCCCGTCCACATTGTAACTAGTTACGTAGAAAGTACCAAGAGCCTCCTTCACAAAATGTAGTGTTTTAATTGACGTCGTGATATTATCCTCGACGAACTTTCTCCACTCATCTCCGTAAACATGGGTTTCACCATCCAGAAGTCTTATTAAACATATGTACCTACATCTGTTGTTTCCGATAACAAATACGTAATCCTCACCATCATAAAATCTTTCGGCAAACACCGTAGGCAGTCTCTGTCGAATGCAGAATTTAAAACACATATACTCTTATAATAACACGTTACAAATAAATAAATTATAGATAAAAAAAATAATAAATTCAACCATAAATCCATATTCACAAGAAGTTCCGCATACAAACCTGATAATCCGGATTCGTTTCCGTATTCAGACGGACCAAAAACTGCTGATCCATGATGCTGCTTTCAATCATAAAGTATCAATACAGTTAGTACAATACAATAACATTCAATATTACAAGGAACATAAACAGGCGCTCGAACAATGGCTGCTCCAAACAACAAAATATAATGTTTTCACGAAACCAATAATATAGATGTCAGTCTAATTCCTCATGTAAAATACAATAATAGATCATTCATGTTACACAACACAACTATCTTAGACCTTAGACTACTTTCTTTACCCACAATTTATGACAGTACGGATAGTTCGCCCACTTCAAGAAACCTACAACCATTATTCGTGTAAAATAGAATAACTGATAATCCATGTTACCCAGCACATCTATGTTAGACCTTAGACTACTTTCTTCACCCACAATCTACTACAATGCAGAACTACAACGAACACCATAGTATTAAGGATCATATGAAACATCAACGCGACAATATTTTTAACCAATACACAGCCAAACACACCTCACAGAATGATCAATCAAATTCATCAGATCGTAACCTAAAACACAACAAAAAACAATGCATCCACATAATTACTTTGGACCTTAGACCACTTACTCTACCTTCGACGAAAATAACGACGAGCATAAAATCCCAAAAGCTTACAAACCCCATGGTCTATGACCAAGACAACCTATAACAAACATATTTTATCAAAATTGACCCAAAAAACACGGGCTTACCAACAATATTTTCCCTTACTATGTTCCTAAAAAGGTAATACATAAATTGATTAATCAAGTTAATATGTTACTAAACAATTAATCCATAAAGTGATTGATCAGGTTAATTAGATCATAAGCTCATACACAAAAAACAACACATGCAGCTACATATACAGATTATTAACTTAAATATACAATTAAATGAAATGTAATCAATCAATCAAACGACTCATGGTTCTATCTCTAAGGAAAGTAATTCAAGTAACAAAGATTAACAAAACGTAAATAAAGAAATAAGATCAAGACTGTGTCATTCACCTTGTGTTGATCCAGGCAAAGATATTTTTGAGCAGTGAAGGTTTGTTGTTTTCGATGGTGTGATGATAATTACTGTGTAGAAACTACTATCAATTATATTTGATAATATGAAAAGACGGTGCAACAAGCCTATAACCATAGCTTAATAATGAGTATGCTACCACTTGCATGCTTTCCTAAATGTTTTACAAACGTAAGGTCATGCCATAACACGAAGAAAAAAATATATCCACCAAATTACTTACATCAAGATAATAGGATCACTATATACTATTGTAGATTCGCTTTTTTTTTATCCGGACACACATTCTTTTCATCAAGTATAATTTGGTCTACTAAATTAAATAATAATAGGTAATGCCAGTAAAATAACAAATAAAACTATTTTTTATGAGCTAAGTACATTTTTTTATATTAGATTACTCCTATAAAAAAAATCCGTAAATGTAATTTCATACTAAGTAAACCAATCTAAGTTAATATCAATTACTCCTACATGAAAGCCCTTAAAAAATGATTTCACAACAAGTGAGGCCATCCAAAAAATAAAATTACAAGTCATGCCCGTACGTCAGGCTCCTTCAAAATGGTTTCATAATAATTAAACCCATCCAAATGAAAATTACAAGTCATGCCCGCCCATCGGGCGGGCTTGGAAGTCTAGTGTATATATATATTATATATATATATATATATATATATATATATATATATATATATATATATATATATATATATATATAATAATATATGGTGTACACTTTAAAGTAGGATACAATAGGCACCAATAGATGCAAGCCATGTGGTTTTTACAATTAAAGAAAAACAGAATGAATTTAATTTTGTTTAGGGGTATTATTGGTATTTGAGGTTGTCCTATATTTTTGCTAAACCGAATCATTCACCTCTATTTATCCTTACCCAACCTCCCATCTCTCTCATATATATTACTATTACTTTTATCTCATTATTTACCAAACTTCAAAACCATATCTAGATGTCACAAAAATTGACGTCATGAACCAACATAAATTTACAACATTTCTCACATATCTTCATTTGTATTTATAACCACCACCATGCTAAACGTCAATATCCGCCGTCAAGATCTCTAACGTCAAGATCCGTCGATCTTTTTTTTTTTGTTATTTTTTTAATGTTTTTGCCTTTTAGCCTTATGTACAGATTTTATAAATAAAAGTTTGAAATTTGTCAGGTATGTGAATCACCAAATTTATAGTTTGTTTTGTGTAGGTTTAATAGTGCTTCATTTATTATTGTAAAATATATTAACAAAATTACAAAGAGTGCAATTTCTATGGCCTACTCGAATAGACTTGAAATTTATAGATCGATGATGGTTTTTATTGTTCAAGATCTGTTAAGCTCAACCCGATATATTGAATCTTTTTATTTCGACTATGTTGTTAAGGTTTTGTTTATTTTCGAAAATCTTGTAATCTTCTTATAGAGTGACTTGTTGGTATGAGTTTCAGTTTTCAAAGATCAATGATGGGTTATAATTGGTTAAATCTTTTAAAGATTTGTTATGAATTTTTTGTTATAACCTGAGATATTTTCTTTCACGTTCTTTTATTTTTGAATCTTGATGAGAATGGGATTGAGGTTGTGTTTTGTGTAGTTGTTGATGTTGGTCGGTTGTGGTTTGTTGTTTTGGTACAAATTTTGTGTTTTCTCTTTGTGGGTCGATGACGTAAACACTAAGACCAGTTTGTTTCTTTGTTCTTAGATAAAAAAAAATAGCATCGTTACAAATGTATTATGCAACTGGTGTTTCATAAACTTATTTCGTCTAAGAAAATTATGTGATAAAAAAAAATAGCATCGTTACAAATGTATTATGCAACTGGTGTTTCATAAACTTATTTTGTCTAAGAAAATTATGTTAAGAAATTAATGTGTCACTACAAATGTTTCAAAGAAAATGTGTTAAAAACTTTAGTGTGCCATTAAAAATGTATCATTAAATTAAATGTGTCACTTATAATGTGTCGTAAAAGTTAGTGTGCCTTCACAAATGTATCATAAAATTTTGTGTGTCAGTATCAAGAAATTAATATGATAAATTTAGTATGTCACTACGAATATATTAAAAGTTTTTAGTCTATCATTACAAATGGTCAAAAAAAATGTGTGTCACTAAATATGTATAAAAAAAACTTAACATGTTACTAAAAATGCATCAATGCATAACAAAATAAAGTCTGTCAATAATATAGTGAGTCAATAGAAATGTATCATGAAATTTTGTGTCACTAAAAATGTGTTAAAAATATTAGTGTATCACCGACATTGTGTTAATTAAAAATATAAAAGATTACTACCAAGGAATTTTTCATGTATCAAAAGAATAAGAATAAAAGAACGGTGTCAGGTGAATGGTACCAAAAAAAAGAACGTTAGTAAAAAAATGGTATTAAAAAAAAGATGTTAAAAATCAAAGAAAAAACGTGTGGAGGCTGGTATCAAAACTGCTTCACCATTTGCCAATGAATTTACATTTATTTACGAAATTGCCATTTCATTTAATTTGATCTAGAAACATCATCATTAATACTAGTGACATCATCATTGATAAATCCAATGGTTGACACACACACACACACACCACACACACACATATAATATATATATATATTATATATATATATATATATATATATATAGAACGTCATTAATGCCACCTTAGCAAAGCATGCCACCTAAGCAATCTTTTATTAAAATTTTGGATTTTTTTTTTCAAAAAAATCATGCATGGAACTGGATTCGAACCTGGGTCTGTTAGTCCATAAACAAACATGATTACCACTAAACCAACACATTTTTTGGATTATATCTTGCAAAACCAAATCTATAAACCTACGCAACCAATTATTGACCATTTTAATGAGATAAATATGAGAATCCCTACAACTTAGGTAACCCTAATCAAACATATAAACCTACGTAAAAAATCACGGTTCATTCATAATGTACTTTTTCTTAAAACCCTAATATCTTTTTTTTTCATGTTTTAATATTTTCTTAATTTTGTTCGTTTATGTTTCAGGCCTGCGGTATGTTTATTTTGATCAATGATTTTTATCAAGCAGGTATGTTTGATCAAGCATGTATCTAAAGATAGGCGTTTCACAACACACAAATCTAAACCCTCCAGTCGGGTTTATGTTCACAATCGATTAGAAGAAGAAAAGAAGAGGCGAGTTATAAAATCTAGGTTATTATTGGTTTTCAATGCATGGTAGTTTCTACGCAACAAGGTAAATGCTTCTAAATCTTTGTTTTTTATATTATGTCTGATTTTTTAGGTCCAGGTAAAATGGAGTTGGTCTTGGAATTGTAAGTAGGGTTTTCCTTTTACGTCACCAAAGTATTATTGTACATTTGAGTTTTTGTTTTGTATTGTTTTTAAAGCTGATTAACTTGTATTGCTTCAGCATGGAGCAAAAAGGTATTTTATCTTTTCTTTTTATTTGATGTTAAAATTATTTGATTCTTTATATATCTCTGAACCCATGTAGTTTCTAACCTCGATCAAAACCTATGTGTTCATTCTTATACAGCAAAAAAAGTTTTTTTTCTTTTGATTTTATGTTAAATTATTTTATTCGATATATATATATATATATATATATATATGTTCTTATTTAGATATATATATATATATATATATATATATATATATATATATATATATATATGTTCTTATTCAGTGACAACTGCTGCTTTGGTTTTCGTATTCAGGAGCACATCGATCTTGGTATCAAGTAAGTTGCTATTACGTTTTCTTCACAATGAGTTCAATAGTAATATTAGATTTAGTTATATGTTGATTTACTATGTATTTCATTGCCACTTTTGTTATTAATTGAAAAGATGCTTCGAAGGACTGTACAAAACATGATCATCTGATGATCAACTATGAAACTGGAATCAATGAACATTGGAATCATTGTTGTGATCATTTTTTGTAGGTATTGCTACCAGAGAAGATGTCTTTCCCTATTCTACTCTCTATGATCATGTTTTACAGTTCAGCAACATTCCACAAGTATATTTTACCCCCTCCATTAATAAAAAAACTACAATATATTGATATAAATGTTGTACATTATATGGTAGTTATGTAGGTAGTATGATGACTGATGACTATGAGGTACAAAGGTTTTAGCTTCATGGTCCTTCGGATCAAAGATTTATGTAGCTTTAATTAGCAATAAATTTCATACTAAACTTTCCAGTGCGTGTCCTTCTGAATAGGATAAGTCAAACATTGGTACATGTTTTCTAGAATCTTTGCATTGATCTTGAGTTATATTATCTGTTTGGTGCTATGCAGGCATCAAACCTATTGTTTGTTGACCAACCGACTGGAACTGGATTTAGTTACGCTATGATAAATGAGACATTAGTCATGATGAGTAGGGTGTAAGTGATGCCTTATATCACTTCTTACAGGTTAGTGCACTGACTCTCTGTTCACTCATGCATGCGCTTCTCTTACTCAAAAACTATTTGGCTACTTTTATTTATACATAATAGTGATCGTGTTATATATCATGCCTTTTTCAAAGAGCATCCTGCTTTTGTTGCTCGAGTCCACCAAGGAAACAAAGCTAAGGAAGGGATCCACATTAACCTCCAAATATATTTTTTTCTTTACAAACCTCTGTATTAATATTTCAGAGTTAAAACATAACTAAAAGTTGACTCATTCCTTAGTAATTTAGGAAAGTTTTAAAGTTTTTGGCATTGTCCTAATTCACTCCACTTTTCGTTTCCATTGCAGATGTTTTATCATGCCTGTAGCCCCGGTGTCCGCTCATTTATTCTCCCATATATGTGCAGGAAGTAAGAAGACGTGTGCATAGAGTTGTTGTGGCTGGAATCCAAAAGAGAATCGATATTGACATCCCAGTACATACACTGAGTTTTCAAATTCAACGACTATGATTTCCTTTGTGTATACATGAAGTCACCAACCAGGGTCTTTGTTTAAGAGAGTACTGTCGTTTTATGTTGAATTGATATAAGTGGTAAGATGGGCAGGCTGGGTTGCGGGTCAAAAGGGTTCAATATAAAATCTGTGTTTTGGTTCGTGTTGTTGAAGACTCCAGCCCTTACTTTAAGCTTAAAGAAAAAGATACCAATGGATCATACTGGATATATAGCTTTTGCATTAGGACTTAAAAAAGCTGGAATTAAGCTACTAATTTAGAGAACGTTGGAGTGAAATTATGGAACTAATTATTGTTGATTTGACTTTTTGCAGGGGTTCTGTGATTAAATAAATTACTGATTTATTTATGGGTGACGAAAGAACCTAACGATGCGATTCTTGCAAGCTAGAATCTGAAAGAATTCATGAGTATTTGTAGCAGAGTAACTTTGAAGCTGTATTACCACCACCTGCACCTGACCAAAAAAAGAAGGATGATAGGAAACCAGCAGCAACTAAGGCATCAGCAGCAGTAACAAAGAAAAGAGGTGCAGTTGCCGGGCAGACGCTGAGTACTGAAGTGCTGAAGTGAGTGACTGTAGAAGCATCACCACAAAAGAAGGTGAGAAAGATGAGGTAAAACATATAGTTAGTAGTGGTTTTTATTATATTCCTGATCATAGTTGGTTTTATTTAGGTGCAAATTGATTGAAAAAAAATTCCTTTTCATCCTTTAATACAATATCATCTATGTGTTGCATATCAGTGAAGTTTATATTGCATTCTTTTTCTTTCTTTTTTAACTTGAAAGTTATTATCTCACTTGAAAGTTATATTGTACTTGAAAGTTATATTGCTTTCTTGCATATCTTAATGGATCATAATTAGCGTTAATTATTTAGTCTTTCCGGACTTGAGGTATGTAATACATCATTTGTACTCACGACCACAATAGCTGCCAGCCTGCGTTCGTTTAGCACTTGGATCACAAATATCTTCCACATGTTGAAGAAAATATTGCATGCCTTTGAGTTCGACTATGGTATCTGCTACTGTAAATAGGATCAAATAGTCGTCATTTTTTATTTGTGTAGGTGTTAATTTGTATATTGTTCTTTGTGTGAGGTTTTTGGATTACATTTAATAGATTGGTTAGTTTGTGATGTCTTGATCTACTGCTGTTGTGTAAAAATAACACTGCCCCACCAGTAACTAAATTATCTTTAGAATGTACAAAAATCAACAAATACACCTGGTAATCTTAGGGATTTCAATACATGCTTGAGCCCAAAATTTGACCCTTTACTATGCTCCTTTGTTTCATATAGCACAAATTTTCTGGTATTGGATTCTAGCATTTGATATAGTGTTAATTTAGCCTCATAGATGTATTAAGATAATCACATGTTTTCATCATTTTCAATTTATTCAAATACATTCTTAGGTTTGACATTATATTTTGAATGAAACTTGAATCACTCATTTATCTTACTAGATCATATGTGCTTTCGGCCTGTATATTTGGTGTGTTGGAGCTGATCCAGCGGAATGGAAAATATAATCTGATATTACCAAAGTGAGGATAAGATGTTGTCAAGAATTCTTGTTGCTATTATCCATTCTTGGTATCAGCGAGAAGGTTATGTCAAGTCTATGGCTGACTTAATTTAGAAGGAACAACTGAGTTTTGGTTCACCTTAGTAGGTAAGTTATTTTTCAGTTTGCTTGCGATCTATTAATGATCAGTGGAACCATATGATTATATCAGAGATATATGTTTTTCGTTATTATGAAATTTGCAGGTCATGATATTCTTCAGTGCCCATGGAGTACCGAAAACTTATGTTAGAGATGCTGGTGATCCGTATAAAGATCAGATGGAGGAATGCATTTACTTAATTATGCAAGAACTTAAAGCAAGAGGAGTCAACAACGACCACAAACTGGCTTATCAGGTGATCCATTTAATAATAAACATCCAGCCTCGCATTCTAGATGATACTAAAACAATCAGAAACCTATGATAGTTTCTTTATCACTTACTTCGGTTACTTTATTTTATATCAGAGTCGAGTTGGGCCTGTTCAGTGGTTGAAAATTAAGCAGTTAATGCTACTGATCCTGACTGCTACATGGGTATCGACTTTTTGAATTTTTTTTACTGCTTCATTATTGTTCAGTTCATACATGTGATGCTGAGAATCATTGAACCTAAATTAAGTGTGATTGAATTAGGCTACTAGTTATAGTATGTGTGGAGCAGACCAGGTCACTATAGAGACCACATGTGTAGGAGCACACTAAAAATGTATATGTAGAAATAAGTGCTGTTTGGAACACGAAACTGTAGAGGTAATGAAGAGTCTTGGTCCCCAAGAGAAGCAACGTCGCAAGGAATTGCTACATAGGCGTGTAGACAAGGTTCATGGGCATTTGAATCACTATTAGACTGCAAAAAGGTATCAAATCTCATATATTACTTTATAATTACTTACATATATTACTTCAGTGACTTTCATTTAAGATTTACAATTAGTAACAAATTGGGTATAAGTTATGATCATATTGATTAAAACTATATGTTAAATCCAGCCCATTATTATCTTGCTTAATTATTAAGTAAATATCTTCCGTCGGTAATTTATAATTCAATGATAGTTATGATAAGTAATCACCACAAACTACTTTTCTATTTAGAAATAGAAACCTCCCAATGTCATAATTATAATGTATATATATCGAACAGTTGCAAACTATCTATTGCATATTAGGTTGTTCCGCTAATCACGCCTATTTTTAAATAAAAAGGAATTGAAGGATACTCTACTGATTCTTTCTTTGTGGCTTCAGGAATCATCATGGTATTTATCAACGGAGTTCCTACAAAGGTAGAAACCGGTCCAGTTACCAAAGCCATGTACGGTGAAGAGTTGTTTAACTTAACTCTATCCAGGTTAGTCTAATTTCTATATCGGATGTAACTTCCTTAGCATTTATAAGTAGTCTTGATTGCCTTAAAAACTATAGTTGTATTAGATTATGTGTTAATTTGGTTTAGTAAGTCTGTACCTTTGCTATGATCGAAATGGGTTTCAAGAGGGTTGACATATATGTTGATATAAATAATGCCTAAACATGTTATTAATATTTTTCGATATCTCTATGTTTTGATAATCACAAAATGTAAAATCATTAAACGAAAGATTATGACGTAAACAAGTATTTAGTTGTAAATATCTATTTTAACAACTTAATCACTTAAGGTATGAATAAACCAAAGCCTAATGCATTATATGATCAAAGGAACTTTTTCTTAATCACTAGATTTTTTATAAAATGACACAAACATTTTATATCTTTTACAAAATCATTTTTGGAAATTAAAGGAAAATGTTTAATCCATAATAAATTTATGAATTCAAATTTTTAACCAAAAATGGCAAAAATGTTTCAGAAAAACCTTCCCCACAAAAAGACAAAGCTGGGCAACGGATATAAGGGGCGGCCCCCTTAATTAAGCAGGCGGCCCCCTTAATAATTAAGGGGACCGGTACCCTAATTAAGGGGACCGGCCACGCTCCTCTAGTCCCCAGCTTTGCGTATAAATACTGGTTCATTCCTGAACTTTTTCCTCACCTTTTGCACCCCAAACCTTCTGTTCTAAATCTATTCTTATATCTTTCTAAATCCTTTGATCATATATTCTTAAGCATTGGTTTCTAAGTGATCCAAGCTTCTACCATCCAAGTGCAAAAGAAGAATACTCCTTCAATAACTAGAGAAGAAGTATTGTAGTTTAATTCATATTGTTTTTATAGTTGTGTAAAGTATTTGATAAGGTGTTGTGTAGTTGTAATAAGTAGATCAAAGTGTAAGTAAGTAGTGGTGTTGTAAAGAAGTAGTGTAGAAGTTGTGAAGCCGTAGTGAAGAAGTCGTGAAGTATCCGTGAAGAAGTTGTGAAGCCGTCGTGAAGAAGTTGTAAAGAAGGTGTGTAGAAGTTGTGAGATTGGTTCTAGCTACGATTAGGACTCGACATCTAGCTTTGTGTCGTTAAATTGGTGTAAGCAAAAGTGTGTAAGGTTTCTCCGCCACAAGGGAGTTTGTTGACATAGTGAAGTGAACTCTCGAGTAGGTGACTCGAGGAGTGGAGTAGGGCAAGGAAGGTGTCCTTGTAGCCGAACCACTATAAATCCGTGTGTTGTGGTTTGATCTTTCCATCTCTATCTTTCATTTCATTTCATTTACTTTACTTGCATTGTTTATTTACATTTACTTATATTTGTTCATATTGTTCAAGAGTTGAATTCACATAAGATCGAATCAAAGTTTAAAAAAAAGTAAACAAAGGTTTTCATAATAAAATTAAAAAGACGTAAAACTATTCAACCCCCCCCCTTCTAGTTTTCCACAATTGGTATCAGAGACAGGTCAAACAAGATTTTTAAAATAAATTGTATTTTAAAACTTGAAACGATCTATGGAATCCGAAAAATATTTAGAAGGGCAATCTATGCAAAGACCACCACTATTTGAAAGTGATGGATTTCTTTATTGGAAAAATCGATTCGAAACTTATGTGAAATCAAAAGATCTAGATCTTTAGCATGTTATTACTAATGGTGATTTTTTACCTATTCAAAATAATCCAGAAACTAAAAAAGATGAAATAGTACATTTTGAAAAACAAAATGATGATTTAAAAAGAAAACTTGCTAAAAATAATGAAGCAAAAATGGTTATTTATAATGCGTTACCGCGTAAAGAATACGAAAGAATCTTTATGTGTGAAACCGCAAAAGAAATTTGGAACTCTTTACTAATAACTCACCAAGGTAATAGTCAAGTCAAAGATAATAAAATAGATCTTCTTGTTCAACAATATGAACAATTTACGATTCCGGAAGAGGAATCAATTGATAATGCTTTTGCTAGGTTTAACACTATCATCACAAGTTTAAAAGTACTTGATGAGAGTTTTTCTAGTAAGAATTTTGTCAGGAAATTTCTTAGGGCTCTTCATCCAAAATGGCGAGCTAAAGTTACGGCCATTGAGGAATCAAAGAATTTGTCAACACTTCAACTTGACGAATTGATCGGGAACTTGAAAGTCTATGAAGTAATAATAAAGAAAGACTTCGAAATGGTCAAAGGGAAAAGGGAGCAAAGCAAGTCAATCGCCTTAAAAGCGAGGAAGGAATCTAGTGACGAAGATAGTTCAACCTCCGAAAGAGATGACGAAGAATATGCCATGGCCGTAAGAGACTTCAAGAAATTCTTCAAAAGACGAGGAAGATTCGTTAGACAACCACTTGACGAAAGAAAGGCATTCCAAAGAAATAAAGATGACAAAACTAGCAAGAGCGAGAGGAAGTGCTTTAAATGCGGAGATCCAAATCATCTCATCGGAAGATGTCCAATGATGTCAAAGGAGCAAAATCAAAAGGCGTTCGTTGGAGGAGCATGGAGTGATAGTGATGAAGATGAGAAAGAAACCACAAAGGAAGAAAAATGTCTTATGGCAAAGACATCAAATGAGGTATTTTCCGAAACCGAATACTTTAGTGATGAAAATTTATCATTAGACAAAAAAGACCTAGATAACGAATATAATAGGTTGTGCAAATAAATCACTAAAACGGATAAATAATCAATTAGAAATCGAAATACTCAAACTAAAAACTAAACTACACAACTTAGAAAAAGGCAAAGAAGTTTTTGTAGAATGTAAAACATGTCAAGAGATTAAAAATGAAAACGAAAAACTTAAGGAAGAAATTTGCAAACTTGACAAATTCGAAAATAGTAGTAATTCACTTAAGAAAATAATAAGTGTTCAAAGAGTATCAGGAGATAAAACCGGCTTAGGATTTAATTCAACTGAGGCTTCAACTAGTGAAACTAAAAATGTAAAGTTTGAATGTGAATCTAGTAAGCAAAAATCTTTAGAGTCAAAACCTAAATACATACTTATGAAAGATAGAAAAATACCCATTGCTAGTAATGAGGAAGTAAAGATTTTCTACAAACCATCTTTAAAAACCGAAGTAGGATATTCTAAACCAAAATTAAGGTCAAAAACACTTCCTCCTAGAAGACCACTTAGTCCTCACCCTCGGCCTAAAACTCCTCAACCTAGAAGAAACCAAAATAGACAAAACCTCCATAATAATAGTCACCCAATGTGGAATTATTCAAATCCACCAAGTTTCAATCCTTGGGGAATACTTCCACCATATATGCATCCTAGTCAATTGCAAACCATGTTTGGTTCAAACAACTATGGACCAATTAGACAATGGGGACCAAGTGGCTAAATTGTCAACTCATCGGGAAATTCGATATCTCATCTATGATTGGCTTCTATAAGTCAATATAAACGCTTTGAAGTGCTTGAAGACTATTTATTGAAGACTAAAAGGTACGCATCTCTTTCATGCTCACTACTATATTATATGCTTAGATTGATGAACTAGCTAATTGCATGCCCCCGTTAGTCTAAAATGCTTAGTTTAGTTAATACTTATGTGTTTGTTAGTGTGTAATCCTTTTATACATATATCTAAATATATATATATATACTATAATATATATAATATATATATATATATATATATATATATATATATATATATATATCCTCTCACAACCTAGATACGTCATTAGTTGACTATCTAGAACTAAAAGAAATTGTTCGTTCTCGAACCTTTTCTTCCCCCTTGGCTCTCGGACTCTAACGTTCAACATGAAAATCTTCTATATCCACTATCACAAAACTCATGGTGATGAAGAGAAGTGAGTTGAGTGGATCAACATAGAAGTAGAATTTGAACCTTCGCGCAAGAAAACTATAGATGAAACAAACTCCCATCGCCGTTAGCATTCATCTCCGTCATTACCTCATCATCTCTGGACACCATTCAATAGTCCACTTTAACACATAATATATGTATATATATATATATATTATATATATATATATATATATATATATATATTAATATATATTATATATATATATATATATATATATATACACACACACACACATTCCCTCTCATTCCTCAAACTCTTTGTCGACTTGACGTCTTGATCATTTTATCCAAAATTGTCAAGATATTTTTTAATTAACGAAATGTTAATAAAATATGTCAAGTATTCCCTCCTCGTGCCAATACACTCCAACGTATTTTTGATATATGATAAATCTATCTATATACATATAAATATTTTACTGTCAGAAACAAACTCGCAAAATTCCAAGTTTTTGGTAGGCGGCCCCCCTTATAAGGGGACCGGCTTGTTATCGAGGGCGGTCACCTTAATGTTTAAGGGGACCGGCCATCTGATACTCCCAAAAACGTTTTCCTCCTTGAATCTTTTGCCAAACACTCCTTTTCTCAAACTATCCTTCCCTCTACTTGCTGTGAACGAGAAACACCACCCCAAAACCACCAAAATAAATTACCAAATCACCAATTCGAGCTTAATTCGCAAAGGGAAAACGCTTACAACACGATTAACAACATATATTGTAGGTTTTCCAACACACATTTTGTCTAATTTCATCCAATTTTGAGTTTAATCATAATTAGGTATTTTATTCAAGTTTTTCATATTCGAATTTTATTGAAATTAAGTCTAGGACTTTCATAACCAAATGCTCCCCATAGGATTAGAATGCTTAATCAACACTAAAAACTAAGTAATCAAAAACCCTCATGTCAAAATTTTGAAAAACTATACACTCTCATTCAAATTTTTTTTTACATTGTTGAATCATGCCATAAACACTTGTTACAACTAACCACATTATATTATAAAAACTCTTTAATCCTAAAAATATATTTTTCGAATCATGAAAAATGGTTTTATTAAAAATAAGAGGGTGTTTGGATTAGGTCATAAAATCGTCGAAATTAAATCGAAATAAATTTCACAACTAATTGACAAGTTTATAAACACGCAACTAGTGATTTTGAGTCATCAAGATACATAATTCATATGTATATTGAGATATTAGTCGTTATTTTTCTAGTAAAGGGAGCGTTTGGCACAACATATTAAAAGGTATTTTTGAGTCAAAATCTACGTTTTCATCTTTTCAATATGTTACTTAACATAAATACTCATAAGAAATAACTAGATATACAATCTAATGTTCGTCTAGCCACATTTCAAAGTGGCTTATGATGTATAAGGGAGCGTTTGGATGTTTTTGGTTCTTTATCATAATATCTCTATAACTACTCCTTAACATCATGAGATACATTTTAAGCGAGTTAAAAATTAAAACCAAGGAACATTGTAAACTACTTCTTAGGATTAAATTTTTAGAGTCGAAGTATGTTTGCGTTCCACAAGAGTAGCATATACGACATATGCATGTTATTTCTTTTTAATCTTATTTTCTTCTTGTTATCTTGTTTAGGTGAAAATGCCTAAAGCCACGGTTGGTGATGTTTCCAAAACCAAACATTATATTCCAAAAGTCTCCGCTACTCCCGGCATATCTCTCGTCATTGCATGTTTCTATCGTACCATTGAAAATAGAAACATTCATGAGGGAAGAGTTGTCGATCAATCCTATTATCAATCCGATAATATCGAACGAATGTTCACCAATGTTCGCCTCGATTGTCTTTTCAAAATAAATGAACCCATCATTCCTCGTTTCGTGCTTGACTTCTATAGCCAAGTTACGGTGCAAACCGATGACTATGGTTATATTCTCATCTCTTTCATGATCCAAAACGAATTCATCACTCTCACTCTTGCTCAGTTTGGTCAAATCCTTCAAATTCCCTAAAATGGTCAGGCCGTTTTTGCAAATGAATGGGATCTTTCATTTCTTGAACAAAATCGACCTCAGGATGGTCCATACTATTCTGAGATTCCAACTCGTGACGACATTCTTCGACTACTTGAGCTAGAACGTGGTACGACTAGCAGAAGAATCAAGTCGAGAAATGTCGATATTCATGCAAATCAAATGCTTCTCAAAGAACTAAGCCCCGACATGAAGCGTTGGGAAGAACTCATTCGCGAGAATGCGTTTGGTACCGGCGGTCACCGTGATCATCTCACGGCTAGCATCGCTCATATGTTGTATTGTGTTGTTGTGGAAGAACAATAAAATTTGGCTTATCTCTTTGTCCATCGTATCATCTCCGCCAAAAATACTCCAAATGCCAACCTTCCCTATGGTATGCTCCTCACTCGACTTTATCGTCATATCATGGAACATTACCCACATCATGAGAGTGATATCTATGAGTTCGTTCATCCCGTCTTGCGTCCTCTTACTCTTAACCAACCTCGCCGATCTTGAAGTGACAAGGGCAAATCTCGTGGCCCTATGTTCTTCTCACCTCGTGGTTCTACATCTCATCGGGAAGATTATGATGAGGAGGAAGGCACCTCACGTGTTAGTACCCCATCTCCCACGACCTTCGTTGATGATCTTCCGGAACTCAATTATACCGACTATCAAGTTCCTCTTCCTTCCCAACAAACTGATCAACTCCTTTTTGAACGACAAACCTCATTGCTCAACACTACTCAACAAATGCATCAGGAGGTTCGAGGTGGATTCAAGTCTATCGAAAAAGCTTTCAGGAAGATACTTAGGAAGAAGAAATAGAGATGTTGGTGTGAGCTTATTTGAACAATGATGTTATCTTATTAGACAATTATGTGTGGTGCTATTGATCCGATATATTCGGATATACTTGACATTTATCTTGTTATTTTCTTGTATCTTGGATTATGTTAGGATTTTAACCATTATCATGTTAGGACCTTGCTACTAGATTCATGTTATTGGTATGCTTGCTTTATGATATACTTATGATAGTTTACATGTATGCATGATTATTTAATATGTTTATGTTACTATTTGATCATTCTTAGTGTATATGTTCCAAATAGAGCTTGCTGCAAATACACACTTAAAAAAAAAAAAAAAAAAAAAAAAAAAAAAAAAGAAAGAAAAAAAAGACCCTTTTCTGGAAAAAATTTTTTTTGGTCGCCTGGGAAAACACCATATGGGCTGCCCCCTTAATTTTACTAGGCGGTCCCCTTAATATTTAAGGGGGCCGGCCTACAATTAAGGGGACCGGCCATCTGGACAGTAAATTTTACTGTTTCCCTTTGCATCTTGTGACCTCTTTCTCTAGTCCCAACTACCATTTCTCTTAATAACGCAACTGATCTTGGAATATTACTACAAAACTTCAAAAACTTACCTAAACCAACCATGTTTTCACATTATAAATTCCCTCCAAATGATAACTCCTCATTCCATCACTCTTCACCTCCATCAAACACCATCCTAATCCACCATGTTATCACCAAAAACCTCCATCTCTAAGACTTCAAAGAAATAAAAGATTGTCATCATACCCCCTAAACAACTCTTCATTGATCTAACTCAAGAAGAAAACACCACTCCATCACCACCACCTCAATGCTCATCTCCTAGTGCACCCAATGCACCATCCAAAACACCTTCCACTCATGGCACATCCTCTTCTTCCATACCTTCATCCTCATCCATCAATGATTACATAAACTCACACTTTATCATCACCACAAATGGCACCACCACCAAGAGCATCACCACCACCTCCCACTCAAGAACCTCCATCCACCGAACTTGCTATTTCCCTTTCACCAATCACACCTCTTGATGCTCATTTCTCATCCTCACCAATCACACCACCATTCTTTGTCAATCCCGTACCTTGGAGTTTACTTGAAGCCCATGGGGATACTTGCCTTTGTTGTATCCACAACCGAACCATCATCTTTGGTCTTAGAGATGAAATGCAATACATGTTTTCATGTATTGAACACATGCTAACCAATCCACCTCCACCACCACCTCCACCATCTTCACCTATTTCACCACCACCGCCTTCATTTTCTCCAAATTAAGCATATGCAATGCTTAACCAATAATGATTTTTCCACCATTTTGTTTGCAAGCTCTATGAAAGCTCATGTACTCTTTGTATGTTCATGTAGTATGCTTGGTTGCATTACTTGCTGGTTGATGTATGAATTAATTATGATGTACTCTTGTATGGTTGTGTCTTTATACACAACATTTCTATTTAATGAATGTTTGTCTTCAATATGCTTGCTAATTTTTTTTTTAATTTTTTTTTCCTTTTGCTATATATATATACTTGTATTTCTAATATTTTTTTGCAAGCATTCCATAGCTCGAATCCTTGGTGCCCTCAAACGAGGGGGAGCACACATCAAGGGGGAGCATTCGTCACACACGTACCTCGTCGGCCATACCTTTTTGATTCTACAAAAAGGGGGAGAAGTAGATATAAACTCACTAAATACTTGTCTAAAATTAATTTTTAATTTAATGAGTTTAGATTTTGTAATCATCAAAAAGGGGGAGATTGTTGATATAAATAATGCCTAAACATGTTATTAATATTTTTCGATATCTCTACGTTTTGATAATCACAAAATGTAAAATCATTAAACGAAAGATTATGACGTAAACAAGTATTTAGTTGTAAATATCTATTTTAACAACTTAATCACTTAAGGTATGAATAAACAAATGCCTAATGCATTATATGATCAAAGGAACTTTTTCTTAATCACTAGATTTTTTATAAAATGACACAAACATTTTATATCTTTTACAAAATCATTTTTGGAAATTAAAGGAAAATGTTTAATCCATAATAAATTTATGAATTCAAATTTTCAACCAAAAATGGCAAAAATGTTCCAGAAAAACCTTCCCCACAAAAAGACAAAGCTGGGCAACGGATATAAGGGGCGGCCCCCTTAATTAAGCAGGCGGCCCCCTTAATAATTAAGGGGACCGTCACCCTAATTAAGGGGACCGGCCACGCTCCTCTAGTCCCCAGCTTTGCCTATAAATACTGGTTCATTCCTGGACTTTTTCCTCACCTTTTGCACCCCAAACCTTCTGTTCTAAATCTCTTCTTATATCTTTCTAAATCCTTTGATCATATATTCTTAAGCATTGGTTTCTAAGTGATCCAAGCTTCTACCATCCAAGTGCAAAAGAAGAATACTCCTTCAACAACTAGAGAAGAAGTATTGTAGTTTAATTCATATTGTTTTTGTAGTTGTGTAAAGTATTTGATAAGGTGTTGTGTAGTTGTAATAAGTAGATCAAAGTGTAAGTAAGTAGTGGTGTTGTAAAGAAGTAGTGTAAAAGTTGTGAAGCCGTAGTGAAGAAGTCGTGAAGTATCCGTGAAGAAGTTGTGAAGAAGTTGTGAAGCCGTCGTGAAGAAGTTGTAAAGAAGGTGTGTAGAAGTTGTGAGATTGGTTCTAGCTACGATTAGGACTCGACATCTAGCTTTGTGTCGTTAAATTGGTGTAAGCAAAAGTGTGTAAGGTTTCTCCGCCACAAGGGAGTTTGTTGACATAGTGAAGTGAACTCTCGAGTAGGTGACTCGAGGAGTGGAGTAGGGCAAGGAAGGTGTCCTTGTAGCCGAACCACTATAAATCCATGTGTTGTGGTTTGATCTTTCCATCTCTATCTTTCATTTCATTTCATTTACTTTACTTGCATTGTTTATTTACATTTACTTATATTTGTTCATATTGTTCAAGAGTTGAATTCACATAAGATCGAATCAAAGTTTAAAAAAAAGTAAACAAAGGTTTTCATAATAAAATTAAAAAGACGTAAAACTATTCAACCCCCCCCCCTTCTAGTTTTCCACAATATAGTATATTTTACTACTTCATGGACCTACATGTAGGGGTGTCAATCGGGTTACGGGTCACGGCTTAGTCGGGTTAATGGTATATGGGAGTATGAAATCAAACCATTGGTCTTTTTCTGCTACATAATGATTCATATATTTAGGTGACATGAGTCCTTGCATTAAATTAAAAAGAGGAAACAAAGCTTGAATATGCCACGTGTTTAGGATTTTGAAAATGAGCATGAGCTTGGTTATAAGAGTTTATTTGAACTATTTCTTAATTATGATGATAGAATACTTTTGTGACTTTTGATTTCTGTATTAGAGCACCACACACCTGAACTTAGCTCTAAAACCAGTGGAAGTGGCCTTGGATTTTGAATTCCTCTTTTACATCTGTTTTTTTGGGTAGCTGATCGAGTATATGCGAGGTGACTCCATTATTTTCTACTTTATATTTTTAGCTTTGTGTTTCGATATGTTTGCTTATGATTTACAGGTGGAGGAAAGAAAAATGGTTCCATAAGAAATTGGACCACTAAAGCCAAGGTCTTTTGCTCAAAATGTAAAACACAATGATGTGCTAACTTAAAGTTAGCTTGTAGGAGAATAAACCGGGGTTAATTTGATATGTGATCTTTTGAACCTTTTCATTGATAATAAACATATTACTTATCGTTTTTAAATCTATTATATAAAACAAATTTAAAATAATAGAGTATTTAAGTCACCGTAGCCAAATCTATTATATAATCCTCCAACCTATCATGTATGCTTATTTTATATAACAATCCATTCTTTAAAAGAATTATAATATTGACCTGATTGTACTGTTTTAATAAGCTTGTATACACGAAGGTTGTCAAGCTTTATATTTTCTCTAATATTCGATAAACATACATTTCTTTTGGCTCTTAATCCATTCAATATATAATTTAGTATCTGTGGAAAACTAGAAGGGGGTTGAATAGTTTTTACCGTTTTTAAAATTTATTCGCTTTGAGTACTTAACGTGATTTCAACTTAATGCAAATAATCAAACAATATAAGTAAAGAAAGTAAGGAAAGAACAATCAAACCACAACATGGATGTTTATAGTGGTTTGGTCTACAAGGACTCTCTTCCTTGCCCTACTCCACTCCTCGAGCCTCTAACTCGAGAGTTTTTCTTCACTAAGAAACAAGCTCCCTTCTAGGTGGAGAAAACCTTTACACGTCGCTTACTCTTTTTTCGGTACAAAGCTAAATACCGAGTTCTTTACAAGGGTACAACCACTCCCGACGTCGCTTACACTTTTTCTGGTACTAAGCTAGATACCGAGTTCTTTACAAGGGTACAATCACTCCCAACACTCTATGTGTTTTGAGGAATAAAACACTAACCGATCACTACTGAATGTTTGGTATAACAATGATGTGTGAACTACTACTAAATCACACAGTGACTATACTAACAGGTTTACAACAGTGTGTTGAACCTTGATGCTTGATCTCTTTGCTACAAAAGAAAGATCTCTACAAATGAAATGAACGAACGAATGGGTTAGTAAAGTAAGAAAGAATGTATATGCAATTTATGCTATGTGAGTGATGAGTGAACTTGAATGATCAGCTTGCTATTTATAGGCAAACTGATCAGACAAGGCACGGATTTGGCGGACCTAAATTCTGGGTTCCGCCGGGACATGACAGCTAGATCTTACCATATCTTACCAAGATCTTACACAATCCAACTCATTGCTTGAAGATCTTTCCAAAATATTTTACTAAATCTACAAGTTATCTAAATGATGTATGCCATGATGTCATGTATATATTTCCAGTTTAAGATTTAAACTGTAAATTATGTAAATGTATATATGTATGTAACATGTATCCTAGTGATCATGTAGCATGTATATGATGAGTTTTAAAAGCTTATTTCTATAAATGTAAAAGACTTTAACTTATATTTATGCTTTGCTAAAGATAAACTTTATAATTGTCATTAACAAAATATAGCAAAGATCGTAAAATATAAATAACGTTTTTAGGACGATATTTGTATTAACACTCTCCCCCTTTTTGTTGATGACAAAACATAAAATTTATTTTTAAGCAATGGAATAAGTAAAGTGTAAGTCTTTTAAAAATATAGATTAAAACTAGTTTTATGCAAATTTTTGGAAGCCTTTTAAAATTAATTTTGTCATAAAACATGTATGAAATGCATGATGCAATGTATGAGTTTAATCTAATCTAATCTCCCCCTTTTTGTCGAAACAAAAAGAAGAAATGCATAGCAGATAGTGGTAAATGGCCCTTGGTGATTACTCCCCCTAATTTGAAGTACCAAGTATGATGCATGGATTTTGAGAACTTAAAAGCTCCCCCTTGGATAATACTCCCCCTAATTGGGGTGCCAAGGTTATGATGCATAAATGATCCTACAAAAAAAAAAGTTAGTGTATGTAATGCTCCCCCTTGATCAATACTCCCAGTTGCTAGGGTACCAACGTATGTGATGGAAGGATTATGAATGCTACAAAACAAGGATTAGTACATGATATGCTCCCCCTCGATCAATACTCCCCGTTGCTAGGGTACCAACGTATATGATTCAAGGATGGGAAATGCTACAAAACAAAGGTTAGTTGTAGATAATGCAATCCAACCAAGTGATATGAGTTCAACCATACATTGTAGTTCAACCCGTTTGACTAAAAAGTCAACTATGTATGATTGTGCAAACTAAGCACAAAAGTAAAATAAAGTCAATACTTCAAACCAACTATATAATGATGCAAATGTTAGTAGTTCAATCAACCAAAATATAATGCACAATTAGTGATCAAACACAAGCATAAGCATAACATCCTTCAATTGAAAATTGTTTGTGATCAAATTCACAAAACAAGATGTTACAACATAAAAAAGAAAATGTCCTAAAAAAAAAGAGAAGTCCTAAAGGTCCTAAGAAGTCCTATAATAGGAAACAAAGGAGAAACTTCCAATGTCTATTGCGGAGGATGTGAAAGCGCATTTAGGCGCTCGAGAATGTGGTTCAAAATAAACCGCATTTCGTTTTGTAACTCGTGAACCAAGATGTTGGTCTGTTGAGTTAAGTGGGCGGTCCTCTCGCACATGGAACATCCATGTCTAGGGTAGTTTGGTGGAAGGGATGGTTCATTATTAGTTGGTGGTGGTGGTGGTTGGTTATTTGATGGTGGAGGTGGTGGAATGTATGTTGGTGACATGATGGAAGCTAGTAGAGTGGATTGTAAATACATGGCTTCACTAAGGTGAGAATCCACCATTTTGGAGAAGGCATAAAGACGGTCAAGTTCTTCATTGATCTCGCCTTAGGTGTTTGGTTGGTTAATCTACATTCCCTCATCAATGGCATTGAGGGTGGACCTTGGTGAAAGGGGTTGAGGTTGCGGTTGTGGTGGTGCTTGATCACGGTAGAGAGGACCGTGAATATCCCGATAGATGGGATGGAAAAGGAGTGGTTCTCGAGCCTCAAAAGGCATGGGTGGTGGATTTGTGGACCTAGGAGGAAGGTCTTCAAGAGTTTCTAAGTATGGGTGTGGTGATGATGGTGGAGTTGCAAATAGCTCCATTGAATGGAGTTTAGGTGAATGTGGAGGTGATGGTGATCTAGTTGGTTGAAATGGAGCGGGTGGTGGTGTGGTAGCCACTGGAGTTATGGTTGGTGGTGGAGTGTTGATGATGACATTAGGTGGTTTTGGAGTTGAGAGAGTTAGGAAATTCTCATTGGCAATAGGTGATGAAATGTTTAAGGGAGATGACTCTTTTGATGAAGAACTTAGATTCACAAAAAAAAGGGTCTGACAATCAAACGAGCTATCCTTCTTGGTGGTTTGTTTGTTGATGAGTTGTTGGACTTAGTCATTTTTGAGATGAGAAGGATTGCTTAGAAGTGCAGGAATAATGCTTAGAGATAATGGTGAAGGTGTGAATTATGATCATCTAAGGTTTCTAATTTATAGGCAGTAAGGTTTATGGAACTTTGTGTTTGGATTTGATGTTGATCCATATAGAAATGTTGGTTCCTAATGATTTGGAGCAAGAAAATGAACTTGTCATATCACCAATGTCAATCCATAGAGATGGAGTTGAGTGAGTTTGGGAAGATATGCAGTAAATGCAAAGGGTGAGTGGGAAATCTAATGATTTGATTGTCCCACGGATTGCAAGGAACAAAATGGAGGGTTCCTTGCTTGTTACAGAAAGGTAACTTGGATGAAAATTTGAATTTTCAAATTTTGGTGGGAAATGGAATACTTATAGTTCTAAGTATTCCTAAATGATCATAATGTGCTTAATTATCAGTGGAATAATCCTAAGAACTAGAAGCAATAATCTAAGGAGCGGGATTAGACGAGAAATTTGAAAAAGTTACTGTTTGAATGGCGGATCCAAATGACAACAAGTTCGGACCCAAATTATTGGTTCCGCAGAATCCGCTAGGCTAAATTTGGCGGAGCCAAAATTTTCAACAGACGGAACCCGGAAGTTGGTTCCGCCATATCCGCTAGATGGAATTTCTTAATAGAGGGCATGTCAAAATACCCGAAACCCGTTCAATTCCCGAAAATTGTTCTAAAACATATGTAACTACTTAGTTATGATTTATTAAAAACAAAAACACATGTTCTAACACATGTTTACATAAACACATAACAATTCACCACATCATTGTTTGAAATTGTTTATACCAAACACTCCCTATTTCCTCACTTCTTGTTGAGCTTCATTATCCAACGCCCAATATTCTTCATCATTCCTCTTGTTTGTCGGAATTCTTTGGATTGGTTCTCGATAGGTAGAAGTTGGCTCATGTATTCGGGTGGAGGAATCCTAGAATTGGGCAAACCATCATCCTCACTAACCGATGATGATGATGAGGTTAGAGGATGAGCACGTTTCCCTCTTGACACGGCTACTCTATGGTCACTAAGAGGTACAAAAGTATGTGGAATTTCAGAGTAGTCGAGAAGGAAACCTATAGCATTTGGAGGAATGGGTGAAAAAGCTCTAAAGAGACGGGTAAGAAGCATCCCGTAAGGCATGGCGGTGGTACCCAACACCAAAATATCGGCCATTCTCTTAGCGATATAGTAAGCTAAGTTGAAGGGTTGATGGGTGGACACACAATAGAGCATGTAACAAAGGCTTGTGTTAAGATGATCCTTATTTCCTATGGTGCTTATAACGTTTGCTCGAAGGATCTCTTCTAAATTTTTGAATTGAGGCCTAAGTTCGTTTAGCTCCATGCCAAACGGGTCTCTATCGACTTGACGACCTTTTCGGTTGGTCCTAGTTTGGTTGTTCCTAGGGACAAAGAGAAGATCACGAATAGTCTCTTTAGGAGTCAATGGAGTGTCGTATGGAGGCATACGATTATGGAGAGAATCGAGGATGGACAATGACCATTTGTCGGAATAAAGGCAAGTGCCTTGACCCAGAATTCCTAAGACTTCCGTGAATTGGTTTAAAGGGATATTGAATTGGTTTTGGTTGACTTTGAAATGGATGTTTATGTAACCATAGTCATTGGTGCTAAGGCCGACGCTAGCATAGAATTCTAGCACGAATCTTGGAACTATAGGTTCATCTATGTCTAGAAGACAATCAAATTGGATGGTGGCTAGTTGTTCTCGGATATTGGTTCCTTCTAAGAATCAGGGGTCTACGGTTCTTCCCTCGTGAACGTATCATTTTTCTAAAGCCTTAAAATTTTTGACTTGGTCGTCTGTGAGTCCTTTTGTCTTATGGTGTTTGGGTAGGTAATTGGTGGTTTCTTTGTGATCATAGTATGTTGCGGGAGGCATGATTGTTATCCTAGACACGAAAATTACATAGTTTAGTTAAAACTATCAAAAATACGTATATAAATTTCTAGTGTGTGCCTACATGGGGACAATATGGAGGTGCGGTTATCTCGACTCTTTTTGATGCATGAAAATTTCATTTATGCAAGTTTTATGACAAAACGAGAGATAACCCAAACGCTCCTACTTCAATGTAGCTTCGATTGAATGTACCCGAAAATACATATTAGTTATGTATTCCCTTTAGCATTCAAGAGACATTATGCAAGTGATGTTTTAAAACATAACGTTTTTATTTGTATGAACAATGTGCAAAAACTGTTTTTCCTAGTCGTGAGAAGATTTTTATAAAAATTTCTCATGGGGTTTTTGGTGAATTATGATAATGTCCTACAAGATGCAATTCCTAACTATGGAAAACATGATTTGTTATGCACTTTGTTGAATATGCTTCATGATTAACTAAAAATTATGCATAAACCCCAAGTTTTGGTTTTGTACAAGAAATAGAAATCCTAGACTCAGATCAGGAATGTAGATATAGTTAGGATACTTACAGAGATGATTAAAGTACAAATTGGTTGAAGGGGATGACCTAAATTGTGAGTTTGGTTTATTTTGAGTCGAGTTGGTGTTGCTTGTATGTTTTTGGGGAATGTGATACACATTACAGGGTGTTTGTTTAATATACTAAAAAACTGACTCAGGAACCCACGGATTTGGCGGAGCCAAAATGTGGGTTCCGCACGTGTTGTCGATTGGTTCCGTGGGAACCTTTTGACAATTGGTTGTTTTTGACGTGTTTGGTTAATCTAAGGTTCAAGCTAAGGTTCTAACTACACATTTGGTTCCATTAATCCTAAACCAAGTCTAAGGAAGTTAAAGGGTACTCACTTAAGAGGTTTTGTGAGAATATCGGCAATGTTGTCCTCTGAGGATACTTTCTCGATTGAGATGTTTCCTTTTTGAACATTGTCGCGTAGGAAGTGGTGACGAATTTCTATGTTTTTGGTTCTAGCCTGTTGGACTGGATTTTTGCTAAGGTCAATAGCTCCTTTGTTGTCGCAAAGAATGGGAACGTCGTTGAGTTGAATTCCATAGTTGACGAGAGCTTGTTTCATCCATAGTGCCTATTGACACGCTTTTCCTACAGACTCGTACTCGGCTTCTGTTGTTGAGATTGCTAGAGCCATTTGTTTCTTTGAGAACCATGTGGTAAGACAATGTCCAACAAAAGTACAAATACCACTTGTACTATTTCTACAACATAGTCACCGGCATGGTCTGAGTCGGCATACACTATGGTTTCAATTCCTGTTCCTTTGGGATACCATAATCCTAAATGTGTAGTACCTTTCATATATCTAAAAATTCGTTTGACGGCATCAAGATGGGATATTTTGGGATCTTCTTGAAAGTGTGCACATAGACAAACACTAAACATAATGTCCGGTCTACTAGCCGTTAGATAGAGTAGACTACCAATCATTCCTCTATATTTAGTGCTATCTACGGATTCACCTTCTTCACCCTTTGTGAGATTGGTTTCGGAGGACATGGGTGTTTTCATGGGTTTGGAATCTTCAAGACCAAATTTCTTGAGCATATCCTTGATGTACTTATATTGGTTGAAGAATATCCCATCATCTAATTGTTTAATTTGGAGTCCTAAGAAAAAGTTTCGTTCCCCCATCATACTCATTTCAAACTCTTCACGCATGATTTTTGAGAAATCATCGCATAACTCTTGACAAGTTGATCCGAATATGATGTCATCCACATATATTTGAACTATGATTATATGTGATCCCTTTTTCTTAGTGAAAAGAGTGTTGTCTACTAGGCCCTTGGTATACTTATGATCAACTAGGAAAGTCTTAAGTCGATCATACCAAGCTTTTGGTGCTTGCTTAAGTCTGTATAAAGCCTTTTTAAGTTTATAGACATGATTTGGTTTTTCAAAATCGGCAAAGCCGGGAGGTTGTGCGACATACACTTCCTCATTAATAAAACCATTAAGGAATGCACTTTTGACATCCATTTGAAAAAGTTTAAAGTCATGTGCACATGCATATGCAAGCAATATTCTAATTGACTCGAGCCTAGCTACCGGTGAAAATGTTTCTTCGTAGTCTATACCTTCTTGTTGATTGTAGCCTTGAGCTACTAACCTAGCTTTGTTTCTAGACACTACGCTATTTTCATCCATTTTATTCTTTAACACCCATTTTGTTCCAATTATGGTTTGACATTTAGGTTGAGGGACTAATGTCCAAACGTCATTTCTAACAAATTGATTAAGTTCTTCTTGCATTGCTACAACCCAAGATTCATCTTTTATGGGCTCATTTATATTTTTGGGCTCAATTGTTGAAATGAAACAAAAGAAATTACTTTGATTTTGTACTTTAGATCTTAAGGTTCTTTCGTTAATTTCTCCTATGACGTTATCTAATGGGTGACTTCTAGATTCTTTGATATCGACTATTTCCTTATTTAAAGGTTCATCTTCTTTATCATTATCTAGATTTTCTTGGTTTTCAACCATTTGACTTTCAACTAAGTCATCATCTACCAAATGTGATGTCTTAGAGGGAGGTGGACTTTCGTCGAATGTTAAGTTCAACGATTCCTCGACTCTTGAAGTTTCTTTGTTCAAGACAATGTATGCTTTACTATTTTGTTAATATCCAAGGAACACACCTTCATAAGACTTTGGGTCAAACTTGGTGAGGTAATCCTTAGTATTTAAAATGAAGCACTTGCTTCCAAAAACTCTAAAATATCCTAAAGTAGGCTTTTTTCCTCTATAAAGCTCATATGGTGTTTTCTTCAAAAATGGTCTAATTAAGACTCTATTTAAGATATATGTTGATGTCTCAACGGTGTTACACCAAAACTTTTGTGCTATATTTTGTTCGTTTAGCATTGTTCGACTCATTTCTTGGAGTGTTCTATTCTTACGTTCTACTACACCATTTGATTGAGGGGTTCGAGGAGCCGAGAAGTTATGTGTTATGCCATTAGCATCACAAAAAGCTCCGAATTAGGGTTTCGTTATCAAATTCACGACCGTGGTCGGTTCTGATTGACACAATGTTATTTCCTATTTGATTTTGAATTTTCTTACTTAGAATTTCAAATTTATCAAATGCTTCATTTTTAGTTTTCAAAAACTTAGTCCAAGTATACCTAGAGTAATCATCTACTATTACCAAAGTATAGAAGTTTCCTCCATAACTTTGTATAGCGGATGGACCAAACAAATCCATATGCAACAATTCTAGACACCTAGAAGTAGAAACCATGTTTTTAGCCTTATGGCTATTATGAACTTGTTTCCCAATTTTGCAAGCATCACAAAAGTGTTGGTCTTATTTCAACTTGGGAAGGTTCCTAACGAGTTCCTTAGATGATAGAGATTGGATGAGTCTCATGTTTGCGTGGCCTAAGCGTCTATGCCACAGAGTTGAGTTGTCGTCTAAGGAGGTGAGACAAAGTTTGACTTTAGATGTTTTGTCTAATTTCATAACATAAAAGTTATTCTTCAAAACACCTTTTCCTACGGTTATGCCATTTTTAAGTATCTTATTTCCGTTTTCACTGAAAAGGACGTTATACTTTTTATGGCATAATTGACTAATACTAAGCAAGTTAAAACCTAAGTTATCTACATGAGCAACATCATCAATAGTGAGAGAGTCATGAGAGATTGTACCTTTTCTGATGATTTTGAGAGTCATGACAGATTGTACCTTTTCCGATGATTTTACTTTTAAGCTTGCTACCAAACGTAACATTACCTCCGTCGTACACTTGGTAGGTTGAGAAAAGGCTTTTGTTTCTCGTCATGTGTCTTGAACACCCACTATCTTTAATCCACTCGTCCGGTTCTAACCCGACTTTCAAGCACATCTGAGTTAAAGAAAAACTCAAGCGTTTGGTCCCCAATATCTCATGGGTCCATTTGGGATAAACATAGCATTATCTTGATTCATGTATGGAAACGGTGGATATGGGTTTCATGGCATGTAGTTGGGACCATGATAGTTCCTAGGCATGTTTGGGTTTCAACTATTTTGATAATGATGTTGTGAGTTGTAGTTACTCTTTGGAAAGGGGCGTTTGGGAATAGTAGTTCTAGGTCTCTGTTGAACGGTTTTAGTCCTAAACTCATTTTTAACTTGTCATAATCCTATAGCAACTACTGGTTTTTGTTTGTTAACAGTTGTACTAGTGCTAGGTTTTCTTGTGACTTTAACGAACTCAGTACGATCCGAAATACAAGCCTTCTGTTCATCAACAGTACCCGTGGAACCTTTGGCCAATACTAGCGGAACCAAATTTTTTGTTTCGTCAGATCCGTGGTTGTCTGAACTTGTTGGAACAGTTTCTTGTACTTTCACTGTTTGTTTCTTAAAGCTACTTAAGTCTCCTAGTTTCATAAAACTTAGCCCGGTTTTATCATGAGGTAACTTTTGAACCTTTATTATCTCATCTACTAAACTAATATTTTTATCAAACCTTTTAAATTTAGAATTTTGTTTGATAAGTTCTTCCTATGTGGATTTAAGTGTTTCTAGTTCTAGTTTAAGTTCCTGACATGATACATATGTTTCTTTAACAACTTTACCCTTTTCTAATCGTATAGATTTTTCTTTTAACCAATAAACTTCGTTTTCCAAAAATTCCTTTTTGGTTTTTAAAAACTTGTTTTTGTTTATGATTTTTAGGGTAATTTCACACAGTTTTTTATATTCTATTTCTAAGGTGTCATCATCTATAGAGGAGTAAGATGAGTCAGATTGTACCTCGTTAGAGTCATGAGCCATAAGAGCAACTTCGTCATTCTTTGGCTCTTCGTCATCATCTTCACTGTCACTCCAAGCACCACTAACAAAGGCTCGTTGAGTCTTGTTCTTGGGTGGCTTTGGACAATCTCCTATTAGGTGACTAGTATCCCCGCACCTAAAACACTTCCTATCTACTTTGCCTTTCTTATCATCACGGTCTTTCCGGAGGGATTTCCTTTCTTCTCGAGGTTGTCTAACAAACTTTCCTCGTCTTCTGAAGAACTTCTTGAAATCTCTCACGGCCATGGCATACTCTTCGTCTTCGCTACCTGAGCTAGACTCTTCATCATCACTTGACTCTACCCTAGCTTTTAAGGCAATGGACTTAAACTTTTCTTTTTTGCCTTTGACTATTTCTGAATCTTTTTCCATGACCATCTCATGAATTTTGAGATTTCCTATAAGCTCGTCAAGTGGCATGCTTGAAAGATCCTTGGATTCTTCAATGACCATCACCTTTGCTCTCCACTTCGGATGAAGTGCTCTAAGAAATTTCCTGACAAAGTTCTTACTAGAAAAAGAATCGTCAAGTGCTTTAAGAGAAGTAACAATAGTATTAAACCTAGCAAAAGCACTATCAAAGTTCTTATCTTCAGGGATAACAAATTGTTCATATTGTTGAACAAGAAGATCAATTTTGTTATCCTTTACTTGTGAGTTCCCTTGATGAGTGATAATTAAGGATTTCCAAATATCTTTAGCGGTTTTGCACATAAAAACTCTTTCATATTCTTTCCTAGGTAAAGCATTATAAAGCATCATTTTAGCTTCATTATTTTTGGCAATTAATTTCTTTTGCTCATCACTGTGACGAGTAAGAGAACTATCCTCATCCCGACCGCTTGATATATCCTTAATTATAGGTTTATGGTCACCTTCTACAATGATGTACCATAGATCTATATCCTTTGACTTCACATAAGTCTCAAAGCGATTTTTCCAATATATAAAACTATTTGCTTCAAAAAGTGGTAGTCTTTGCATAGATTGCCCTTTTTTGTAGTTTTCAAAATCCATTGATCGTTTCAATTTTTAAAATACAATATATTTTGAAAATCTTGAGTAACGTAGCTCTAATGCCAATTGTGGAAAACTAGAAGGGGGGTTGAATAATTTTTACCGTTTTTGAAATTTATTCGCTTTGAGTACTTAACGTGATTTCAACTTAATGCAAATAATCAAACAATATAAGTAAAGAAAGTAAGGAAAGAACAATCAAACCACAACACGGATGTTTATAGTGGTTCGGTCTACAAGGACTCTCTTCCTTGCCCTACTCCACTCCTCGAGCCTCTAACACGAGAGTTTTTCTTCACTAAGAAACAAGCTCCCTTCTAGGCAAAGAAAACCTTTACACGTCGCTTACTCTTTTTCCGTTACAAAGCTAAATACCGAGTTCTTTACAAGGGTACAACCACTCCCGATGTGGCTTACACTTTTTCCGGTACTAAGCTAGATACCGAGTTCTTTACAAGGGTACAATCACTCCCAACACTCTATGTGTTTTGAGGACTAAAACACTAACCGATCACTACTGAATATTTGGTATAACAATGATATGTGAACTACTACTAGATCACACAGTGACTATACTAACAGGTTTACAACAGTGTGTTGAACCTTGATGCTTGATCTCTTTGCTACAAAAAAAAAAAAGATCTCTACAAATGAAATGAATGAATGAATGGGTTAGTAAAGTAAGAAAGAATGTATATGCAATTTATTGTCACACCCCCAAAATCGGGTCCAGCGGAAGCATACATGCCACTGGGGTGCAACTCAATTGGTATCACGACACAAGTGTAAAGAACGGTTTTCACATCAATCATTTAGAATATATTTGAGAAGTCAAAAGTGTTAAATTTACATTATGAAAAGTAGTGCGGAAGTTGGCCCATAAAATAAGTTAAGCGGTCCCAAATGTTTTATCAGAGTCTTCTATGACCATGCCATGCCCTGCCAAAAGCCTCCAGTAGCGTGCTATAGCTTAGTTCCTGAAAATACATGCTAAAGTGTCAACACGAGGTTGGTGAGTTCATAGAGTTTGCTATAAATAAGTTGAAAAGCCTTTAGAGAAAGTTTCCACAGCATAGGCATTGTAAATCCACTCAGTTCCAAGCCCTGCCCATTCAAGACTTGCAACCTGTGTGTTTACAACCCAATGCTAACATAGTATGAGTAAGACATGTGCGTATACGATGTGCGTTCTATAACACTAGAAGACCTTATGCTGCTCACGAGGAGACTTATCAATGCTGCTCACGAGGAGACTTATCAATGCTGCTCACGAGGAGACTTATCAATGCTGCTCACGAGGAGACTTATCAACGCTGCTCACTAGGAGACTTATCAATGCTGCTCACGAGGAGACTTATCAATGCTGCTCACGAGGAGACTTATGTTCGGCTACCCCAAGTGTTTGATACTTAGGTCCGCGATATGATTCGTTCGGCTACCCCAAGTGTTTGATACTTAGGTCCACGATATGCTTTCAAGAATAACGCAACTAAGTTTAACACAATCATGTATGTAAGCAAACAGTTTAAGCATGTATCTCCCCCAAAAGTTCAAAACGTATAAAGAAAGGGGCTATGAAATCTCACCTGATATGATAGCACAATGATCACAAAGGATAGGATGCAAATGAGGCTCGGTCTCTAACTGCGACCTATTGTGAATGATATGATCTAATATAAGTAAATGAAATGCTTCCACTCATGCAATTACGTATGTTAACGATACCACTCGTTAGTTTTGAAAATAACGTTTATCGTCGAAAACTACGTTTTTGACGTCTCGCTAAGTTATGAACTACTTTTCGTGTAAATATGTTGAAACGGTACTCCACGATCCTTGTTTGATGTTTTATCGCCAAATAAAATAGTTTCGTCGCAAAATAACCCTTTTTACTACTTGTGAAAATATGACCAAACGGCCTCGCAAAACTAGTCGCAAAATATTGTACGTTAAGAGTTAGGAATAGAACTTGACGTTTTTGAAATCCTTGTAACATAATCTCTCAGCCGTCTCCTTTGACTTTTGGTCATACGTGACTCGATCAACGGGAAAATAGCTCGCAACATGGTGACTTGAAAGAAAAACTGTTTTACACTTGGAATATATTTTGCTATTAGAAGCTGTCAAAATTAAATAAGTTTCGTCGGGTTTTCAAACGTGTATATCTTGGTCGTTTCAAGTCTGTTTTCAACGTTCTTTATATCCACGGAATCGTCATAGCATGAACTAACATATTTTCAGTAACTCGGCCCTCCTAGATCATGTCTAACGCCTCGTTTTGTCCCTTGAAGTTCGGCAAACAGCAAGCTTATTTTCAGAAAATAGTTTTTCGTCGCCTAACTTGTAAAAATCATATCTCCTTCGTTATAGGTCGGTTTTTAGTGATTCAAGCGACCACGGTTTCGTCTTTGAGTGTATTTTCTAAATCTTTGGTCCAAAGTTACACCCTAGCCCCTGAGTTTCCCACGTTTTGCAAAAACGGACAGCAACTTTCTATAAGTGTTAAAACTTGGTTTTCCTAGTTGCTAACTTGTTCAAAAACCAACCAAACAACTTCAAATGATCCCAAATCCTACCATACATCTTCTTAGGGTGTCATGGGGTCCTAAACATCATCAACCTTGCTAATCTACCAAGTATCTCATAAGGATGTTAATAAAACTTATAGATCTAGGGTTTATTATGAAAATGAACAAAGTGGTATAGATAACTTGTATTTTGCATGATCAATCATCAATATAACATGAAAAACAATAGATTGAAAGTATGAAAAGATTAGAAAGATGTTCTTGAAGCTTACTTGATGATTGGTGAGCTAGAATGAAAAATGACCACAACCTTGGAGTTTTTATTGCAAAACTCTAACAAGGAAGGTATTTGGGACTAATCTAACATTCGATCTTGGAAAAATTATGGGATCTCCTTGGTGTTCTTGGTGTGCCGTGAGCTAAAGAGGGAGAGAGGAGAGTTTTGTGATTTGTTTTCTAAAAATAAAGCTAGTTTAGTCTTTATATAGTCCAAGGGCATTTTGGTAATTTCAACGAAAGGGTAAAATGGTAATTTCACTAGGTTTTTGAAATATCTAGATATTTTTGAGAAAATATCTAGATATTTTAGGTTGGATACTTATCTTGACTTACGGAGTGAGTTTTGGTCCCGTTAATTGCTAACTGTAAGTCGTAAAGTCACAAAACTTAAAACCGGGTATCCTAAAATTCCTAAATTCATGAAAATGTCACGGAAGGTGGAAAACATATATTTCTCTTGTTGGCAATGTTGTTTGGACATATCGGGATGCCTAAATGACGTTTAAAACTTAAAGTAAGTCTCGGACACGGTTTCATGATTCTTGCAGAAATTATCCGACGAGTGCCAAAATCTCGGGTTATCATTAAAATAGTTTAACTTACGAGAATATGAAATAAAAATTTTGGAATGAATAGTGCCAGTGAATAGTAAAAATGAATAGTAACTCGTGAATAGTAAATTGTCGAGGTTCGGAAAAACGGCCTGAAATTACGAGTTGTGACATTTATGCTATGTGAGTGATGAGTGAACTTGAATGATCATCTTGCTATTTATAGGCAAACTGATCAGACAAGGCACAGATTTGGCGGACCCAAATTCTGGGTTCCGCCCTTTATGCTATTTGGTTCCGCCGGGACATGACAGCTAGATCTTACCATATCTTACCAAGATTTTACACAATCCAACTCATTGCTTGAAGATCTTTCCAAAATATTTTACTAAATCTACAAGTTATCTAAATGATGTATGCCATGATGTCATGTATATATTTCTATTTTAACATTTAAAATGTAAATAATTTAAATGTATATATGTATGTAACATGTATCCTAGTGATCATGTAGCATGTATATGATGAGTTTTAAAAGCTTATTTCTATAAATGTAAATGACTTTAACTTATATTTATGTTTTGCTATAGATAAACTTTATAATTGTTATTAACAAAATATAGCAAATATCGTAAAATATAAATAACGTTTTTAGGACGATATTTGTATTAACAGTATCTTTATATCCTTTTTTTTTTGTTAAACTTACTTTTTCAACAATAATTATAAGACATGCCCGCCCGAGGCGGGCTTATATGCCCGGGAGGGCTTATAAGTCAAGCCCGCCCCTTGGGTGGGCCATGACAACTAGTGTATATATTATATAGAAATATAAAACTACAACCTCTATACAAAAATATAAACATTTTAATAGGATCTTACGATCACGATCCGATCCTACGATCACGATCTTGCAAAGCCGAAAACGATCATAGGTAGGATCCCGATCCTGATAACCTTAGTTTGTAAGAATAATAAAGTTAAATTGATACATATTAAAGAGGTTTATAGCAATATATATTTAATTAATTATCTTATTGTTAGTTTTTGTATCTTTCTCTTTCTCCATATCGTATAATCTCTCTATATTTAGTTACACACATATAAATTTGGATAATTTCATTTCAATAGTGTAATACAAACTCGACTAATTAAAAAATGAATTATAAGCTCGTCCTTCTAGCTGTTTTTTTTCGTAAGCTTATTGTATAATTCATACTTGAAATGATGAAAAATGATTTCATGAGGTCGTTAGATAGCTCGACAAATATATGTTTCGACACAACCCACAACAATTTTTATGTCAACATTAGGATAAAGAATAATTCACACAAATTTTCATATCAATATTGATAAAACATAAATCATGCAGCATTGTAACAGCACACGCTAATTCAAAACTTATAGTAACAGCCTCCAGCACATTTAAAACAAAATTAAGAGACATCATATATAAACCTCCTCGCTTTTGTTACATCCCCACACACACAAAAGAATTTAAAACCAGTAACTCTCTTTTCTCTACTCTAAACCACCCTCACTATAAACCAAGGTTTTCAAGATCGGGATCCTAGCTAGGATCGCTTTCGTCTTTGCAAGATCGTGATCGTAAGATCAGATCGGGATCCTAAGATCCTACTATAATGATATTTTTTAATGATCTTTGTAATATTATTCAAATCTACAAATTATTATATATTATAAACATGAAATTATATGAATATTTCATGAAAATGTTGTCATAAATTATGAATATGGAATATTTAAGAAGAATCACCTATTGTCTTTTAAATTATATAAAACCATAAACCATAAATTTGTAGTTTTTTAGTTTGCGGTTTGAGAAAAGTAAGATCGGATCATCTTAAGATCCTATGGTCAAGATCGGAATCTTATAAGATCTTAAGCTTGTTAAGATCCTACGTAGGATCCGAATCATTTTTGCTTCGTACAATTGTAAAATCTTAAGATCCTAAGATCAGAATCGGGATCTTAACAACTATGCTATAAACCATCATCAACAGGAACCAAGAAAATCCGCCACCTACTGCCGCAACAATAACCGGCCACCACCATGCCTCCAACTGCAGAAATAGCCACCAATCCGCCACCTACTCTAATTCATTGAAACAAAAAACAAAAAAAAACAAAATGTATCGTTACATTATTAAAAAAAACACTAAAAAACTCAAAAGATCTCAGGTTTTATTAAATAAAGAGAAGACCTTTAAAGATCTTTAGAAACCCATCATCGATCTTTACCAGACATAATACCAGGAGTGAAAGAGAAATGAGATATAGATTATCTGTTGTGTGTTGCTCAGCTATCAGTAGAAAAAATGGAGGTAATGATATTGATTGTTCAACTTGGTTACAAATCTTTTTTGTGACTACGATAGAGAGAAGTATGTGTTGGGAGTAGAGGTGGCAATTTGTGCACCCAAAAAAAAAAAAAAAAAAAAAAAAATTGAATAATTTTGACTACTTTGTAAAAGATTTGGGCACATTTAGCCCCCTCTTTTTTTGGAAATGGTCACATTTAGCCCATTAAAAAGTTAAATGGGCACAACGGACACATATTTTCTTTCAATTAGAGAACATTATAATCTTTTTTGAAGAAAAACTTATATATATAATATATTTAATTTTTTAAATATAAATGGGGTATTACGTTTAAAGAATTTATTTTGTCATTTTCGGTCTTCTATAAAGCGATTTGTATAACATGTGCCCATTTAGCCCGTGCCAGTTTAAGCCCGTGCCCATTCTAGCCCGTGCCCGTGCCCGCCCGGCTTGCCCGTTTTGCCACCTCTAGTGGGAGGCTGGTGAAATGATCTAGGTTAAAAGAGTATTGGACTTGGGTTTAAAGAAGGGCTTATGTCTTTTATTCCGAAATTTTATGGGCCAAGGTGATAGCAAATGGGTTTTGGACTATAATTTCAATTGAGCCGTAAAATATTGCTAAGTATGGTTGGGCTGATTTTTTTAACTACTATGGTTAATAGTAATATTAGGCTTAATTTCTATAAAGTGGTTTATGGTTGGATTTGGATTTATTAATTTTCGCAAGGTTGATTATTTCACATGGATAGATTTGGTATTAAGTGACTACGGGGTTTTTGTACGGTGTCGCTTATTTGAGTTTGAAGTTGCATTTCACGGACACATGTACTTATTTATCTCAAAGTTTAAGGAAAGGTCGGATGCATGACTTTTGGATAGGAATGAGCATTTGGACCCGAATTCCGGTACCGAACTGGAACCGTACCGGTACCATACCGAAACGGTACCGAATCCCTATAAACGGTACGGGACTAGTACCATGAATCGAGCCAAAAAATAATTCGCCACGAATACGGTACCGGTACCAAAGCAGGAAGTACCGAAAAATTTCTCGGAATTTGAGTAGTCATATTTTTTAATTAAACAACATATATAAACACCCATGGGGCTCGTTCCATGTAAAAAAATAGTCATGTAAAATATAAAGAAAGAAACCAAACGTCCGAAAAACTTAGTGTGGCAACTATTGATCCTTCATAAACCCTCCCAAAAATTAAACCCGGACCTATTGTATAAGTTTGGAACGGTTGTATGTTACGACTATCTTGGTGATGTATTTATTTAAGTGTTAGTTGCGTTTTCTGCCGCGCGTGGTTCTTATCATTTGAAAATACATGTTTTGTCCTATTTTTTGTTGCATTTTCTTGGAATTCTTTTTTGTTTAACAAAAAATGGGAAGAACCGGATAGGTACCGATTCCCGAATTTCGTACCGAGAACCGGACCGGTACCGGTACCCGAATCCCGTCCGGTAGGGTACCGGTTCCCCCTTTCATGCTCGAGAAAAAATCGGTACCACTAATTCGGTACGGGTTCGGTACCAATCTGGTACCGTGCTTATCTCTACTTTTGGAGATACTTGTTTGGGCATTCATTTATAGTGATTAAGATTTGGACCAGACTATTGGGTTTGTGTTATAACAGGATTTTTGGGCTGGAGATTGTAATAGAAGGTTGTTTGGGCTGAAATTATATTATATGAATTTTTGGGCTGCCATTTTAATGTCTAAATTTTTCAGTTATTAAAAGGAACGAGCTGGGAAACCCGCGCGTTGCCGCAGGAATGCGGTGCTAAGTCTTGTTTGAAAGTTAGTTATTAAGGACTAAATTTTAAAAAGATCGATAAACCAAATGACTATTTTTGAAAATGGAGTAAATTTGAAAAAGATCGATAAACCAAAGGACTATTTTTTAAAATTAATTCTGGAAATAATATGGTATTTTACGTAAAAAGTCCCTAAAGTTCTCACCGCATTGCATTGTCAGTCCCCGAAGGAAACCAAAGGACTATTTTTGAAAATGGACTAAATTTGAAAAAAATGGATAAACCAAAGGACTATTTTTGAAAACTAATTCTTGAAATAATATGTTTTTTACGTAAAAAGTCCCTAAATTTCTTGGCGCGTTGCATCATTAGTCCCCGAAGGACCAACCTTGCAAAGACATTTTCACCTTAGGGGCTAAACTGCACATGACCACCGTTCATTCAACTGTAGCACACTGTAGCATGAACAGTGTTTTGCTACTGTTAAAAAACTGCCAAATAAATATATTGATAATATCTGGGGTTATATTTTATTAACGAGATCAGGAATAAACCATTGTTTACATTGTGCATCAAGGCAATCATTAATGGGTAAACTATTTTTATCTTATGACCCCTTTGGTTACGTCAATTGGATTATTAAGTAAAATACTGGATCACCATTAAAACTTAAACTAATTTTTAAGCCCATTTCAACCATACTTGTAACGGCCGATTCAACTATAAACGTACAAATTATTAAATCCTCGACAAACGCATTTCAGTATTAAATCCTTAACAAAAGCCCATCATTAGTAACAAAATGCATTTCACTAGTAACCGCCCCGTATATTAATAAAAATCTATAAAAAAAAATTGTCATTCACTTTTAAAGTTACTGCTATAAAAAAACGTACAACTGAAAAATATTTGCTCACCACAAAATTAATCATCAGGTACCCATCGCCGCATTGCGCGGGTACCCTGCTAGTAACTTATAACTTATTGGCGAAATTTTAAAAACACTATATTCAAAACATAAAACTGCATTGTTACTAACACTTACAACTTTAATAATAAAAATATATATACATGTATATGTATATATACATATATATGTATATAATATATATATATATATATATATATATATATATATATATATATATATATATATATATATATAGGATGAAGATCAAATAAAAAGACAAATATTCGTACATTACGTAAAAATATTTTTTTTTTCAAAAATTTTCTTGAAAAGTTCCAAAAAAAATCCACAAGATTAGGTATGTTGGTGCATGAAAAAGTTGTGAAGTAAGTTTTTCTAAAAGTGGATAATTTTTCAAAAAAAAAATTATGAAAAAATACGTTTGTGCATTAAATCGATTTTTTGTACATCAAAAATTCGTTTTTGTACCCAAGTTCTTTTGAATTTTTTAATCAAAATAACATTGTGCATCTAACTAAAACAAGTTAAAAATTTTACGCATCAAAATTTTTTTGCGCAACAAAATTCGTTTTTTGTGCATTAAAAAAACGTATAAAATCTCAAAATCAGAAAAACTTCTTTCACAAAAGTTTTATACACCAACATACCCGATCATGTGGAATTTTTTTGGATTTTTTCGCGAACTTTTTATAAAAAAAAAAAATCTTTTTACGTAGTGTACGGATATTTGTCTTTTTATTTTAACTTTACCCTATATATATATATATATATATATATATATATATATATATATTATATATGGAGACTTTCTTGCGAGAACTGACAGAACCACCAAAAACATACATGCACGCCTTTTAAAATAAAGTAAAAATACATGCAAATCATCAATAATCATAAGTATCCACCTATGTTCTTCAATATCATCGTGAACTCATCATCTTTTTTCACAAAAACCTTACACACGGCCGTAATATTGTCATTGCACGCCTTATAAGAACGTACATGCACACCTTCAAAGAAAAATTTTGTATTTCCAATTTCTTATCAAATTCTTTAGAACAACCTTGTTTTTTTTTAAAACATATATGTTGTTTTTAGAATATATGTGCAAAAATACAATTATTGAAGGCGTGCGTGTATGTTTTTGGTGGTTCTGTCAGTTCTCGCAGATAAGATGGTTCTCGCAAGAAAGTCTCACTATATATATATATATATATATATATATATATATATATATATATATATATATATTATATATATATATATATATATATATAGTGAGACTTTCTTTTCAGAACAACCTTATCTGCGAGAACTGCGAGAACCACCTTTAACCGTTGGATATTTGGATCAATGGATGAGATGATATGTGCCATTAGTGTCATTGAATGAAAGATTGGAAACTTTTGTAAATGACTGAAGGGTATTATAGTCATGTCAAATGAATATTTTCAATACCCTTTGAGAGGATGCACGATACACTATAAGGTGGTTAAACCTTTGTAACTTTGTGTATATGATATATTGAGTTAATATGATTAAGTATGCGGAATCTACTTAATCACACTTAGAAGGTTATTTTGGTTATGGAAATGGAACAGTTATGTTTGTTATTTAACAATGAACAATGAAAGCTTATCACCAAACGATTCAATATTATTCAAAATAATACGAGTGATCTTCACTATCACTAGGGTTACAAAACCTTGAATCTTATGTTTCTATGACTTGTGATATTGTTGTGTTTGTTCTATGTTCTTAACAGTTATAATCTAAGCACTTAATTTAGTCACTCTTTTGTTTTCACATATATTTAGTCTAAGATCTTTCTTTTATAGTTCAAGAAAGATCTTTACAATATTGTTAAGTCTTGTCGAACACTTGCTAGCTTATCTTATGTATGTCAGTAACTTAAATACAACATGTATCTATGTACATAACTTGTTACTGATCACTTTGTCCAAAGATATTATCTACCGTATATTCTTGACTTTAGTACAAAATATCTTCGTATACTTATCCATCCAGCAAGCAGACTCAACATTCGAAGAGCAGACTTAATTTTGGTACTCACCAGAATTAATCACTAGACTTAACCACCAGACTTAATATTCAAAGACCAGACTTAACCAGCAAACTTAACCAGGTAGCAGACTTAACCAGGTACCAACCATACTTAATCACTTAAAAGAATTTCCCGATACTTAATCTTCAGAATATTTAATTCCCAACACCCTTCAAACCGTATCTCCATTTTATTTTCAGTTTCCATCTAATCATTTTCATCTTTTATCTCCTTCTTCCTCATCCCAAACCCTAGCCAGCCGCACCCTCCTTATCACTACCACTACCCGTCGCAAATCTGAGCAACCAACAACAAACCACCAGATCTTGTTGTAAACCAATTTTATGAAACATAAAGAGGACGGATCTTGTTGTGATAGAAGAGAACCAAAGAGGTTGTGGCTGGATGAGGAGGACAGCGGCGGCGGTTGGATTAGGATGACGTCGGCGGCGGGATTAGGATGACGGCGGCAGCGGCGACTAGAGATAGATCGAAGGTGTTTTGCTCGTGTTTTTCCTCCACCGCCACCAATTCTTCTCATTTCTTTCTTGGTATGTTGTCTTGAACAAATCTCATTTAAAAGATTGGTTAAAATAACGATACACACATGTTTGTGTGAATCGGTTTTTGTTTTGATAAACGGATTTGTGAATCGTTTTGGGTCAAAACGAGATAAAAATGAAATGGTATCATCATAAGTTGCGTGGGTTCAGTCTAAAACTACAATGATTTAAGTGTTCTGTTTTAAATATTTACTTTGGTCGCCTTTCAACCATTTTGACCATTTTTTAAGGTAATCATCCTTATTTACCTGTTTAAGCCGTTGAAAGTAACCCGAGTCGACTTTGCCAACGTGAGTTGCTATGTTGCCCAGCTTCTGCTGCATCTTTTTTATTTATCTCCATCTTGTTTTAGATACTTCGGAAGCTAGAAGAACAAGGGATTGATTTGAGTCATCTTCAAGATATGCCGGAGAAGGAGATTGGAGCTATGATTCGTTATGCACCTGGAGGAAGGGTAAACTCTATTATTGTTTTTTTGATTTTTGTATAGCATCCTGAATTTCACTCAATACTTTTGGATGCTTCTTATTTTGAAGGTAGTGAAGCAATATTTGGGATTTTTCCCCTCAATCTTGTTGTCCGCTACAATAAGTCCCATTACAAGAACTGTTTTAAAGGTAATTTTGGATAATGATACAAGTATTTACAAGCTTATAAAATTGCATTGTTAATACCCAGCTCCAACTTTCAAGTAGATCTGGTCATAACTCCTGACTTCGTGTGGAAAGATCGCTGGCATGGTGCTGCACAACGTTGGTGGATTCTTGTTGAGGTTTTGTCATTCATTTACTTTTTTTTGTATGGCTAAATGTATGTTGAGATTCTCAAGCAATATGTTTGAGGTTACTTTTTTTTTAATGTATATGTTTGAGAACATGATGTTTTTAAACATGTATGTTTTTAAACATGTATGTTTTGTTCAAAAACATCTATGTTTTTAAACATGTATGTTTTGAAACATGCATGTTTTTAAACATGTATGTTTTTAAATATGTATGTTCTGTTCAAAACATGTATGTTTTTAAAAAATGTATGTTTTAGAAAATGATTACTTATAAGCGGAATGCTTAAAACATGTATGTTTTAATAAAATTATTGTTGCCAATTTTTGTACTTTTCTTTGTATCAGGTGTAATTACAAGAATGTTCACGGCTACGGGTGTGCATATATGTCCGACTTTTGAAAAAATGTTGACGGCTACGCGTGTGCATATATGTCCGACTTCTAAAAATGATGATAATATTTGCGTGTGCACATATGTCCATTTTGTGTTGAATATTTATTAGTGCTCACGTGTATAGATCGATTAGATTCATGTATTTATGCTTTTGAGAAATTTGTATTTTTATTGTGTTTCAATTGATATCGAAGTTTGTGTATTACATTTCTGTTCTTGGTTTGTTATAAATTTTATTATATTAAAAAACCCATATGCACCTAAGTATTTCTGAAATCATATATTGTAGCACTAAATCTACAAATATGCCATCTTAAAGAAAACATATATGCACTAAACATTGTAGCTTAAAAACATGTATGCACTAAATCTGGAAAATAACAATTCTTAAAAAAAAAAAAAAGGATTTAGTAATAAAATAATTAAAAAAAAAAGGTCTTTTACTATTATACCATTTCGGATTAAATAAAAAAGGTTAATATTAAAAAAATGTCATTTTGCATTGATATGTTGCACACTATGCATTATTAAGAGTACATAAGTGGTTTTCGCAGTTCTCGTAGATAAGGTGGTTCTCGCAAGAAAGGGACCATATATATATATATATATACTCGACTTCAAAGCCCGCCCTATATATATATATATATATATATATATATATATATATACTAGACTTCAAAGCCCGCCCGATGGGCGGGCATGACTTTTAATTATAGATTGAGTGGTTTTAGTCAATTTTAAACTATGTTTAAATTTTGTTATATGAAACACAATAAAATATAGCCACTTATATGTAAACACAATAAAATATAGCCATTTATATTCGTCGTTTGGTTGTTTTTTATCGTCACTATTTCATCCTTTATTATTTGCACGAATACGAAGCATTATTATTTGCACGAACACGAAGCATTTTATTTTCTTTCACGCAGGAAGCATATAAGTGTATCGAACCTAAACATGAATAGCTTCTATCAATCGATGCAAGTGGTGCAGCATACTCATTATTCTCCGCTCAAAATATTGGTATAGAATGAATTAGTAATTTTCATTTGGATGGGTTAACTTATTATGAAACCATTTTAAAGGAGCCCAACGGGCGGGCATGACTTGTAATTTTAATTTGGATGGCTTTACTTATTATGAAACCATTTTTAAGGAATTTTTTGTAGGACTAATCGATATTGAGCCCGATGGGTAGGCATGACTTGTATTTTTAATTTGGATGGCTCTATTTATTATGAAACCATTTTTTAAGGTATTTTTTTTAGGTGTAAGGAATATTGTTTTTTTGTATGAAAATACATTTTATATCCTAATAACATTCGAATGCGGTTTGATGTATATTGAAAAGTATATATTTTATAATGAAAAACTTTAAGCTAATCATTACTATTCAAAGGTTACTGTTGACCTATACATGGTCATTTCACGTAACTATTTTTAGTCTGTTATTTTCAAGAGAATAAATATTATTATTAAAGTTAATAGACCCAATTATATTTGATCAAAAAAAATGTGTATCCGGATGAAGAAAACATGAATCTAAAATCTTGATCTTATAATTTCAGTTACTATATTAAGAAACAGCATCCATGGACTGTATTATGCAAGTGTATTTTGATGTAAATAATTTTGTGGATCTCCTCTTTTTTTTTTTCTTTTTTTTTTTCTTTTTTTTTTTTTTTTTTTTTTTTTTGTTATGGCATGACCTTCTGTTTGTAAAATATTAAGAGAAACATCTTTGAAGAACATGCAAGTTGTGTAACATACTCATTAATAAGCTATTCTTATAGACTTGCTACATTGTCTTTTCATCTTATCAGATATAATTACTCGTAGCTTCTTCACACTAACTATCATTACATTATCGAAAACATCAAATCTTCACTGCTCAAAATATCTGTGCCCGGATCAAAAAAAGGTGAACTATACAATCTTGATCTTATATCTTTGTTTACGTTTTGTTAATCTCTGTTACCTGATTCGTAGTTGCATGTTTTGTTTTTCGTGTCTGATCTTATGTTATAATTAACTTGATTAATCATTTCATGTATTATTCTTTATGAACATAATAAGAGAAAATATAGTTGGTAGGCCATTGTTTTTGGGTAGATGTTGATGAAACCTGTTTGTTATAGTATGTCATGATTATACATCATGGGGGTTGTAAGCTTTTGGGAGTTTTTTGTCTGATGTGATTTTTGTCGAAGCTAAAGTAAGTAGTTTAAGCTCCGAGGTAGTTCCGCTGATGGATTGCTTTTATTGTGTTTTAGCTTATGTTCTGATAAATCTGATTTATTATTTTGGGAACCTGTTTTTTAGGAAAGGGGTGTATTTGGTTAGGTATTGGTGAAAAATGTCGTTGTGTTGTTGTTTCATACGATCATTAATAGTATGATGCTCGCTGTTGCTATTCTTGATACTGCATTTGTTTCTTGTTATAGCTCTGCATTGTCATAGATTGTGGGTAAAGAAAGTAGTCTAAGGTCTGAGATAGTTGTTTTGTGTAATATGAATTACCCGTTATTGTATTTTACATGAAAAACGGTTGTAAATATCTTGAAGTGGGTGCATTATTTCTTCTTGATTAGTTAGCAAAAATTAGTTTAGAATGGTGAGAAGATAATAAAAGTTTATTTGTTAGGGCTTTCAGGTCACAGTAACGCAGTTGTTAATCTTAGGAATGAAATCTCGCCTAGTTCTTCTTGATCAGTTAGCAAAAATTGCTAACTCAAGACTTGTTAAGGACATGATGATTGTCCATTATAGGCGTGAAATTGATGTTACTTTTAAGGATGAGGAAGATTTGATGTCTAAGGCTTCAGAGATTAGTGCGCGAGTTGATCATAGGGATCAAATGATAAAAGAACTTCAGCTCCTTTGTGGCTCAGACTCATCTTTGCATTCCATCGATGACATGATGAAGATGCAGACAGAAGATTTGGCTGAAGTTGCTGGGTTGCTCTTAGGTGTTGCGAAAAAACATGCTCGACTCCGTGATTTATTTTCTTTCTTGGAGAGGCTGAAGTTAATGGAGATTTGATGTGGCATATGTTTCTGGTGTTGAAGATATTGTGTTTTGGTTTGACTTTCTGTTTGGTATATTTTGTGGGAAGTTACTTGGGTTATGCAAATCTTAGTTTAAGTTTGTTTTAGATTATCTTAATGTTTATGGGTCATATCTTTTGGGAAAGTCGTTCAAGTTGGCTGTTTATGGTTGTGAAATAGTGTCTATCTTTAATCATCCGTGATGTGTTTCTCTTTTGATGTTTTGAAGGTTAATTGTGGGTATGTACAAACAGTTTGACTTTAAATGAATATGATGTTTTTTTAGTTTGGTTTGTAATTGTTTGTCGATTAGTTGGAGTGTTTTAGTTGTATTCATTGTGGCTATTTAGTAGGGTGTTTTTAATCACACCTTAAAATTAAAAGATATAATTTAATTTTGATACTCAAGTGGATAATTATGTTTTGATTTGTTAATTGAATCCGATATGGTTCTAATTGTATTGATTTCAACTGTATTAGGCTCATTGTATTGATTCTTCAGGATTGAAAGAACCAAGATGGATCAGCAATTCTTGTGCCATTTTAATTTGGGAACCAACCCAGAATACCAGGTTTACATTTGTATATACATGTGACTATAGATTTTCACCTGAGGATGTTTTGTACTTTTAGTGACACAGGATTATAAGTGTATAACTTATTGAAACTTTTTGGTTTGCAGAAGTTGCCTACCGTGTTTAAGGAGAGATATTACAATGATGAAGAGTATATTTTCGTTAATGGCAATAACATAATTAGATATGTATGCTTAATTAGGGTCGTTGAATGTGAAATTCAGCTGTATGGACATGAGTGGGGAAGGTTTGTTTAAGATAATTTGCCATCATCAGTTAAAATATTGCATTTTGTGAAGGAGGGGTTAGACACTTTTTACGTCACCGGGTATAATGAGGATAGTAGTGAAGGCCCTGGTTACGACAGGCGTGTTGTAGGGCCTAGAGTCGTGAGGTGTTTGGTCAGGTTTATGGTTGAGGACAGGTATGAATGTTTTATCTTTTGTATTTTACATATAGGTTGGATTTGTGTAGATTTGTAGACATTATGAGTTAACGTTCAACAAAAATAAGTACAATATAAGTTGGTTACAAAAACTGACTGTGAGCCTCGTTTGAACTCCTTTAACTGAAAGTAGAGTAGAGATGAATTAGATGCCTGTGAGGAACAAACTGTGTCTATATCTTGAAATTATTGATTTTTTTTACTTATTTAACTGGTTTCCCTGTTTGTGTAATTCAGATTCTACCGGGAGATTTTCTGCAAGATATATGGAAAGATAGGTTCAAAATTTATGCTAATGGTTTGAGGGTTAAGGTGAGGCATGAAAGGGTTAAATTGGATGCGAACAGTGTCGTAAGGTCCAATAGGTTGTTTGGCAACTGTTGGGAAATACTTGTTGACGATTTAGAAATTGGCATAAGTCAACCGATGGTATTCACCAATCTAGGAGATAATAAATTGAATCTGGCGCTCTTTCGTAATGATGGCACGTGCTTATATCCGGAGATTATTTATCCAACATTGTTAAGGCTACCTGGTCGTGGAATACCATTGTATGCCATGGAAGGTGTGTATACTTTAAAGTTTGATGATGTGTTTCAAATAGAACATACGTGTTGTAAGAAGTTGTGTTTTGTTATTAAATGCAATTGCAGACAAAAGAGCCCATCATATTTGCACATGGGAACGACATACCAACCATAATGATGAAAATGCCGTCTTTTATGTTGAGCTGAATGGAATTGTCCTAGAATTCTACCATGTGGTAAGTATTCAAGGAATATGTAGTAATATTCTTGATTTAACTTATTTACCTTGGCTATATTTTGTTATTTGCTTATGTTTGAAGATTTTCTTTTTTATTTTTTTCATGACATACTGTACCCGTGGATTTTGCTGGCCATCATCATGAGAGGTTTCCCGTGAAGGTTTGTACGATAAATGATACAAAAAGAACAAACAGGGAACATCAAGTGAAACTCACTGGGAATTTTAGGGCGTTTGCGAACATGTGTGGGTTCAGGATTGGGAAAATGCTGCGATTCAAATTTGTTGACACTGTTTTGGAAGTTGTGGAGGGTGAACAAAATGTGATTCCGGTATTCCACGTCTGTTAAGTTTATCACAACATCGTATCAGCTCTTGTCTAGACAATTTTATTATGAATATTTCCCCCGTGGGTATACATGGGTAGGTATGGTCTTTTGCTGGCTGTGTATATGAAAATTAGGCGTACGAACATAATTTAGATTACTAATGCTTATGTCTGTAGTGTGTATAAGATATTTTAACGGTAGGAGCAACATTTTTTGCCCTTCTAATTTCACTATTCTTGCTCATGGGCTTCTTAACTGATTTCTAACACAGGATTTACTGAAAGTGTCATCAAAGTTAAGCCACATATGCAATATGCTCTTCAGTTGCTGTTCCTATCAAAATCCATTTGCTTTGCTTTGCATGCTTGATTTGGATCCAGGTGTATGCATTTGTGCGTTTTTTCATTTGTAGTTTCAGTATTTGGTGGAGTGTGGCAACTGTAGGTTATGGTCAATGGTATGTATTTCCCAATGACTTTGGCCTACTATATTAAGAATATACGAAGTGCTGACACGATTACTATTCCACTGTTTTTACATCCGATTGTTCCATTTCCAATTGATAATAACCAATCTGCAAAGTCTTGTATTTGTTTATGTTCGGAATTATCTGAGCTTGTTCCGAGCCTCATGTTGATAGTCAATCGTAGCACTGTACAATGGTCCCATATATACGAAGATTTTATCGACGCGTGTACTACGCTGTGTCGTGAACCATTTGTGATGACCAGGAGGATTTGTTGAAAGTAATCTCGGAGGGATGCTTTGTAATTATAATTTGTGTGGTTTTACTTATTATGAATCTACTTTTAAGGACCGTTTTGTAGGAGTACTCGATATTTGATATCTTTATGAAATTACATTTTTGTATCCTAATAACTTTTGAATATGGTTTGATATATACATTTTTAATTTCTAAGATATTTGTTCGCTTAAAAAGTATATATTTTATAATGAATAGAGTTTAAGTTAATCATGACGACTCGAAGGTTATAGTGAACCGTATTTTAATGTATATTTTTTTAATTAGTTATTTTCAAGACAATAAGAATTATTATTAAATTTAATAGACCAAATTATAGTTGATTTAAAAATGGGTATCCAGATAAAGAAATTGTTTAGTTATGATATTAAGAAATTGCATCCATGAAGTGTATTTTGACGTAAATAATTTGTTGGATATTTTTTTTCTTTTTGTTTTAAGATAAACATGTTTGAAGAACATGCACTATCTTGAGCAAAAATATTACTTTACTATATGCAATAATTTATTTGACAAATGATTGCTCAGTTTTATCTTATCTTAAAGTCAAAGGACTAGAAGTGAAATTAAAGTTGAGTTGAAGTAAAACAATCAACTTGCCTTATTTCTTTTCATCTTATCAGACAAACACATCATAGAAAATACCAAATCTTCACCGAGCAAAATACTTGTGCCCGGTTAAATAAAAAGGTGAACGATACAATCTTGATCGGATATTTTTGTTTACGTGCTGCTAATCTTTGTTACATGGCTTAGTCACCGATAATATGAAGCCCTAAATTATCTGATGTCTTAATTACCTTTTTAGGAACATAATAAGAGAAAATACAGTTGGTTGGTAGGTGTTTTTTTGTGTTTGATCTTATCTTCTGATTAATTTGATGAATTATCTTATGAATTAGTTTTTTAGGAACATAATAAGAGAAAATACAGTTGGTAGGTAGGTGTTTTTTTGTTGGATCTTGAAGAAACCTGGTATTGTTGTGTTGTTTCTTAAGATCATTATTATTATGCTGGTAGTCGTTATTTTTTATACTCCGTCTGTTGTATGTTATAGGCTGTAATGGTTATAGATCAGGGGGGGTTGTAAGCTTTTGGGAGTTTTATGGGTTTTGGATTTTGTTGAAGGTAAACTAAGTAGTCTAATAGTATGATGTTCGTTGTTGTCACTCTTGATACTGCATTTGTTGCTTGTTATAGTACCGCATTGTTATAGATTGTGGGTAAAGAAAGTAGGTTAAGGACTGAGATAGTTTTGTAGTTTAATATGACAAATTCGTTATTGTAGTATGTTTGTTTTTAGGAAATCAAACTTCACACAATTTTATAAAACAATTTTCAAGTGCGAGCGTTGGAAACCTTTTGCTTTTGTCTTTGCAATCGATCCAAGTGTTGTATCATTCCGGTGGTGATCAGTGATCCGTATGAAAGTATATATATAAATCGGGAATTCCAAAAACGAGCCTTAAAACTAAAATCTTTAAAAATTAACCCTACAAGTTCAAATTTATTTTTTCTAAGTCCTAAATGATAAAAGAAAATTTTAGAAAAAAGAATTATATTTTTTTGACTTTTTTATTTTTTTATTATGAATTAAAAACAGAATTTAAAAGAAAAATTAATTAAAAATACTAAATTGGAATGGAAAAATCTGAAAAATTCCAGAAAACTGCTTAATGATAAGCAGAGTCAAGGAAAAATAAAACCAAGCTAACTACTTTTCTGAATAAGCAGTTATTAAGCAAACTGTGAAATAAGCAAAAGGGAAAAAGTTTGGTTAAATATAAAAATGTGCAAGAGTTAACTTGAAAAAGACCCTAGGGCAGTTGGTGAGTGTGTTGTGTGGTGGGTTAAGAGACCAGGGTTCGAATCCTTGGTTCTCTGTTTGCTACTTTTATTTTTATTTTTATTTTCTGATTAAAGCCAAATAAGCACAAGCTAATAAGCAAACTTTTACAAAGACAAAATTTATTAAAACTGACAATAAGCTCAGATTAAGGATAAAGGATTCAGATCAGTGGGCTAAACAAAAAAGGGAAATAAAATTATGGCTACTAGCAATTAAGCTAAAAAGCTAATAAGGCTACCAAGCAACTTAAATAAGCTAAAGGGGACTAAAAATGATCTAAATAAGCCAAGAGACACAGATTAAGCAATAATCTCAAGCAAATAAGCACTCAACACCCAACAAGCAGATTGTGGACTGATGGCAGGGAAAAACAGTCCAAAAGGGGGACTGTTAGGCTTAAAAATAAGCACTTATCAATAAGAAATGACCAAGAATTCAGAAGAAAACTCAAATTCATACATCCATAAGCTCATATACCAAATTTCAGACCAAGTGGGGCTTATTTGCTTCTTAAAAATAAGCTTAGAAGGGGCTTAGATGGCACAATTAACCACTGATTACTCAGTGGTATATTGTGTGATCAAACAGCTTTTGAGCTTATTACAAGGCTATAATAAGCTCAGAAATGGTTGAGATTTGACAATAAGCACACTACAACTAGCAATCTTTCAAAAATTCAACTCAATAAGCACTTATCACAACTTAAAAGTACTGATTTAAATCAAATAAGCAAAAGGGTATGTTGCGCATTCAATGGTGCAGGGCAAAAAGTGTACATTTTAAGCTATTAAAAAGCACTCTAAAGAAAATTCTAAAAATCTAAAAAATAGGAGTAACAAGCTAGGCAACAAAATAATCACTGTGCAAAAATTGAGCTTATTCTAACTTAAAATGAACGAATTAAAAATCACAAATAAAGGCTGAAAATTACAAATTACAAAAAACTTAAACAGACCAAGTGTTAACTGAGGTGACTTTCAAGCTAACTTTTAAGCCATAATAAGCTAATTCTAAATCCTAGAATCATGAACCAGAAAAATTCAACAACCTAACAATTTAGAAATCCAGGAATCAGGCCTTTGGGATAAAAAATAAGCTCTCAAATGGATTTAGAAGCTTATGCAGTCTGCTGAACCATGGTTTGTGCAGACTGTTTATGACCAAAGTCCACAAATCCAACTTGAACTAAACTCAACCCTAGCAATAATGTCTTTAGTGCTCTAAATTGACTTACAAGAAGCAAAATGCAAGGACAAGAACTGCTTATCTTTGTAATAAGCAGTCATGACCATTCTAGAAGCTAAAAATTGGAGAATCCATCTTAAACATGTAATCCATTGAAACAAGCTTAAAAATACCAACTAACAGCTTATACAACCTAATCTAAGCAAGATTTAAGTTGTCCTAATGGCACATGAACAGTAGAAGCCAAAATGATCCACTTTGACCCTTAAACCACACACTCCCTTTAAAATATGTCTGTTTTAAGATTACCATTGAATAAGCTATTTTAACACAGACTTTTGAACACAGAGGTTAAACTAAGTCTAAAACAACTTAAAAAGCAAATTTCAATACTAAATAAGCAGTAAAAATCAGCCAATTAGAATAAGCAGTTTAGAGCTAATTAAGACAGTCAAACAAATTAATTCTAAACTAAAGTTATCTAATCCACCAAATAAGCATAAAAGGCACACATTAACACTAATAAGCATAAATAAGCAATAAATAAGCTGAGCTACAGTATAATCCAAAAAATATAAAAAATAAGAAATTGACTCACTTGAGACCCTAGCTAAACAAGGGCTCCCAAATGGCAGCTACAAGCTCCTAGCTTGTAGACAAGCAAGGTAACTGTTACACCCGTATCCCGATCAGGTACTAGTTATATAAATATTATGCCTTATATATTATAAGTTATGTATTAAAGCCTAATTAATAAGTAAATTGTGGTCATTATAGAGAGAATAAAACTTAAGGGGCTAGTTTTGCCAAATGAGTAAATATATTATAATAAATATCTAAGTATTAGAAAATTTTAGAAAAGTCCAGAATTTTAGTTGGTGTGGGTGTGCTGGTGTCGACACAGGAAGAAAAAAATAGAGGGAACTTCATTTCTAGCAATCAAGTGAATTTGATCATATCCAAGAGTTTCCAAATCATTAGGAAGTGTTAAATTGCATTTCCCATCTCAAGTAAGTGCTTTTCTCTCAACTTTGAATTAGGGTTTAAGATGAGAATTAGTATAGAGATTATGGATTGATGGATGATCATACTAGTGTTGAAATTGATCCCTAATTCATGGCAATTATGATATAGGAAGCAAGTAGGAAGTGGAAAGCTTTGTGCTAGTGAAATTGATATAGAGAAGTGAGGTAAGTATATTGGCTATAACATGTTCTTGTTAGCTTTATCATATCTTGGTATGATAATGGTTTATATTGTTAGCTTTATCATGTTTAATTACATGGTAATGGTGAAGGATAGGGTATAGGGTGCGAGTTAGCTAGTTATGGATCCATCACTAGGCTTAGCTTAGTTAGTCGTTGGGCTAACTATGGGATGAGGTTCAACCTTATGGGTTGATCGTGTTTAGGCCGACTATGTTGGCGTGAGGTAAGTGCCCCTATATCGCTAGCTTAACTAGTGTTTAGACTAGTTATGGTTATGGTATGAGTTATCATACATTGTTAGCTTGTTATTGCCATGTACTTACTAAGCATTTCGCTTGCATGTTTAGATATGATGTTTTCTTGATAGGTTCCGGCGAAGCTAGTAAAGGTAAAGAGAAAGGGTAGGATGGCTTGTATTTAGAAGTATAGCTTGGCACTTGGTAATTAGTAGCTCTTGTCTTTTGGATCAAGCTTTTGAAGGTTGGAAGCCCCAAGTGCCATCCTCTTTTTGGTATGTGATCTTGGTCTAATATGGGTCTTAGTAGTGTCCACAAGTCATTGTTAATGGTTATGTCTAAGTCATGTATTTAGTTGAGTTAATGGTGTCTAAGTTAGAACTTGTATGGTTATAGTACTCGTTAAGGAGTGTTTGGTATAAGCATGTTTCTACCCATTTTGAGATGTTAACGGGTCATGTATGTATGGAACGCTTTTGATATGTTAAGTTAATGGTTATGGTCAAGTTTGATGTGAATTGGTAGTAGTGTAAGTGGTCTTGTTGTGTAAATGGGTCATTTTGGGTCTTAATGCACAACCCGTCACTTGGTAAAGCACGTATTCCGAGAGTTGTTCGGCAAATGTTTTTGTATGAAAATGAGCCCATTGATATACCAAACAAACCTGGAAAGTTTGGTTGAGTTTCGAGTTCGGGAGGTCGGGTTTCCGGCCGGGGATTTTGAAAAAAAAGGCTACTGATGAACAGTACCCGGTAGTGGGCAGTTTTCCAGATTTTTGGCAATTTTCAAAAACTCATATCTTTTAATCCGTAAGTCGAAACGGGTCGTGCCACCTATCGTTTCGAAGGTAATTGAATGTAGTTTGATTTAAAAATAGCCTCGAGGGCTGAATATGTACCGATTTTTGTCAGTTCATGAAAGAGTAACAGCGGGTCAGTTTTAGTTCAAGTATTCCCGCGTAAAAAGTTTCAAATTTTTGGTCTAAGCTGGCACGGGGTGTTACAACTTGGTATCAGAGCTTCGGTCTAAGAGATTTAGGATTTTCCTTTAAGATTTCCTAGACTTAGGCCTTGTGTAGACGCGTTTAGTATTGATGTTTGTTATTTGTGTATTGTTTGGGTGATTTCGAGAACACATATGTTAAGTATTTTTATGACTACGCCTGGCCACCGTAGTGATAAAAATATGATACATATGTGAGATTGAAATCATTTAGGCTATACATGGATGATAAACTCTAGGGTGTTTAGTATAAGGATAGATATGTCATTCATGCATCGACTATGTATATGATTTTGTTTAATAGTGTGAATTGTTAAATTTCAGTATAGAAGAAAAGATGGCGGCAATTCGGAATAAGGAGGTGTTGAGAGCGACCTCCTCCCGCCATGATAGTGATGAACATAATGATGGAGACTCTAATAGTGACACTTCAATATCAATGCCGAAAAACCTTAATCCTAGAAGTTTCACTAGAGCAGAGTTGAAAGAATTGGATACTTTGGTGACTGATAGAGTTGGAAGGGCAATTGAGAAAGTTATGCCCTATTATGTCAACCAAACAACCGAGAACTTACAAAAGATATTTCAGGAGGAGATTGAGAAGCTTAAGAAGAGTGGGGAATTAGTGAATGACTCGAATGCTAGACCCGGTGTAGGGAAGGAGAAATCCACTTACCGTGATTTCACCGCTTGTGCTCCACCCACGTTTACGGGGACTCTTGATCCGTTAAAGAGTTCTAGATGGATTACCGATATAGAAGGGGCTTTTCGTACGAGTCGTTGTGTAGAGGAGGATAAGGTAAACTTTGCTACTAATTACCTTCGTGAACGGGCTAAAATATGGTGGGAAGGCAAGGCAAATGAGAAGGGTAGTGCTTGGAGAGAGTCGTGCACGTGGGATCAATTCAAGGAAAGAGTATGCTCTCGCGGAGGAGATTGATAAAATAAGAGAAGCTTTCCATTCCCTTGTGCAAACTGATGAATCGGTGAATGAGTTGTGGGGAAAGTTTTGTGACATGGTACAATATTGCCCGGAGTATATTAATAATGAAAAGCTTAAAGTTGACAAGTTTCAAAGAATGCTCAAAGATGAAATTCGTACGATAGTATCACCTTTCAAGTGCACTACCATGGATGATCTTCTAAGCAGAGCGCGTACTCGTGAGGCGGATTTAGATAGGATGAAAAGTAAAGAGAAGAAGGACTTAAAAAGGAAGCAAGAGCAATCATCAACATTTGGTAAGCGAGGCAGGTTTGATTTCACAAAGAAGGACAACACAGGGAAGTTACCTCCTAAGTGTAATAGATGCGGTAAGAACCATATAGGAGAATGTAAATCTGGGATGAAGGGATGTTATAAATGTGGGGATACTAGCCATATTATCAAGAATTGCACCAAGCCTTTAGTAATATGTTATGGGTGCAACGAAGAAGGACATAAGGTAAGTGAATGTCCTAAGGCCAATCCTAAGCAAGCGAAGCCGTTTAAACCGATTAAAGGAGAAAAGGTTGAGGTTCCGAGGCCTACAGCTCGTGTTTATCAGATGAGTGCCGAAGAAGCGAAGTCGGGTTCAGATGTTGTCACAGGTATAATTCTCGTTAATTCTAAACCCGCTCGTGTTTTGTATGACTCTGGTGCAAGCGTGTCCTTTTGTCACAACCCGCATTTTCAGGATATTTTCCATATTCACTATTCATTTCGGGAAATTACTATTCATCGGTCACTATTCATCATTTACTATTCACCGATCACTATTCATCATTTCACTATTCATCATTTTCGGAGTCAGTTTGAGAATTTGAGAAGCGTTCGGAAATTTTACTATTCACGTGACACTATTCATTCCCGGAGAAAACTTACTATTCATGTTCATTCATTCATTTCATCGTAAACGTAGTTTACGGGTATTCAAATTCGCGTAACCAATGTGGTTTAGCTGCGAATTCATGCATCATTTATTCAGAAACATTTCATACGGACTAGGATTAGTCTGCACATCATCATGATAACATTTACATGCTATTCCACTCGTAGGATTTTTAAATTAACATTTTCAGTACATTTGACGATTTACGTATACTTAATTTGTAATTAAAGTTACCACTCAGTTTTTACTACTAATAACATACCCGACACTCCCGACTATGATCCTAACATAATTTCATACTCATTATAATGCTATAAAAATTATATTATTAATTTACCCGGTGTTTTAAAACCAATTGCTATATTTTCTGGTAAACGCCTATAACAACGTCGGTTTGCGAATTTTCAACTCGATAATTATTCTAACACCCGATTCTTGCAAGGAATAATATTTTACAACTTTTACAACTTCGTCATATTTTATTTCACATCGTTAACATTTATTTCAAGATAACTCGGTACCCGATAACACCCAAAGTATACACAAAACAACTAATACTTTTAAATGGGGGAGACAAGCTTCTTAATTAGCCCAAACTCTTCTTTTTACCCATGTGTGTGCCGCCCCCCCCCCCTAGTCCCTAGTCCATGTGATTACTTGATTTATTAAAGACCATAAAGACCATAAAGACCATAAAGACTTATGCATCTTATACTTTTCATTTCACACTTTCACTTTACAAATAAACTAGCCAAACACTCTCATCCTTTCTTCATCATATGGATCGGCCATCATCATCAAACAAGCAAGAAACCATAGATTTTCCAAGATCAAGCTATTTTCTAGTTCATTTGGTGATCCTTGTTAGAGTTTTGAAATATAAACTCAAGGTCATTAGGTTGTACTCATCCATAAGCTTACTAATCTTTCAAAGTAAGTTGTCAAACTCTTTTTCATAATTTCTTCAAGTTGTCTTCATGATTATATGCTTTCCATACTAGATCTACATGCATATGCAAGCTATACCACTCCATTTACATTTATTTAACTTTTGAGCCATAGAGATGGGTTATAGGTAAATCCTTGGTAGATTAACTTAATGGATGATGTTTAGGAACCCATGACACCCTAAGAAGGTGTATGGTAGGCTATGGGATGATTGGTTGTTGTTTGTGAGGTTTTTGGACAAGTTACTAACTAGGAAAGTGGTTTTTGAAGTGTTAAAATACCTACTGTCTCCATTTTAAAAACGTTACCAACTCAGTAAGTGTTGGTTAATTTTTGGCCAAATATTTAGAAAATACATTCCGAGACGAAGCCGTAGCCGAAAACGGGGATAAAAACGAGCTTATAACGAAGGAGATATGATTTTTCAAAGTTTAACGACGAAAACTAATTTTTCTGAAAATAGCGTGCTGTTGGACGATTTTCGACGGGCAAACTGAGGCGTTTAACGCGACCTAAATGAACCGAGCTACTGAAAAATGTGTTAGTATATGTTAATACGAAGCCACGGATATAAAGAACGTCGAAAACAAGCTAATAACGAACAAGATACACGCGTTTAAACTTCGATAAATACTATTAGTTTTTGACAGCTTTTAATGGAAATATAATTACGTACTAGAAACTATATTTTTCAAGTAATAACCATGGAGAGCCGTATCTCTTACCCGTTAGAACACGTACGATCAAAGGGTTATTAACTCGACTATTATAAGACATACCAAGGTTTTCAAAACGCCGAGACTAACACAAACGTTTTATACACATTATTACACGACTAGTTTTGACGTAACAAGTGGAACACATTTTTACCAAGTTTTGGAAGATATTACATATCAACGATAACTATTATTTTCATAGTACGAGTGGTATAGGTTACATATGCATGAGCATTCACTACATCATCTAAGTAGAACATATTCATTCATGATAGGTTGCGGCTAGTGTTCGCGCCTTGTTGTTCCGTTCATCTCATATTCATCGCATTGTTGTATCATCATACCAGGTGAGTTCATAGCCCCACTTTTACTCTTTAATACTTGTTTTAAACTCTTTGGGGGAGATACATGCTTAAACTGTTTGCTATTACTCAAGACGATTTTACTCATATGCTATGCTACGCTTTTATACACTTACTCATGATGTGTAGTTTTATTACGATATGTGACTTAATGTGGAAAACTATTCTATACGCTATATTCTTTCACCACTGTTTAACTCCTGGATGGAGCCGACGGAGAGGTATTGATAGTACTATCGGGTTGACACCCCCACCCTTGGCCCGCGATTCATGGCCTTGGGTGAATATAATCCAGCTATGAAGCATTCTTGCTTATTCTTGTCGTGAGGTTCAGTAGGCTATTAAACTTTACATTAAGCGTGCATATATCGTATACACATTTGACTTAATCATACTATATGTTAGCAGTGGGTTGTAAACACACAGGTTGCGAGTCTTGTATGGCCGGGGCTTGGAACTGAGTGGATTTACAATGCCTTTGCTGTGGAAACATTCTTTGAAGGCTTTTTCAACTATTTTAATACAAACTCTATGAACTCACCAACCTCGTGTTGACACTTTAGCATGTATTCTCAGGTATTAAGCAAAGGCACGCTACTGGAGGTTTTGGCAGGGCACGGCATGGTCATAGAAGACTCTGATATTCATAAGGGACCGTTTTAAATGATATTTTCAAGGGCCTAATTCCGCACTACTTTTTACAATGTAAATCAACATTTTTGTTAAACTATTTTATTCTAAATGAATGAGATGAAAACCGTTCTTTGCACTTGTGTTATGATACCAATTGAGTTGCACCCCAGCTACATGTATGCTTCCGCTGGATCCGATTTTGGGGGTGTTACAGATTGGTATCAGAGCCTTGGCTATAGAGAACTGGGTGATTTTAAAACCTAGACTATAGCTACTTTCATGAAAACTTAACCCTATGACCGCCACGTGCCTGCCTGCCAAGCTGATGCCCCACTTGTGGTTTGTTTGCTGATACATTTGCTGAGATTTGTGTCATATTATTAGATTAAATACACCTTCTTATTTTCATTGATTACTATAACATAAGCATGCTCACATATCATACACGTCATAGCGTTACACCTTTTCCTTATGTAGTTTCATCATTCGACCTCGAGTTTGGTCACTTGCCTTAGTCTTTTGAGACGTCCTTTAAATGTGAAGGACATAGTATTAGTATAACTAAGCTGAGTATTTCAAAATTTATTGAACCTCGGTGGAATATAGACTGGTCATCTATATTCGACCCGGGATAGTGAGACATAGCCTGACCACCTATGTCTGACTCAGAGATGAATTTTGCAATACTGAGAGTAGTTATAATAGTATTATGTCCAGATTGATTTGATTGATGTAAGTAATTCCAAAATCGAGCTAATCTTTCAAAAGACCTCATTTCAGGATGTTGAATCCATTATTTTTGACAACTTGTTTCTTAGCTTGATCTAGTGACAGTTCTTGTTTGATGAGTTGCGAAAATCAAGCTAAGAGCCAAGTTGTTACCCCAGCCGACTCAGTTTAATCTCATGACAGTTCTTGTTTGATGAGTTGTGAGATTAAATTTGAATCGACAACCTAAACCGATTTAGCCTAATCCCATGACAGTTCTTGTTTGATGAGTTGTGGGATTAAGTAAAAATCGGTTACCGAAAGGTCTTTTGAGGGCTACGCTCGAGGATGGGAAAGTTTGCCTCATCAAATCCGACCAGGAGAACGTATGTAGAATGAACGAGCTGAACTTCGGGACGAAGTTCCTTTTAGGGAGGGAGACTGTCACAACCCGCATTTTCAGGATATTTTCCATATTCACTATTCATTTCGGGAAATTACTATTCATCGATCACTATTCATCATTTACTATTCACCGATCACTATTCATCATTTCACTATTCATCATTTTCGGAGTCAGTTTGAGAATTTGAGAAGCGTTCGGAAATTTTACTATTCACGTGACACTATTCATTCCCGGAGAAAACTTACTATTCATGTTCATTCATTCATTTCATCGTAAACGTAGTTTACGGGTATTCAAATTCGCGTAACCAATGTGGTTTAGCTGCGAATTCATGCATCATTTATTCAGAAACATTTCATACGGACTAGGATTAGTCTGCACATCATCATGATAACATTTACATGCTATTCCACTCGTAGGATTTTTAAATTAACATTTTCAGTACATTTGACGATTTACGTATACTTAATTTGTAATTAAAGTTACCACTCAGTTTTTACTACTAATAACATACCCGACACTCCCGACTATGATCCTAACATAATTTCATACTCATTATAATGCTATAAAAATTATATTATTAATTTACCCGGTGTTTTAAAACCAATTGCTATATTTTCTGGTAAACGCCTATAACAACGTCGGTTTGCGAATTTTCAACTCGATAATTATTCTAACACCCGATTCTTGCAAGGAATAATATTTTACAACTTTTACAACTTCGTCATATTTTATTTCACATCGTTAACATTTATTTCAAGATAACTCGGTACCCGATAACACCCAAAGTATACACAAAACAACTAATACTTTTAAATGGGGGAGACAAGCTTCTTAATTAGCCCAAACTCTTCTTTTTACCCATGTGTGTGCCGCCCCCCCCCCCCCTAGTCCCTAGTCCATGTGATTACTTGATTTATTAAAGACCATAAAGACCATAAAGACTTATGCATCTTATACTTTTCATTTCACACTTTCACTTTACAAATAAACTAGCCAAACACTCTCATCCTTTCTTCATCATATGGATCGGCCATCATCATCAAACAAGCAAGAAACCATAGATTTTCCAAGATCAAGCTATTTTCTAGTTCATTTGGTGATCCTTGTTAGAGTTTTGAAATATAAACTCAAGGTCATTAGGTTGTACTCATCCATAAGCTCACTAATCTTTCAAAGTAAGTTGTCAAACTCTTTTTCATAATTTCTTCAAGTTGTCTTCATGATTATATGCTTTCCATACTAGATCTACATGCATATGCAAGCTATACCACTCCATTTACATTTATTTAACTTTTGAGCCATAGAGATGGGTTATAGGTAAATCCTTGGTAGATTAACTTAATGGATGATGTTTAGGAACCCATGACACCCTAAGAAGGTGTATGGTAGGCTATGGGATGATTGGTTGTTGTTTGTGAGGTTTTTGGACAAGTTACTAACTAGGAAAGTGGTTTTGAAGTATATATAAACCTACTGTCTCCATTTTAAAAACGTGGCCAACTCAGTAAGTGTTGGTTAATTTTTGGCCAAATATTTAGAAAATACATTCCGAGACGAAGCCGTAGCCGAAAACGGGGATAAAAACGAGCTTATAACGAAGGAGATATGATTTTTCAAAGTTTAACGACGAAAACTAATTTTTCTGAAAATAGCGTGCTGTTGGACGATTTTCGACGGGCAAACTGAGGCGTTTAACGCGACCTAAATGAACCGAGCTACTGAAAATGTGTTAGTATATGTTAATACGAAGCCACGGATATAAAGAACGTCGAAAACAAGCTAATAACGAACAAGATACACGCGTTTAAACTTCGATAAATACTATTAGTTTTTGACAGCTTTTAATGGAAATATAATTACGTACTAGAAACTATATTTTTCAAGTAATAACCATGGAGAGCCGTATCTCTTACCCGTTAGAACACGTACGATCAAAGGGTTATTAACTCGACTATTATAAGACATACCAAGGTTTTCAAAACGCCGAGACTAACACAAACGTTTTATACACATTATTACACGACTAGTTTTGACGTAACAAGTGGAACACATTTTTACCAAGTTTTGGAAGATATTACATATCAACGATAACTATTATTTTCATAGTACGAGTGGTATAGGTTACATATGCATGAGCATTCACTACATCATCTAAGTAGAACATATTCATTCATGATAGGTTGCGGCTAGTGTTCGCGCCTTGTTGTTCCGTTCATCTCATATTCATCGCATTGTTGTATCATCATACCAGGTGAGTTCATAGCCCCACTTTTACTCTTTAATACTTGTTTTAAACTCTTTGGGGGAGATACATGCTTAAACTGTTTGCTATTACTCAAGACGATTTTACTCATATGCTATGCTACGCTTTTATACACTTACTCATGATGTGTAGTTTTATTACGATATGTGACTTAATGTGGAAAACTATTCTATACGCTATATTCTTTCACCACTGTTTAACTCCTGGATGGAGCCGACGGAGAGGTATTGATAGTACTATCGGGTTGACACCCCCACCCTTGGCCCGCGATTCATGGCCTTGGGTGAATATAATCCAGCTATGAAGCATTCTTGCTTATTCTTGTCGTGAGGTTCAGTAGGCTATTAAACTTTACATTAAGCGTGCATATATCGTATACACATTTGACTTAATCATACTATATGTTAGCAGTGGGTTGTAAACACACAGGTTGCGAGTCTTGTATGGCCGGGGCTTGGAACTGAGTGGATTTACAATGCCTTTGCTGTGGAAACATTCTTTGAAGGCTTTTTCAACTATTTTAATACAAACTCTATGAACTCACCAACCTCGTGTTGACACTTTAGCATGTATTCTCAGGTATTAAGCAAAGGCACGCTACTGGAGGTTTTGGCAGGGCACGGCATGGTCATAGAAGACTCTGATATTCATAAGGGACCGTTTTAAATGATATTTTCAAGGGCCTAATTCCGCACTACTTTTTACAATGTAAATCAACATTTTTGTTAAACTATTTTATTCTAAATGAATGAGATGAAAACCGTTCTTTGCACTTGTGTTATGATACCAATTGAGTTGCACCCCAGCTACATGTATGCTTCCGCTGGATCCGATTTTGGGGGTGTTACACCTTTGTATCTTATAACTTTAGTAAAGAATTGTCCACCCCGTTAGATAAGCTTCCAATACCTGTAGAAGTTGAAATCGCCGATAGTAAAGTTGTGGTAGTGTCAAATGTGTATCGTGATGTAGAAATAGAGATTGATGAGAATGTTTTTAGGATCGATTTAATCCCTACAATGCTTGGAGAGTTTGATATTATTGTTGGCATGGATTGGCTTAGCAAACACAATGCCGCCATTCTATGCAAACAAAAGATCGTTAGAGTTGTGAATCCTAGTGGTCGAGAAATGATGATTTATGGTGATAAGAGGGAAGGCGAGTTAAAATTTTGTTCCGTAATGAAGGCTAGAAAATATCTATCACGTGGTTGTCTTGCCTTTATGGCACACGTGGTAGATACGAGTTTTGAGAAGAGAAGTATCGACGATGTTCCGATTGTTAATGAATTCCGTGATGTATTTCCGGAAGATTTATCGGGTATTCCACCTGATAGACAGGTTGAGTTCCGTATTGATCTTGTTCCGGGTGCTACTCCTATTGCCAAAACTCCTTATCGTCTTGCTCCTTCTGAAATGAAGGAGTTAATGAGTCAACTCCAAGAGTTACTTGACAAGGGTTTTATTCGCCCAAGTAGCTCACCTTGGGGAGCTCCGATTCTATTCGTTAAAAAGAAAGACGGTAGTATGCGGATGTGTATTGATTACCGTGAATTGAACAAAGTCACGGTGAAAAATGTGTACCCATTGCCAAGAATTGACGATCTATTTGATCAGCTTCAAGGTGCGACGTGGTTTTCAAAGATTGATTTCCGTTCGGGTTATCATCAGTTGAAAGTTCGAGAAGAAGACATTCCTAAGACGGCTTTTAGGACCCGTTATGGACATTATGAGTTTACGGTTATGCCCTTTGGTCTTACGAACGCGCTGGCAATTTTCATGGATCTCATGAACCGTGTATGTAGACCGATGTTGGATAAGTTCGTTATAGTGTTCATCGATGATATCCTTATTTATTCTAAAAGCAAGGAAGAACATGAACTACATCTTCGGGAAGTTCTTGAAACGTTGAGAAAAGAAAGGTTGTATGCCAAATTCTCAAAATGTGAATTTTGGTTACAAGAAGTTCAGTTCCTTGGTCACGTTGTTAGTCCCGATGGTATTAAAGTTGACCCGTCAAAGGTAGAAGCTGTGATGAATTGGCAAGCACCGAAGAATGTTAGTGAGATTCGAAGTTTTCTTGGACTCGCGGGATATTATCGGCGATTCATTCAAGACTTTTCCAAAATTGCATCTTCATTAACTGAACTCACCAAGAAGAATGTTCCTTTTGTGTGCAGTGAGAAACAAGAAGAAGCTTTTCGTACCTTACGAAAGAAGTTATGTGAAGCACCGATTCTAGCATTACCGGAAGGAACCGAAGACATGGTAGTCTATAGTGATGCATCTTATTTTGGTCTTGGTTGTGTTCTTATGCAAAGGGGTAAAGTAATTGCTTATGCTTCAAGACAACTAAAGAAGCATGAAGAGAAATACCCGACTCATGATCTTGAATTTGCAGCCGTAGTCTTTGCTTTGAAGATTTGGAGGCATTATCTATATGGTGTGAAGTTTGTAATTTACACCGATCATAGAAGTCTTCAGTATTTTCTTGAAAAGAAGGATCCGAATATGAGGCAACGTAGGTGGTTAGACTTGCTGAAAGATTATGATTGTGAAATTCGCTACCACCCTGGTAAGGCGAATGTAGTGGCGGATGCGCTAAGTCGCAAGGACCAAGGTGACGTTATAAGGATTCGCTCGTTACGGATGATTGTCACCTCTGATCTTTTTGACAAAATTAAGCTAGCTCAAGAGGAAGCGTTGAAAGAAGAGAATCGGGAAAAAGAGCGTATGACTTCTCATATTCCTCACCTTGAAGAAGATAGCCGAGGGGTTAAGACACGGTATGGAAGAGTTTATATTCCTTTTCGAAGTGACATTAAATAATTACTCTTGAAAGAAGCCCATAAATCGAAGTATTCTATTCATCCGGGAGCTACGAAAATGTACCTTGATTTGAAAAGAAACTATTGGTGGCCGGGTATGAAAAGAGATTGTGTAAAGTACGTAGAAAGATGTTTAACTTGTTTGAAGGTGAAAGCTGAACACCAAAAGCCATATGGAAAAGTCCAACCTTTAGACATTCCGGTCTGGAAGTGGGAAAAGATTACGATGGATTTCGTTACACAATTGCCAAGGACGAAAAAGAAGAACGATACAATTTGGGTCATAGTAGATCGCCTAACAAAAAGTGCACACTTTATTCCGATCAGGGAGAATATGCCTGTTCACAAGCTAGCAAAAATTTATGTTAACGAGATAGTCGCGCGCCATGGAGTACCTATTTCTATAGTTTCCGATAGAGACGGGCGTTTCACTTCAAATTTTTGGCAAAGTTTTCAAGAAGAACTGGGTACGAAGTTACATATGAGCACAGCCTTTCATCCTCAAACCGTTGGGCAAAGCGAAAGAACGATCCAAACTCTAGAAGATATGCTACGGGCTTGGATGATAGACTATGGTGGTAATTGGGACGATCACATGCCTCTAGTTGAATTCGCCTACAATAATAGTTACCATGCGAGTATAGACATGCCACCCTATGAGATGCTCTATGGTAGAAAGTGTAGGACGCCCGTGTGTTGGGAAGAAGTCGGAAGAAGGGAATTGGCGAGCACGGATGTAGTGTTGGCGACAACTGAAAAGATTGAAATGATCCGGGCAAGACTTAAAGCGGCGCAAGATAGGTGGAAAAGCTATGCGGATAATCGAAGAAGACCGATTGAATTCGAAGTAGGTGATTTTTTCATGTTAAAAGTTTCTCCGTGGAAAGGCGTTTTTAGATTTAAAAACAAATGAAAACTAAGTCCGCGGTTTATTGGACCATTTAAAATCTTGAAACGTGTTGGCGAGGTAGCGTACGTGTTGGAACTGCCCGAAGAAATGAGAGGTATTCATAATACCTTCCATGTGTCTTACTTGAGGAAATGTCTAGCGGATGAGACTAGTGTAGTCACTTTGGATGATATCGAGATTGATCCGGAATTGCTTTCGCAAGAGGATGAACCGGAAGCAATATTAGGAAGGAAAGTGAGACAACTCAGGAATAAAGAGATCCCTTTTGTGAAGGTGCAATGGAGAAATCGTAAGGGTACGATTAATAGGTGGGAGACGGAAGAGAAAATGAGGAACAAGTATCCTCATCTTTTTCAAGCATAGATTTCGAGGACGAAATCTTATTTTAAGGAGGGGTGAATTGTCACACCCGTATCCCGATCAGGTACTAGTTATATAAATATTATGCCTTATATATTATAAGTTATGTATTAAAGCCTAATTAATAAGTAAATTGTGGTCATTATAGAGAGAATAAAACTTAAGGGGCTAGTTTTGCCAAATGAGTAAAGATATTATAATAAATATCTAAGTATTAGAAAATTTTAGAAAAGTCCAGAATTTTAGTTGGTGTGGGTGTGCTGGTGTCGACACAGGAAGAAAAAAAAAGAGGGAACTTCATTTCTAGCAATCAAGTGAATTTGATCATATCCAAGAGTTTCCAAATCATTAGGAAGTGTTAAATTGCATTTCCCATCTCAAGTAAGTGCTTTTCTCTCAACTTTGAATTAGGGTTTAAGATGAGAATTAGTATAGAGATTATGGATTGATGAATGATCATACTAGTGTTGAAATTGATCCCTAATTCATGGCAATTATGATATAGGAAGCAAGTAGGAAGTGGAAAGCTTTGTGCTAGTGAAATTGATATAGAGAAGTGAGGTAAGTATATTGGCTATAACATGTTCTTGTTAGCTTTATCATATCTTGGTATGATAATGGTTTATATTGTTAGCTTTATCATGTTTAATTACATGGTAATGGTGAAGGATAGGGTATAGGGTGCGAGTTAGCTAGTTATGGATCCATCACTAGGCTTAGCTTAGTTAGTCGTTGGGCTAACTATGGGATGAGGTTCAACCTTATGGGTTGATCGTGTTTAGGCCGACTATGTTGGCGTGAGGTAAGTGCCCCTATATCGCTAGCTTAACTAGTGTTTAGACTAGTTATGGTTATGGTATGAGTTATCATACATTGTTAGCTTGTTATTGCCATGTACTTACTAAGCATTTCGCTTACATGTTTAGATATGATGTTTTCTTGATAGGTTCCGGCGAAGCTAGTAAAGGTAAAGAGAAAGGGTAGGATGGCTTGTATATAGAAGTATAGCTTGGCACTTGGTAAGTAGAAGCTCTTGTCTTTTGGATCAAGCTTTTGAAGGTTGGAAGCCACAAGTGCCATCCTCTTTTTGGTATGTGATCTTGGTCTAATATGGGTCTTAGTAGTGTCCACAAGTCATTGTTAATGGTTATGTCTAAGTCATGTATTTAGTTGAGTCAATGGTGTCTAAGTTAGAACTTGTATGGTTATAGTACTCGTTAAGGAGTGTTTGGTATAAGCATGTTTCTACCCATTTTGAGATGTTAACGGGTCATGTATGTATGGAATGCTTTTGATATGTTAAGTTAATGGTTATGGTCAAGTTTGATGTGAATTGGTAGTAGTGTAAGTGGTCTTGTTGTGTAAATGTGTCATTTTGGGTCTTAATGCACAACCCGTCACTTAGTAAAGCACGTATTCCGAGAGTTGTTCGACAAATGTTTTTGTATGAAAATGAGCCCATTGATATACCAAACAAACCTAGAAAGTTTGGTTGAGTTTCGAGTTCGGGAGGTCGGGTTTCCGGCCGGGGATTTTGAAAAAAAAGGCTACTGATGAACAGTACCCAGTAATGGGCAGTTTTCCAGATTTTTGGCAATTTTCAAAAACTCATATCTTTTAATCCGTAAGTCGAAACGGGTCGTGCCACCTATCGTTTCGAAGGTAATTGAATTTAATTTCATTTAAAAATAGCCTCGAGGGCTGAATATGTATCGATTTTTGTCAGTTCATGAAAGAGTAACAGCGGGTCAGTTTTAGTTCAAGTATTCCCGCGTAAAAAGTTTCAAATTTTTGGTCTAAGCTGGCATGGTGTGTTACAGTAACAGTCCATTTTGCTCCTGCATTGCAGGCAACTTTCTATGCTTTCCACAATCTTGCAAGGGTAAAACTGCATTTTTATGATTTTTCTATTTTTTATTATTTATTTATTTATTTATTTATATTTTTATTTATCTATTTATTTATCTACTTTTTTTGAAACTGAGAAAGGTTGCTGAGGAGTTTAGACAAGTTAACACATTGATATTCTAAGTAAGCTATTTATAAGCTTATAAGAGCATATATGAAAATAAATAACGACAAGCTTTTCTTGAAACTGGGAAATTTTATTAAACTTTAGAAACTGAGTACAAAATGAAAGTACATGTGAAATAACACTTAAAGCTTAAAAATTAACTAGTTAACTAAAATCTCTCTTGGAAGGCTTACAACTTCTTCTATTTATACTAAAAATAAAACTAAGGGTCTTCTCCATTTGTGCTTGTTCTGAGTGTTAAAACAGCTTCAAATCCTCTTTGTGCTTTCTCTGAGCAAATCCCACCATTGGATTAGACTTGAGCTCATCTCAGCCCTTAAATTGGTTTTGGCGCCAATTTGAGTTGGGTTGATTGCCAGCTTGTGAGGCATCACGTGAAGATTGTACTAGGAGAAAGCTTATTGGAGAAGGGGAGAAGTAGGTTGGCTATGGCAGAGGTAGGGGAGGACATGGGTGATGGTGAAAGGTATGGGGAAGTGGTGGAAAGCGGGAAAGTGGGGAAGAGAAGTACAGGGTTTGACTTTTCTTTGACCCTGGTGTATTATTTTAAGAAACGAGTTGGGTATTGGGTAGATTGGGTCTGGGTTATTTTTTAGTTTTAGGTTAGGAAGGGAATTGGTATTGAAATAAAGTTTAAGGACCAACTTTGCCATTTCTGAAAATCCAGGGACCAATCTTGAAAACTTGATATTCTTTAGGGTTGATTTTGACAACTTGATCATTATTGTGGTCCAAACTCGTAAATTCCTTTCCCGGCTTCGGTTCTTCACGACTTTCCAATCTCGTGCTCGGTTTTGTCCATTTTTTCCCTGTTTTCAATCCTTTTGCACCTGAAACACATAAAAACACAAACCAAGGATATCTGCAGTATAAATTGGTATATTTGGCTGTTTTTAGCATTTTTTATGTATAATATGGGCATAAAATGATGAGTAAATAGGCACTCATCATCCCCCCACACTATCAATTGCTAGTCCCTAGCAATCCGATCATATAAACTAATGAAAGGGTCAAAAGAAAATACCAAGCATACCCCGTTTTGACTTTTTTATTTGATGCGAGAAATTTAAACTAGAACAAAAATATATACATGCTTGATTTTCAAAAATGGTATCACGGAATAGGATTCACACGAACTGGGTGTCTCCAGGGAATTGTAATCGTCATCCTCTTTTTTATACTCCCAACTAAGCTTAAACTTGATGTGTAAATATTTTTGTAAAATGCTAACACTACTTATACTAATAATCTATGTAAGCCGAGACTTAACTTTTCACTCCCATATTTATTCAAGTTAGTTGAATGTGCTTGATTTTCAAAATTTTGATCACAAAAATTGACGTTTTTATAAGATTTTGACTAATACTAGTTGAAAGATAGATTTAAAATTTACAACAAGCAGGTTTCAAAACTTTATTCAACACATACATTTTTTTTTTCATTTCATTTTCTCATCATTTTTTTTTTTACTTGTGCAACATAAACTAACGGAGTTTCACGGGAACCAAGACCTTATACCTTCCGGAATAAAGGATCCAAGGGCCGTTACAACGGAGAGTTCCAAGACTCTAAACATTCCTGAAATGAGGATCCAAGGGTGTTAGACCAAGACCTCACACATTCCTGAATTAGAGGTCCAAGGGCCGGTGTAAGAGGGTAGCCAAGACCTAAACGCCTTCCGGAAATAAGGATCCAAGGGCCGATCTTGAACTGTAGCTTTTTTAGCACAAACATTTATTACTTAACTTTTGCAACTTTCAAGCAACGTCTCACTTTCATTTTGCATTACTATGACATATGCTTGTTCCGAAGTTTAAATAAAGCTTTGAACTAGTATTTTTCAAAATCGTATAAAAAATGATTTTGTGTGTTCAAATGTTTGAAAATAAGCACTTATTAAGTCAGATTAGTTATCTCCTGGGAGGAAAAGCCATAGATTACTTATATAAGCTCTAAAGAAAACCAACTATTCTACGCTTAGCATTTTCATTTGCACATATCGTAAAACCTTAGCCTAATCGTTAAGGAAGTAGCCAGATCAAGACTCTGGCAGAGTCGGGATTCCCTTTGTTCTAACCTAATCAAGAGTAAACACTTTTATTATTTCTTTCTTTTTTGGTGCAAAGCACTTCTTTTTTTTTCATGCAATTTCTTATTCAAAAACGACAAAAATTTTAAAATTTTTGGCCAAAACGGGGGGTACTAGGGCACTAGAACTAGAAGGTACATATGTGACAAAAATCGCGAGAATTCCCCCTACACTTAGAATTGAATATTGCCCTCAATATTCAAAGTACCGGCTATTATGCCGACACTTAGAACGTAAAAAGGTAATACTAATAGCCAAGTGTGGAACAGAAATCTCTATTTTCACAAACAGGATTAAAAAGATATCCCTAGATAAACGTTAGCAAAAAGATCGGATATTGGGCGGCTGGATTGAAAACAGACGCATCAATCATCACGATCTCAGGGAAACCTGAAAACAAGAGCAAACAACACACAAATAGAGCACAGTAGAGGAATCCCCCCACACTTAGTTGTTAGAAAATAGAAAGAAGTCAGAAACATGGGTTGTCACCCATGTGGTGCTAATGTTTTTGTTAACCGAGTCACTAGCTTGACTCGACCCTGAATTCATTGGTCCATGGGGAAAGTTTGGAGATCCGGGACAACCATGGATGGTATGTCCCCTCCAAAGTAATGCTTCAACCTATGACCGTTCACCTTGAAGTTTGGTCCGTCGTTTTGAGATAACTCGACTGTACCATAAGGAAAAACTTTGGCAACGGTGAATGGTCCAGTCCAACGGGTTTTAAGCTTACCCGAGAATATCTTCAATCTAGAGTTAAAAAGAAGGACTCGATCACCAACATTAAAAACGCGGTTCTTGATTTTGGAGTCATGGATCTTCTTTGTCTTTTCTTTGTAGATCAAAGAGTTCTCGTAGGCTTGATCACGAAGTTCATTTAATTCATTGAGTTGAACTTTGTGGTGATCACCCACGGACTTTAGGTCGAAGTTTGCATGCTTCAAGGCCCAATAAGCTTTGTGCTCGAGCTCGATCGGTAGATGGCACGCCTTTCCGTACACAAGCTTGTAAGGAGTACACCCGATGGGTGTTTTATAAGCTGTACGGAAGGCCCAAAGTGCATCATCTAATTTATCCGACCAAGATGCACGGTTTTCACCTACGGTCCTTTCCAAGATTCTTTTTAGACCACGGTTTGAAACTTCCACTTGTCCACTTGTTTGTGGGTGATACGCGGTAGAAAGACGGTGAGTAATACTGTACTTAAGCATGACCTTTGCAAATTGGTCATTGCAAAAGTGCGTACCGCAATCACTAATGATAGCACGGGGAGTTCCAAACCGAGCGAACAGAGATTTCAAAAATTTGCAAACTACTCGGGCGTCGTTGGTGGGGAGTGCTTTTGCTTCAACCCATTTAGACAAGTAATCGACAGCCACGAGTATGTACTTGTTTCCTCGTGAAGACGGGAACGGCCCCATAAAGTCAATGCCCCAAACGTCAAAGATTTCGCAAACTTGAATGACATTTTGTGGCATTTCATCTTTTTGAGAGATCTTCCCGTGACGTTGACAAGAGTCACAAGATTTGACTAAGTCATGGGCATCACGGTAAATTGTGAGCCAATAGAAACCGGAGTCAAACACCTTCTTGGCGGTGTAGTTCGGGCCATGATGTCCCCCGGTGGGTCCATTGTGGCAATCCTTAAGAATATCAACGGCTTCTTGGCCGTGAACACACCGCCGGATGACTTGATCCGCACAAACTTTAAACAAGTAAGGGTCGTCCCAAAAGTAATGCTTCACATCTTTGAAGAATTTGTTCTTTTGTTGGGACGACATCCCTTTCACAACAAAGTTTCCCGCATGGTAGTTTGCAAAATCGGCAAACCATGGGGTACTAGAATCACCACGAAAAGATACCACAGTAAGTGTCTCGAGAGGAAATGTTTCATTTATTTCCTTTTTCTCGAGCACACTTTGATGGGGATTTTCTAATCGGGACAGATGATCAGCAGCAAGGTTCTCAGCTCCTTTTTTATCACGGATGATGATATCAAATTCTTGGAGGAGGAGAACCCAACGGAGCAATCTCGGCTTTGCATCTTGTTTTGCAAAGAGATACTTGAGAGCCGAGTGATCCCTATACACTATGCTTTTAGACAAGATCAAGTATGGCCGGAATTTTTCAAAAGCATACACCACGGCTAATAATTATTTTTCCGTTGTGGTGTAATGAGCTTGAGCCTCGGTCATAGTTTTGCTTGCATAATGTATAGGCTGAAAATGTTTTGTTTTCCGTTGCCCCAAGACCGCACCTATGGCAAAATCACTAACATCGCACATAAGCTCAAAAGGTAGGTCCCAATCGGGGGCAACTAAAATCGGTGCTTCAGTAAGCTTTTTCTTAAGAGTTTGAAAAGCTTCAATGCACTCTTTGGAGAAGATGAACGGAGTTTCCTTTTCAAGGAGACGAGTCATCGGCCGGGCGATTTTTGAAAAATCTTGAATGAATCTACGATAGAACCCGGCGTGACTAAGAAAACTCCGAATGCCTTTGACGGTTGTGGGATGAGGAAGCTTAGCAATAACATCAACTTTAGCTTTATCGACCTCAATCCCGCTCTTAGAAATTTTGTGGCCGAGGACAATGCCCTCTTTGACCATGAAATGACTTTTCTCCCAATTTAGACAAAGATTTGTGTCTTCACAACGTTTAAGCATATTGTCCAAATGGGAGAGACATGTGGTGAAAGAATCCCCAAAGACCGAGAAATCATCCATAAAGACCTCCATGGTCTTTTCGATCATATCGTGAAAAATGGCCATCATACACCTTTGGAACGTGCCCGGAGCATTACATAAGCCAAAAGGCATGCGTCGGTAGGCAAACGTTCCGTAAGGGCACGTGAAAGTGGTCTTTTCTTGATCTTGCGGATCAATGGGAATTTGGAAGTAACTCGAGAAACCGTTGAGAAAACAATAGTACTCGTTTCCCGCTAGTCTTTCGAGCATTTGGTCCATGAAGGGTAAAGGAAAGTGGTCTTTACGGGTGGCATCATTTAACTTTCGATAGTCAATGCATACACGCCATCCCGTTACCAATCGAGTAGGAATCAACTCGTTTTCATCATTTTCAATAACGGTGATGCCACCCTTTTTAGGCACACAATGAACGGGGCTCACCCAAGGATTATCCGAGATAAGGTAAATCAGTCCGGCATCAAGGAGTTTAAGAACCTCCTTTTTGATAACCTCGTGGATTTTAGGATTAACCCTTCTTTGATGTTGAACCGCTGGTTGAAAGTCATCTTCCATTAAAATCTTGTGAGTACAAAATTCCGGGTTAACACCCTTAATGTCAGAAAGTTTCCAAGCGATGGCTCGCTTGTGTAACTTTAGAACCTTTATGAGAGCGGTTTTCTCCTCATCATTTAAATCCATAGCAATTATGACGGGTAATTTATCGGTACCCTCCAAAAATGCATATTCAAGATGAGGCGGTAAGTCCTTAAGCTCGACCTCCGGAGGATCATTAGGATTTTCAACAGATTTGATTTCCTCATTATGAAGTTCTTATGGCGGGAGAGATGATGGATCATCATTAAGCAACTTCTCAATGAGAAGAATGTCTCCCGCCGGGTCGAATATACCATCATCAATTCCAGATTGAATTGAATCACAAGATAAGCAAGCTTCAATCTCTTCCAAAATGAAGTCACCTCCCTCAAACGGAGTGAGAGAGGGGGAAGAGAGAGCAATGGTAGGATCAGATGAAGTGGGATTGCCACTTAGCACTTCTTGGAAGTATTCCTCGCATGTAGAATCAAGGATATCAATTTGGTTAATTGACTCGCTTTTATGCTCGAGAAGATCTTTTGAAGTGCTCTCAATATTAATGACCAATTTTTCATCTCCTACTCTAAGAGTCATTTCACCTTTGTAGACATCGATTAGTGCACGAGCCGTTTTTAAGAATGGTGTACCCAAGATAAGGGGGACACGGGGATCGGCATTAAAATTGACTACTACGAAGTCAGCAGGAAAATGAAACTTTCCTACCTTCACGAAGACATCTTCAGCAATACCTTCCGGAATAGTAACCGATCGGTTTGCAAGCTCGAGAGTCATACGTGTAGTAGTAAGCTCTGGAAGAGAAAGATTTTTCCAAACTGAAAGAGGCATTAGATTGATGCTTGCGCCGAGATCGGCCAAGGCTAAGCATTCATCTAGCTTTTGGAAATCACAAGGGATGAGAAATTTGCCGGGGTCTCCTAGTTTTTCGGGTAACCTTTTAAGGATAATCGCCAAACAATTCTCATTCAATGGAGTCTTTGTTAATTCCAACAATTTTTCCTTATTGCTAAGGAGACTCTTGAATGTAGAAGCAAACTTTGGCATGTAGAGAAGAGCATCCGCAAAACTAATATCGAAGTGTAACTTTTGAAAGATTTCAAGAAACTTCATCATTTGACTATTAGTTTTTTCACGGAGCTTTTGATCATTAAACCTCGAAGGATATGGAATTGAAGGCTTAGGATTGGTCTTCGGAACATCGGGTTCCGGAATTGGAGATTGGACGACCGAAGGTTGGACAGGTGCGGTACTTTGTGAGCTTGTATTTTGCACTTTGTCCTTTGTCTCCTTGGTCTCTCGTCCCACTTCCTTTACCGGAGAAGAAGTAGGAATCGAGGGTCCATCATATGCTTTACCACTATGAGTGGTAATAGCTTTCAACTCACCCTTCGGGTTGAGAATGGTATTTCCTGGAAGACCTCCCGAAGTTGAAGCTTGATTCATTTGGTTCATGAGACTAGCCAACATGCTCTCAATTTTACTTTGAGATTGCTCAATTTTATGATTTGTTGTTCTAAGTTCGTTTTTGAGCTCATGACCTTGTTTTGTTATTGAGGTTTGAAAATCATTTTTCAAAGTGGTGATTTGATTTTGCATTGACCTCATGTTAGCCTCATTTGACTTGATGTAGTTAGCAAGTTCATTTGAGGGACCAACGCGGGCTTGGTAATTAGAAGCATGAAAGCCTTGATTGAAATTACCCCCTTGAGTTGGGTATTGATTTACCGGGGCTTGAAATTGGTTTCGAACATCTTGCCCTCTCGGTTGATTTTGGTTAAATCTATTTGGATTGTTGGGTTGAGAAAATCCGGGTGGTCCATTTTGATTGCTAGCACGATAGTTCGGGTCAACTTGAGGACGGTCTTGGTTACCTCCTTGGTTGTAAGCCCTGGCTACCGCATTAACTTCAAATCGACTACCATCGGTGGCAGTACAATTGTAGTATGCATGAGGACCACCACAGGTGACACAAGTTTCTTCCACCGCTTTGACTTGAGTGGGTGAAGAAGTTTGTGGGGAATAAAGTTTCTTTTGCTTGGAAAGAACCAAATCTTGAATAGCATCCATGAGTTTTTCAATCTTAGCATCGGTGCTAGAAGTACTCACGTGAGATGAAGAAGGGGAGGCACTAATTTGGGAAACAACCGGTTTGCTTCGTGTAGTGCGGACCTTGGACTTATTCTCAATGATGGCTAAAGCGTCCTTCGGAGTCCGATTCAAGAGATTGCCACTGGCGGCGGCATTAAGAGAATCTTGGTCCGTTTGGTTCAAACCATTATAGAAGGTATCGAGTTGATGTAACTCGGAGAAACCATGATGTGGACATTTGCGAAGTAATTCTTTAAAACGATCCCACGCTTCACTAATGGATTCATCAAATTTTTGAGTGAATTTGGTAATTTCATTTTTAAGGCTTGTGGTTTTAGACGGGGGAAAGAATTCGTTCACAAATTTCGACACTAAATCTTCCCATGTTTCAATAGAACGAGGGGGTTGTTTTTCGAGCCAAATTCGGGCTGCCCCCTCGAGAGAAAAAAGAAAAAGAAGAAGTTTGATAGCTTCTTGAGGAACATTTCGGTATTTGATGGTAGAGGTGATCTTGTTAAACCATCGAATGTGGGAATGAGGATCGTCCCTCTCAAATCCGAAATATTGACTTGAAGTTACTAAGGATAGCAACCCTGTTTTAAGCTCAAAGCTATCGGCAACGATTGCCGGAACAACGATAGCATCTTTGTAACCCTCGGTGGGTGCTTGGAGAAGCTCAGACATGGTGCGTTCATCCGCCATTGTGACAATGGGAGGAACGGGAATAGGAATAGCACGAATCTTGGGTTCGGCTATTTGGGTGGAATGCCTACAATTACGTCTCCGATTACGCCTTCTTGGAGTATGTACGAGTTCACGTAAAGGACTTGTCGACGGAGAAGAACGAGTGCGCATGCACTAAAAACAATTCAATTAAAACGAGACCGAAGCAAAACACAAGTGAACTTAAACCAATAATCAACAAGCGTACGGTAGCTCTCTAAAAGATAAACGCACAAAGGAGCGGAAGAGAAGAATGGATCTCTTTTCGAGGCGAAGTTTGTTGGATCGCCTCTCCTTATACCCCTCTTATAGTTTATTTATCAATTAAAGGTGAGCCGATTTTCGCAAGTGATACAAAGGCAAGTTTTAATCTTTTGTTTGGGAACTTGTTATGATAATACTCAAAGTTGATGAGTATTATATTGAGATTGCTTTTATCTTTTATTTAACACAATAAAATGGAAAATGTTTTTGTATTATTTTTTTTAATGATATATATATAGTACAAAGAAACAGAAAAATATTTTTGTTTTTTATATTTTTATGAAAGCGATAACTTCTTGACGAAGGATCTCAAGTTACTAATCGTTAAAACCTTTAACAATATTATCGCAACACAACCTCCCTGGCAGCGGCGCCAAAATTTGATCCGTACGAAAGTATATATATAAATATCAGACGGATATGCGTGAGACACGGGAATCGACAAGTCAACCCTTTGGGAAAAAGGCCAACATGCAAAACCCGTGAATACGATATGAGATACCGGGCAAGTGATTACCCGGGTCGTGTCCCAGCGAGGTGTGAATCGAGGATTTCGTGTAAGGTTTGGAATTAAAGTGCTTGAAGTGTGGATTTTGGATTTTTGGGTTTTAATATTCTAATTGAGTGATGGAAAGTGAATAACCAAAGAAAATTAAACAAATAACGAAATTACACTAAAACCGCAAATCGGGAATTCCAAAAACGAGCCTTAAAACTAAAATCTTTAAAAATTAACCCTACAAGTTCAAATTTATTTTTTCTAAGTCCTAAATGATAAAAGAAAATTTTAGAAAAAAGAATTATATTTTTTTGACTTTTTTATTTTTTTATTATGAATTAAAAAAAGAATTTAAAAGAAAAATTAATTAAAAATACTAAATTGAAATGGAAAAATCTGAAAAATTCCAGAAAACTGCTTAATGATAAGCAGAGTCAAGGAAAAATAAAACCAAGCTAACTACTTTTCTGAATAAGCAGTTATTAAGCAAACTGTGAAATAAGCAAAAGGGAAAAAGCTTGGTTAAATATAAAAATGTGCAAGAGTTAACTTGAAAAAGACCCTAGGGCAGTTGGTGAGTGTGTTGTGTGGTGGGTTAAGAGACCAGGGTTCGAATCCCTTGGTTCTCTTTTTGCTACTTTTATTTATTTTTTATTTTCTGATTAAAGCCAAATAAGCACAAGCTAATAAGCAAACTTTTACAAAGACAAAATTTATTAAAACTGACAATAAGCTCAGATTAAGTACAAAGGATTCAGATCAGTGGGCTAAACAAAAAAGGGAAATAAAACTAAGGCTACTAGCAATTAAGCTAAAAAGCTAATAAGGCTACCAAGCAACTTAAATAAGCTAAAGGGGACTAAAAGTGATCTAAATAAGCCAAGAGACACAGATTAAGCAATAATCTCAAGCAAATAAGCACTCAACACCCAACAAGCAGATTGTGGACTGATGGCAGGGAAAAACAGTCCAAAAGGGGGACTGTTGGGCTTAAAAATAAGCACTTATCAATAAGCAATGACCAAGAATTCAGAAGAAAACTCAAATTCATACATCCATAAGCTCATATACCAAATTTCAGACCAAGTGGGGCTTATTTGCTTCTTAAAAATAAGCTTAGAAGGGGCTTAGATGGCACAATTAACCACTGATTACTCAGTGGTATATTGTGTGATCAAACAGCTTTTGAGTTTATTCCAAGGCTATAATAAGCGCAGAAATGGTTGAGATTTGACAATAAGCACACTACAACTAGCAATCTTTCAAAAATTCAACTCAATAAGCACTTATCACAACTTAAAAGTACTGATTTAAATCAAATAAGCAAAAGGGTCTGTTGTGCATTCAATGGTGCAGGGCAAAAAGTGTACATTTTAAGCTATTAAAAAGCACTCTAAAGAAAATTCTAAAAATCTAAAAAATAGGAGTAACAAGCTAGGCAACAAAATAATCACTGTGCAAAAATTGAGCTTATTCTAACTTAAAATGAACGAATTAAAAATCACAAATAAAGGCTGAAAATTGCAAATTACAAAAAACTTAAACAGACCAAGTGTTAACTGAGGTGACTTTCAAGCTAACTTTTAAGCCATAATAAGCTAATTCTAAATCCTAGAATCATGAACCAGAAAAATTCAACAACCTAACAATTTAGAAATCCAGGAATCGGGCCTTTGGGATCAAAAATAAGCTCTCAAATGGATTTAGAAGCTTATGCAGTCTGCTGAACCATGGTTTGTGCAGACTGTTTATGAACAAAGTCCACTAATCCAACTTGAACTAAACTCAACCCTAGCAATAATGTCTTTAGTGCTCTAAATTGACTTACAAGAAGCAAAATGCAAGGACAAAAACTGCTTATCTTTGTAATAAGCAATCATGACCATTCTTGAAGCTAAAAATTGGAGAATCCATCTTAAACATGTAGTCCATTGAAACAAGATTAAAAATACCAACTAACAGCTTATACAACCTAATCTAAGCAAGATTTAAGTTGTCCTAATGGCACATGAACAGTAGAAGCCAAAATGACCCACTTTGACCCTTAAACCAAACACTCCCTTTAAAATCTGTCTGTTTTAAGATTACCACTGAATAAGCTATTTTAACACAAAATTTTGAACGCAGAGGTTAAACTAAGTCTAAAACAACTTAAAAAGAAAATTTCAATACTAAATAAGCAGTTAAAATCAGCCAATTAGAATAAGCAGTTTAGAGCTAATTAAGACAGTCAAACAAATTAATTCTAAACTAAGGTTATCTAATCCACCAAATAAGCATAAAAGGCACACATTACACTAATAAGCATAAATAAGCAATAAATAAGCTGAGCTACAGTATAATCCAAAAAATATAAAAAAATTAGAAATTGACTCACTAGAGACCCTAGCTAAACAAGGGCTCCCAAATGGCAGCTACAAGCTCCTAGCTTGTAGACAAGCTAGGTAACAGTCCATTTTGCTCCTCCATTGCAGGAAACTTCCTATGCTTTCCACAATCTTGCAAGGGTAAAACTACATTTTTATGATTTTTCTATTTTTTATTTTTTATTTATTTATGTATTTATTTATTTTTTTGAAACTGAGAAAGGTTGCTGAGGAGTTTAGACAAGTTAACACATTGATATTCTAAGTAAGCTATTTATAAGCTTATAAGAGCTTATATGAAAATAAATAACGACAAGCTTTTCTTGAAACTGGGAAATTTTATTAAACTTTAGAAACTGAGTACAAAATGAAAGTACATGTGAAATAACACTTAAAGCTTAAAATTAACTAGTAAACTAAAATCTCTCTTGGAAGGCTTACAACTTCTTCTATTTATACTAAAAATAAAACTAAGGGTCTTCTCCATTTGTGCTTGTTCTGAGTGTTAAAACAGCTTCAAATCCTCTTTGTGCTTTCTCTGAGCAAATCCCACCATTGGATTAGACTTGAGCTCATCTCAGCCCTTAAATTGGTTTTGGCGCCAATTTGAGTTGGGTGGATTACCAGCTTGTGAGGCATCACTTGAAGATTGTACTAGGAGAAAGCTTATTGGAGAAGGGGAGAAGTAGGTTGGCTATGGCAGAGGTAAGGGAGGACATGGGTGATGGTGAAAGGTATGGGGAAGTGGTGAAAAGCGGGAAAGTGGGGAAGAGAAGTACAGGGTTTGACTTTTCTTTGATCCTGGTGTATTATTTTAAGAAACGGGTTGGGTATTGGGTGGATTGGGTCTGGGTTATTTTTTAGTTTTAGGTTAGGAAGGGAATTGGTATTGAAATAAAGTTTAAGGACCAACTTTGCCATTTCTGAAAATCGAGGGACCAATCTTGAAAACTTGATATTCTTGAGGGTTGATTTTGACAACTTGATCATTATTGTGGTCCAAACTCGTAAATTCCATTCCCGGCTTCGGTTCTTCACGACTTTCCAATCTCGTGCTCGGTTTTGTCCGTTTTTGCCCTGTTTTCAATCCTTTTGCACCTGAATCACATAAAAATACAAACCAAGGATATCTGCAGTATAAATTGGTATATTTGGCTATTTTTAGCTTTTTTTATGTATAATATGGGCATAAAATGATGAGTAAATAGGCACTCATCAATCAGCTATTTATGGGAATCTTTGGGGGGAAATGGATCAGCGTGTAGATCCGAGCATCCTTGAACCATAAATGGTCGGTTTACTTAACCCTGTAGAGTTGGGCTTAGATATCGGGCCTAAAATTATCTATCCTGCTTGTGCTTAAGCCACGGCGGATGTAGTCTGTACTCCCGATCAGGTTCGAACTACACGGGCAACTGTTTTGACAACTTGTGATCTTGCGAAGACTTAGTGCATGGCGGTACACACAATCTTGTAAATTCTTTTACAAAATGTTGTGAAGTTTAATTTTCCACTAACAGTTAGTGTTGGTCCTAATGACAATTATCTGATGTTGGTTTGTATACAGCTTATGACATTTGCATAGACAATCACATATGTGTCTGTCCCCACTATTTTGGTAACGTTATAACTCTAAACACGTGACATGTAACCAAGTATGTGTATTCATTTTGCTATATGCTTATGGTTGTAGCATGGATTATGTATTTTAACCGCAGCAACAATTTTAACAACCTGAACTCATTGGGTTGTTATTTTGCAAACCCGTAAAAATGTTGATTTTTTAAACAGATTATGCTTTGTTTCATTCCGTGATTAAGTTCTTACGATGTTGTTAACGGATACACATGTTTGTTACTGTACATGGAAAAAGGTTGGTTAATAATTTAGAATCTATATGCCTAACTAATAAGGTGCGACAAAAAAACAAATAGTCAATGTGAATGAAAGAGCAATAATGTTAATCTGTAATCGTAAACTGTATAATTAAAAAAACCATCTTTAAATGCGAAACAACGCTTCTCTATACACAACGTTCGTTGTTGATCTTGCGTATTTCCCATCCTCGTCACAACAAAGGATCTTCAAACCTTTCTTGTTCTTGACTCGAGATATTGCCACGTAAAGCTAGCCGTGTAAGAACACAGGGCGTTGGAGAAACAGCCCAACCTGCGTCAATGTTTGGCCCTGGCTTTTATTAATGGTCATTGCGAAGCACGGTGATACCGGGAATTGCCTTCGATTAAATTTAAAAGGCATTTTGGTATCTGAAGGACTTAAAACCATACGTGGTATAGCGCAAATAGTACCAACACTTCCACCTGATATAATCCTAGCTTCAATTACATTAGTACCGAGCCTTCGAACTTGGAGCCTTGTTCCATTGCATAACCCAGCTGTTTGATCAATGTTTCTCATGCACATAACAGGTGTGCCTGTTTTTAGAGTCAACGAATGACGCGGAAGCCCGGATATTTTAATGCTGTTAAGAAAGTCACACGTGTATAATTCCAGATTGAAAGTGGTGTCTTCGTCAGCAATACCAATTGAGTCAGAACTTAGATATGTTTTTGAATCTCCATGAAGTAGTTTAAGCATTCTGTCATTGATCATATCCACAAGTTCATGAGTTGGTGCGAGGATGGCCCTTTCTTGAAAAAAGGATGGGCTATAAAGGTTATCGAGCAAATCCGGGTAAGTTTCTTCTATTATCGTACCAACATGATCGTCAAAATCAGGAATCAACATATCGTCCGTGAATTCAACCGTTGCTTCTCTATTTTTTTTACCTCTGATTGTTCCATTCCCAATTGACAATATCCAGTTCGCAAAGTCTTGTATTTCTTTACGTTCGGAAGCATTTGAACTTGTTCCGAGCCTCATGTTGATAGTCAATCGCAGCACTGTACAATGCTCCCACAGGTACGAAGAGTTTATTGACGCGTGTACAATATCATGTCTTGAACCATTTATGATGACCGGAAGGATTTGTCGAAAGTCACCTCTGAATAAAACTACTTTTCCTCCGAATATTTGCTCCGATGGGGTTGATGGGTGTGTTCTACATATGTCTCTTAGTGTCCTATCGAATGCTTCGTAACAATGTCTATGTGTCATTGGAGCTTCATCCCATATGATTAATTTGCACATCCTTATAAGCTCAGCCAGCTCACTATCTGCTGGGATATGGCACATAGAATCATCGACCACATTGATTGGAATTGCAAACCGAGAATTGTGTTTCTCCCCCCTTCCAACAAAAGGGCAGCTATACTGCTTGATGCGACATTCAAAACTATATCTCCTTTTGATCTAATTGCTGCGGACAATGTCTTGTAAAGATAAGTTTTACCTGTGCCCCTATATCCGTATACGAAGAACATACCTCCTGTTGGGCCGTTAACAGCGTCCATTAAAGTATTATATATATATCTCTTTGCTCGTTTGTTAACGTACCAAAGAGTTTGATATGTTGTTCACGTAACTCGTCTTTGTTGTATTTTAACTCGTCCGATAACAGCCTGTTGTAATGTGCCATTAGAAACATTTCGTTTGGGAAAGGCATGTTTAGGATGCTCCTTAAACTTTTATTATTACAAAGGAGCATGTGCTCGATATATGTAAGGCATGTGTTCTTTCTTTGCTCGTCCGAAAGATCCAAATCTGCAAAATTAAAATGCACGTTTTTTAGCTTAATTTAACAAAGCATTTACATAAAATCAAATGTTTGATCTTTAACGTGAATTTTGAGGCAGAACTTAATCCATGTTGTTGAATATTATACATGGTTTACTTAGCAAATGCATGTTAAATATTTTAGGAGTGTTTTATGGCTAATCATTGTGGCTATTTAGTAGGGTGTTTTTACTTACATCTTTAAATTAATAGATATAACATACTTACATCTTTAAATTAATAGATATAACTTAATTTTTGTATGTTTCTAACTTGATAATACCAATCTAACACACACGCATTTACATATTTCATTTCTGATCATCATTGTAAGGTATTTTTTATTTTTATTTTTTATTTTTTATTATTTTTTTTTACAAAAAAGAAGGGTTCCATTTTCAAAGCATTGTAATACTCAGTTTATTAACAGTATTTGGGTGGTTTTTTTTTCAAAGATTTTGAAGTTAAAAGAGGGTTTGCAATGGTTTAGGGAATATTACTGATTGATTATTGATGCATTTTGTGGTTAATTGCACCATTATAAGTTTGCATTGTTGTTATGTTGTTTAGGAGTCATATTGAAGTTCTTATCGTTTATTAGGAGTTATATTGAAGTTGTTAGTGTTTTGTTTATCAAGAGTTATAATTGTATAAGTTATACAGATGGGTTGTTATTAACATATTTTATTATATTAAAAACTTCATACCTGGATCATTCCTCTTTATTCGTTCCGCGTGTAGTACATCAGTAGCCATCACTTCCCATGTCTTTTCGTAAACAAACTCCGGTCGAGACATGCAATCTGTCATAATCAGTCTGACATAAAACTTGCGCAGGTAGTTTCCGGATCCCTATAGGCTGGCTTCTAACAACCCGTCGATATATTCCTTATCATCTTCTAGTAGACCTCGTGCCTGGCATGCCTCTTTGTATGTATTGTACGTAACACCTTCAAATTTTTTAAAATCGACCCAATCTTGTGCGCCGGGGACTTTGTTAATCAAGACTCTTAAGTAGAACAGCTCCCCGATTGATGGTAACACGTGATGTACACGTCCAATGCACGTGCCTTTCTGTCTCTTTGCCCAAATCCTCTCCTCTTGCTTCTATACAAAGTGCTGTGGAAACTCGTGGTAAAGTAGAGTTCTTGCTTCTACATCCATCTGGTTTGTTTTCATCCACTGGACAAATTTCGTGTCATTTACGGATGCCCTATCCAACGTACAGTCAATGCTTTCTGAAGCATCAAATATAACCGATTGTTCGCCTTCTAAATGAAATGGCAAACGCTCAACCGGAGGGAATCTATAATGGATGTCAAATTTGTAAATCCTCCATGCTGCTTCACAAGCCGAAAGGTATCGAAAATCGTAGTAATCTCTGACCTCGTCTATCTCTTGGTCTTCTACAGCCACCGTGGCCCTGTCTGGATCCTTGTTTATATATTTGAAAAGATATTTTATGGAACCAATCTGGTTGCACCACTTCACATTTAATATGTGATTGGTACCATCTCAGCAACCCTGGATTGTAAGGTACCACGTACCCGTTGTGTAATTCTGACCCACTCTTTGTTATTGTACAACCATCATTCCTCCTTTTATAAAGTGCGTAACCACTTTCATCAATGACTGTTGAATCGTTAAATTCTTTGGGGAATTTCTTTGTGCATTTGTTTTTTACCGTGCACGGGCAAGTTGGGCGCTGGGGGCCACACGGTCCATGCATCATATGATCAGTAACGATCTCATACAGTTCAGGATCTTCATTTTTATCCGGTATTTCTGCTGAAATAAAATGAACAATTTGTCCTGTTGTCTTGATTTTATCATGTTCTTCCAGGAAAAGCAGAATATGGGCATGTGGTAGGCCTCTTTTTTGAAACTCAACAGTATAAACAGCTGCATTAGATTGATAATATTAAGTACGATATATAATTAATAATAGTCGATGTAATTACTTTGAATTTGCTAATAGGTGTATGATGATTATACCTGCTTTCAAATGTCCAAAAAAATGGAGGTCTTTAAAATCTCTCATTAAGGAGTCTAGCTTTTGTTTAAAGACTCTTGTTATTGAGTCAGGTCTGTCTTCAGGCTTCAATCCCTTATCTGCGAACAAACGTGCAATTTTCGGCCAGTTTGGGTTGCACGTAAATGTGATAAACAGGTCAGGATATCCGTAAACCTTGCAGATTATCATGGCATCTAAATAATTTTGCATCATGTATCTTGGAATTTCGATAAATGACGACGGTAATATAACCTTTTTCCCTCGTAACGTGACCCCAGAATCTTCTTCCTCTGCCAATTTTGCAAGTTTAGAATATGTTTCACTTCTCAAATCCTTTTGTTGATTTTTAATATACGACATCCTTTCAGATTCTATCATAGTGTATGCGTCAACAATAAATTGTTGACATAGTCTCCTTGCATTGAGTATCATTGAGAAAACACTCGTCCTTTCCTGCAGTCGATACGCAAAATACTCCCTCATTGTGACTCTTGTTTTCTTGTTTGTTGGTGTATGATCAGTAACACCCACGTGGTATATATCTGTCCAGTAACCATCTTCTGCATAAGGGAATAACAATGGGTACTGCAATGCCAGATATGACGGGTGCAATTCACTAATTCTTTTAAGACCTCCCTCTTGTGGGTGCAAAATAATGTGTGTCAAAATCCCCAACTATGAGACCTCCAATTTCATCAGCTGTGGGTAGGTTATAATTTCTACCATCCCTTTCTCTTGTACCGATAAGGCGTGATCTGAACCTTGTTTCATCACCTCTCCTGACCAACCATTCTCCAGCCATTCTGAACTGACCAACTAATGGATTAATGGTATCCAGCATGTCCCGTAAATCAACAGTCAATTGGTGGTCTATGATATGGTCACTTGATGTTGATTTGCCGTCGATAGTGCTGTATAAAACGAATATAATTCTATTAATATATTGTTGCTTACGGAAGGAATGCATGAACAACATGTACGTAATGACGTAATAATTAATTGTGGCATACCTGACCGAATTAATTCTGTTTTGTATTTCGTTCTGTGAGTCGTAGATATATAACTGCGCAAAAACAGGGGGTCTATCGCCCTCTGGCAACAGACTTCCCATCCTGTGGTAATTTTCTCCCTGAATCCTGTAACAATATACTCCATAACCCTGGTTAACAGACGTATCCTGTTTTGCACCCATGGATGTGAATGAAAACATTGAATTGTATCGCCTAATGTTATCAATGAAATCCTTGCTTTTTGGATGTTCACCGTTCATAAGTTGGCCCAGCAATTGCGGTGGATTCTTAACTTCAATTCCTAATTTCACCTTTCCTTTCCCACAGCATATAGAGTATGATCCTGTGCCTGAAGATGTCGATCCCACCGTAGCCTCTGCATGCCATAATAGTGCATCACATGATTCACACATGTAAATAGGATCTCCATGGTCGAAATAATCTGCGAATAGATAACGAGTTAAATAATTAGGAAAAAAAATATGCAGGAATGTGTCTAATGACTGTACCATTAGATATTCCTTTAAATAGATTTTTTTGTGCATCTTGATTGTTTACTGAGGCAGTACTATGTAAACCCTCACGTCTCGGTATTTTTTTCGTAGGTGTTCTTATTTTATCCTGTAGTCTCTGTGATTTGCGTTTTGAAATGTGTACACCAGACTGGATGGTTCCAAGATACGTGGGCTCTTTAGGTATAGCTGCAACAAAAACGAATGAATAACAGATAATGATTAAAATATTTCTTAATCACTTGTTGAGCGAATGATAACTGTATCACGTGTTTTGGTTGGGTCTTTGAATGGACGCCCTCTTGGTCTCTTTGTTGGTGTTGGATATTCACAGCTTGTTTGTTGGTTGATTTCTTTGTTTGTCTTTGTTTTGGTTTGAGAAGGCGTGCGTGTTGGCCCTATATTGAAACTACTGGAATCTGTTGCAAAATGAAGTTACATTAATATAACTAAGTAATCGCCATTGTAGGCAAATATAGTCCGTAAATAGTATGCTGCGTTTTTGACTGGGTATATCGGTGGTTGGCCACTCGGTCGAGTGGGTTCTACATTTTGTATACACGATGTGTTACCTATAATTCTATGCATTTTTTGTGGTCTTCCACTTGGTCGAATTGCCAAATCATTTGATACAGCTGCCATGTTAATAATACCACAGTTATATTGTAAATTTTTTAGGGTTGTATAGTACATTAAAGTGTTGTAGCAAAATGAAGTTACATTAATATAACTAAGTAATCGTCATTGCAGGCAAATATAGTCCGTAAATAGTATGCTGCGTAGTTTCAAACAATTGAATTACCTGTTTGGATTGGGTATATCGGTGGTCGGCCACTCGGTCGAATGGGTTCTACATTTTGTATACACGATGTGTTACCTGTAATTCTATGTGTTTTTTGTGGTCTTCCACTTGGTCGAATTGCCAAATCATCTGATACAGCTACCATGTTAATAATACCATAGTTATATTGTAAATTTGTTAGGATTGTATAGTACATTAAAGTGTTGTAGAAAAAGTTTGTAGATGCTTAGTTGATTTTGAGATTAAATCAGTGTTTTTTGATGGTGGAAAACTGCATGCTGCGTAGTTTCAAACAATTGAATTACCTGTTTCAACTGGGTATATCCGTGGTCGGCCCCTCGGCCGAATGGGTTCTACATTTTGTATACACGATGTGTTACTTGTAATTCCATGCGTTTTTTGTGGGCTTCCACCAAGTCGAATTGCCAAACCATCAGATACAGTTGACATGTTAATAATACCACAGTTATATTGTAAATTTGTTAGGGTTGTATATCATATTAAAGTGTTATAGAAAAGGTTTGTAGATGTCCATCAGTAAGGTTTGTAGATGTTTAGTTGAGTTTGAGATTAAATTAGTGTTTATTGATGGTGGAAAAGTCCCATAATCTATAATGAATATGTTTTAAATTTAAACAAACTTGGGTATGCTATATTTATTTACTACTATATAATAGCATATATGTTAACAAAATTTTAGCATTTGATAAGTAACACACGAATTGTATTATTTTGATTTAAATATATGCTTATATTTGGGAATGATTTGATCCTATCATATACTTAAAATATAAGATAATTACCGAGGTTTAATTATATTTAGATGGGATTTAGTCTTTAAATATAAGAATACAACCCAAAAGATAACAATCAACTAGGAAATCGTTCTCAATAGCACAATTCCAGATTTTAGATGAGCTAATGAATCTCTCTGGCTCGTGATGCGTGGTTTTGTAACCTTACAACAGGTTTTACCTCTCGATGGATCTCAAGAGGCTTACAACCCCACCAGGCAGTGTACCTGACCGATGTAGTATAGTGTAGTGGTAAGTACGGGGGATTGATCGTTCTCCACAGGGAATAGTGTTCGTTAGGCGTGAAAGACTACTCTAATTAGGTCTAAGGGTTGAGGAAGATTCTTTTTATGTTTTTATAATTTTTATGAAAGCAAGTAAAATCTCGGGTTTGAAGGAGTGGGCGGAATTAGTTGCTAGTCAACTAACCCAAAATTACTACGGATGCAAATAAAATAAAATAACAAAAATGAAAATGTGGTGAGAAACTTATGTGTAGAGAAATGTGTTTACTTAGATTTCCTTACTCCCTAACTATCTTTTACCGGTTAATTAGTGTGTATTAGTTGCGTGGATGACGGGTGTATTCCTTAATACCATTCGTGGGGTGGCGTACTTACTTCCCCAACTCTACAAGCTCCTACTTCACTCCTATGTCGAGCCGGCTAGGAAGCTCCTAACATGGGATCACTAGAATTCGCTTGTGCATTAAATACAACCATAAAAACCTTTAGTACGCATTTGGTTCATGTTTCTTAAGACGTTCAAGCAAGTTACCGAATAGGAAGTTAGCCAGTTTTCTTAAGCCTAACATAGATAAACAATCATCCAATACAACTAATAACACACTAACAACCAATAATCAATAGCTAGGTTTCATTAGATCTAAGCAAACACAAGATAAATTTAGCCTAACATGTTAATCAAAAGACAAGAATAAGATAAAATCAAACAACACATAGACATATTGAATGATTAATTGATAACTTATCTTCAATGTAACATGGAAGATCTCAAGGCAAAAAGCCTTGAAAAAGAAGCTGAATTCGTCTTAGGGTTTTCTCCCAAAATTCCACACACTAAGCTCTCCCCTCATGACAAAAAATTAGAAAACTATATATAGACTTTTGCATCTGACGGCGTCACCTTATGGATTGTGACGCCGTCACCTCGCCGCTTTTAGGGTTCCCGGATGACCTTCTTGACGCCGTCCCTCTTTAGCTCTTCAAAAATCCATTCTGGCTTATCAAGGCTTGACGCCGTCGAACCTTGAACGTGACGCCGTCCCCTTATGATTTAATCCGTGACGCCCTTGATCAAGTTAAAGCGTGACGCCGTCAGAATTCACATGGTATTTTCACTGGCTTATCATGAGTAAATTTTACGTCCACCTTTTCTTGCCAAGGCATGACGCCGTCTGGGGTAAATTGTGACGCCGTCAAGAGTAACTTTTAGCCGATTCTTGAGACTTTGTCGTTTTCTTCACTTTTATGCTCCAAAAACGTCCAAAATGCCTCCTTTTCCAGATTTCTCCTCAAAAGTACCTAAAATGACAAAAGGAACGATTTAGGGCAATATTTGATCAAATAAATACGATTTAAGGCTTAAATGACCCCTTAAAAGCGGTACACTTTTCGCTTCATCAGCTCGTCCAAATTGCATGACTGCATGCGTGTGTGGTTTGTGCAACAGGCCGGTGAAGAGGCGACCTGTGCAAAATTGATTCACGCTTGTTGCGAGCATCTCAGGAGGGTAATAGCGAAGAACCGAGTGATGATAGTTGACATGGAAACATTAGGACCTCGTGGTGTCGCACTGGATTCGCTTGATGCTTTGAAGAAAACTCAACAGAGGCATCGGGTATTGCTTGAATTGTTGGGAGAATTGTGTGTTCAAACCAAAGATGCCGTTCGCGAAGAAGAAGCTAACGCAATGAAGATGAATGACTTTAATTAAGTTGTTTTATTAGTTTTTTCCTATACAATGTTTGATTATTCCACTTGCTTAATCTATTTGTGAATATTGTTTTTGCTGGTATCTTTACATGAATGTTTCCACACATATCCACGATCACAGTTAATAGTTGTGGTAATACGAATACTCAAAAAAACTTAAAATTGTAAATTTATTATTCGAATAACCAAAACAACAATCCAACTAACATCATAGATCTTAAAGTAAGTAAAATGCTAAGAAATAAACAGACTGTTTTCAATATCTTTGTAAACATCAACAATTTTCTGTTGTGTTTCTGCTATTGTTGTATTTCGAGCATCAATTCTCTGCTGGCGTTCTCGTATGATTTCTTCATCCTTTCTGTTCTGTTCTTCGAGAAGTTTTATACGCTTGTTGTAGAGATCAACCAATGTTCGTTCAGTTCTGTAATCGCCTGTTTGACATTTATCCCATATATGTTGGGGTATGTCGAAAACTTTGTACTTGTCTGGAATTGGATGAATAGAATCATCTCTTGGTCGTTTACTTGTCCTCGAATCAGCATTTGATGATGATGCCGCCATGGAAGTTTTAAAGTAGAAGATAATTTAGAATGGTGAGAAGATAATAAAAGTTCTTTGTTAGGCCTTTGTATTTATAGAATATTAAAAGTCACAATGTTTACATTGGAAAGTCACAATATTTAATTTGAAAATTGATTAGTCTCCGAATTCATATTTCCTATAAATACGCCTATTAAACCATTTTTTAAAATGTATGCATATATTAAATACAAATATCAAATATCATTATCCTTTTTAAATTGAATCGTATCTATTATTTAAATCATGTTTTGTGGAAAATAAATAAACGTAATATTTTACATATCAATTGTATTTATGTGTACGTTTTTTACAACTCAAAAAAATAAAGCTATGTAACTATTTAATACATATTAAATTGATAATCAAAAAAATATAGTTATGTAACTATTTTAACACATAATAAATTGATAATCAAAAAATAGATATATGTTATTACTTAACACTTACATTGATTGCAAAACAATGAATTGATAATAATTTCAAATGTAAATGAAAATTATATAGATGGGGAAAAAAATCATTACGAAATATTATTGTATTCGAAAGGAACTACAATCAATTATAATCATCCACCTATTTCATGACATTGTTTATCCTTTCTTGATACTCCAATATTTTTTCCGTTCGTTTATCAATAGTCTCTTTACATTCCAATGTTGTTTGTTCGTCGATTATAATTTCTGCTTCCATCACTGCTATTAGTCGTCTAAGCTGAGCAATATACCGTGTTGGTAGAAAAAACCTTGCAACCCCTTGGTCTCGTTTTGACTTTAATGATTGTTTCATGACATTGTTTATCCTTTCTTGATACTCCAATATTTTTTTCCCTTCGTTTATCAATAGCCTCTTTACATTCCACTGTTGTTTGTTCGTCGATTATGATTTCTATTTCCCTAAATGCTATTAGTCGTCTAAGCTGAGCAATATACCGTATTGGTAGAAAATACCTCGCAACCCCTTGGTCTCGTTTTGAATTTGATGAGGGTTCTTTTGGTGGGGAAGGACTTCCCGGATGTTTACTTGGTGACTTTGATTGGGGAAAAAACTCGTGGCCCATCGGATTTTTATTTTATTTTTTTTCTAAGTGAAAGTAGGAAAAGCTTGTGGATGTCAAATTGCTTGTGAGATAGAATTAGCATTTATAGATGGTGAAAAGTTGCATAAACTATAATGAATATATCTTAAATTTAAACAAAATTCAGTATACCATATTTATCTATTACTATATAATAGTATGTATGTTAACAAAATATTAGTATTGAATAAATAAAAACCGTATTTTTTAAGAGATATATTTAATTTATATAAGATATAATTTGGATGATAAGTATAGAATGTATATTTTGTATAAATCTTTTGTTCCTATTTTTAAGATATATGTTTATCAGTTTTTTATAGAATGTGCATATCGAGTTTGGATGATAAGTATATTTTGTATAATTTTGTATATTTTGCATAGAATGTGCATATTTTTATAGAATGTGTATATTTTGTATATTTTGTATACTTAATTTGGATAATAAGTATAGAATGTGTATATTTTGTATATTTTGTATAATTTTTTATAGAATGCGTATATTTTGTATAATTTGGATGATATGTATAGAATGTGCATATCGAGTTTTGTAAAAGCTATAATAGTTAGAGTACCAAATTTTATAATGATTTTTTAAAGAGATATATTTAATTTATAGAAGATATAATTTGGATGATAAGTATAGATTGTATTTTTGTATAAATTTTTTGTTCCTATATTTAAGATAAATGTTTATCAATATTATATATATATATATATATATATATATATATATATATATATATATATATATATATATATATATATATATATATATATTCATATTTAAGATATGTCATACAAAAATTTAAATACAAAATTCTTTTGAATGTGTTTATCAAGTTTTGTAAAAGATATAATAGTTAGAGTATAAAACTATATAATTAGGTTCATCTATTTAAATGGTGAAACAACATGTATACTAAAGTAAACAAATTAGAAAAACATTTTTAGGATTTATATATTTTACACTTTGTAAATCAAATATACATATTTTTATAAATGATGTGAAATACTATTGTATTATTAGTAATAAAATAGCCGGAATACATTTCATATCATATTCGAGTAGCTTGATTTTGTGGCTCAAGTTGAGCCTCAAAGGATAGCAGAAAATAAAGTCAAATTAATTCATCTATTATTTAAACTGAAAGCAAAGCAGCTTGTGAACAACGAATTCTAAGATGATGACTAAATTTCAATCTTCATCACTGAAGAAGTTTAGATCCACGAGGTAGTCACCGGTTACCTCATGACCCATCTTGCGCATTTCGTCAATCATAGCTTCTGCTTTTATGAGTTTCGACTGAACGCCATTGAGAATTTGTTGAGACTCTTGAGGATCCCCAACATTTAATTTAAGCCAGTCCAGGAGAATGGATTCATCTAACTCTTCTATTAAGTCAAAAATACATGGACTTATAAAGTTAATATGAAAACATAGATCTATTCAAAAAATATTAGAAAACTTATATGCCATACCTTTGTTACTTTGTGAAGGTCCACCCTCTTCAAATACTGATGCAAGAAATCTCAATGCATCGTCCAGCTTAGAATTTGGCTCTTTATTGTTTCGATCACGCACTCCATCTTCCATCTTAGGTTCTGCCACAGGTTTTTGTGCAGGAACAATCTTTGGTTCTGTCATGGATTTTTGTGTAGGAACAGTTTTATCTTCGCATCCTGAATCAATGTGTGGCGCAGGTGAGTTTGAATCTTGAAAGATTTTAGGGTTTGATGATGCCATGGGAGGAATATATGTTGATTGATTCTATTCTTTCACCAATTATATATTTTTTAATTAATTCGAAAATGGTTATTATTGGGCCTGTTCTATTGGGTCAGAATTTTTAACTCTATATTTAAAGCAACATACATATGGTGCTTACTAAATCATATACACAAAAAATGTAGACATAAAGGAATATATATATTCATTCTACGTATATCATAATAAAAGTTGTGAAAGTAATTGAATTTATAACTCACCAATATTAAAAATGTAACAAATATGCGTAGTAAAAAAGTATTACTTATGGAATAACAATAGAGTTGGACAAATTAAATAAGAAAAAAAATGAAAAGACTTAATCTATGGAAAATCCTGTTATGTTTCATCATATTTCATCCTCGCTATCATCTTCGTCAGTTGTTTCATAATCAGTTGAGCCGTCGTTAATAAAGCTGCTTATATCATCGACATTAGAATCATAACTGACACTATACGCGTTTGAATCAATTTCCCATGCTTCTTCATCGATGTCTCTGTTGTGAATATTTTCACCATGCACTTTTCCGTCGATATCAGGCATTTCGTCCCACACGTCATCGTCAACCATGTTAGCCTCATCCACTGCAGTATATTTGGAATCGCCTGTGTAAATATAAATAAAAAATAAATAAACAATTACAAAAAAAATATACTCCTACATCTATGTTGGTGTTATGAATGTGTATGTTGTGTCCTTTACCATTAACATCAGTATAAGCCTCATCAATGGATGTATATTTTGAATCACCAGTTGAAAATATCATATAGAAAATTACACAAGTAAAATATAACTTTTAATTTAAAACGTATTTAACAATTTACAAATACAAATAATTACACAATTATTTTTCAATAAACAACCTGTGGAGGAGTCTTCTACGATAAGTTCATCAGGGATAGTATATTTGGGTTTATAATCTTCTATAGGGTAAAAGGGTTTATCAAGATCATTGATATTGACCCACACACCTTCTTCAGATACGATGTTGTTGTTCTCATGTTCGTCATCCGTATCTTCATCATAAAGCATATACTTTTGTAACGTGTTTGGATCTTCATCGTCCGATATCTTTGATTGATCTCGGTAAGATAATGGACTTAAAGGACCAAAGCGTTGTGATGCGAAATCTGTAAGAATCCATGGGAAAACGGGATTCTACACACCAAAACATGATTAGTAGTCACTAACAGAGTATCTGGTACGCGGACTTCTAAATTTACTCTATTATATATGCTAGCCTAATAACATGGGTTTAGCGGGGATGTTTGGTGTAGCCTATTATTTGGATTATGGGGATTGTTTGGAATAACTTAAATCTAACGTTTACAATATATATGTTTTATAAAATTATAATGTGCAATTGTAAATTATTACCGTTGGGTTTTTTTTCCCAAGATGATTAGCACTCAGAGTCTCCACAACTGTTGATTGTACCTTTTTATCATCAGATGAAGTCATATCTACAACTTTGTTTGCTTGTGTCTTTTCATCGTCTGATGAATTCACATCAACCTGCAAGTGTTAGAACGATATTTTGATTTTTTGATTTATGAGTTTGACATAATAAAATATTACCAAAATTTAATAAAAATACCTCACTATCAAATTGATATTCATAATAATCAAGCTTGCATATGTTTTTACCGGTTCCAGGTTTCTCTTTCGACAATCTCCAATTGTTGTGTGTCAAACAAACAACCTAAACAGTGCATAAAAACTTACAAACTAATACATATTTTACTACAATGCAAATTAGTACGCAATTGAAATTTTATATAATACCTCATTATCACTATCATGTAAATCAACGTCATCATGTCATCATCAGATATTTTGCATACATATGGATTGTTTTGTTTTTGCTTATTCAAAATTGGAGTAGTTCGATAAGCATTGACACCAGCAACAGTATATATTATGTTTATATTTAACTTTGTAAATCTAACAGAAATAACTGTCAATAATAATAAACACATTTATGTTATAATACCTTGTCATCTGATGGAACAACCTGCAAGTATTAGAAAGATAATTAGATTTTTTGATTGATGAGCTCGACATAATACGAATTTACCCTATTAGTGATACCAAAACCGATATACGCTATTGTAATGCTAACTCATACCATTATATCTTCATCATAGATGTAATTGTCATCCTTTTTCAATGATTCATCGGCCTCCTAGGATTAAAATACACAATATTAGAACACATTGTAATTTATAATACAATAACGCGAGAAAACACTTTACGATAATCTTATGCTAATTCATACCACCTTATCTTCTTCCTGTACATCACTGTTAGTTTTTTTAAGTGTTTCAGACGCACGTGGCTGCTCAGCATATGCTGATATAAACTCAACAAAAGTCGTGTTTATATATATTTTTTTAACCAATCTACGCCGTTTACGTGGTTGTAAAGCAGGCTGCAAAAAAACGAAACAAATGTTTAGGTATTTAATTCTGTTAAAGATAATTGGTAAGTAAGCAGCTATTAAGTTGAGAAGAAAAGTACTCAAACATGTTATTAAAGATACCTTTTCATTGTCTGATATATGGATGATTGGTATGTCCTTGGTTGGAGATGGGGGATCATTTTTTTTGACAGACCAGCATGTCTAGGCTGTAATTATGCTGAACATGATCAAATATTGTGTTTCGTATATAATTTAAATGAATATTTAAGTTAGATATTATACCTCTTCATCGTCTGATATAACAATGATTGGTATATCCTTATTCAGCGAAGCATTAATTGGAGATGGAGGATCATGCTCTGTTTTTCGATTAACCTGTTAAAGTTTTATTAATTAAACTGATTTAAGCTTACATGTTAACAAATAAAACATCCTTAACTTATGCGTATGTACCTTGTGTGATCGTCTATACGACATTGTCTGTATCTTTCGCTATCAACAATCGAAGTTATATGTTCAACAGGTAATATATGGCTTTATTTATAGAGTTTGAAGATGATCATATAATGGAAACCGAATATTTAATTGTTATAATTTTACTATAGATAAAGATTGTGATTATATTTTAAACATATTTTTAGAGTTTATATTATGTAAATTAATGTAGATTACCCTTTAAATATAAACGTGAGGATTTCCTTTTTTTTTATTTTATATATTGGGTGTTTATCCTAAATATATGTATGACTTTATTTCTATCTTTTAATAACTACAATTCGGTTAATTTTATGAATGAATATGTGTTTTACTATAGCTAAAGATAGTGATTATATTCGGTTAATTCATATCTTTTTTTATTTTATTTTTTTATTTTGGGTGTTTATCCTAAATATATGTATGATTTTATTTCTATCTTTTAATAATTATAATTCGGTTAATTTTATGAATGAATGTGGGCTTTACTATAGATAAAGATTGTGATTATACTTTACAAAAAAATGTTTTTAGAGTTTATATTCCACAAATTAAGCTTTAAATAAAAACGTGAAGATGCATTTTTTTTTCTTGTATGGGTGTGTATCCTAAATATATGTATGCTTATATCTCTATCTTTTAATAATTAGAATTCGTTTAATTTTTTGAATGAATATGTGTTGAACATGTATCTACTTAACATATTACTGGGATTGGTTTGTTATATAATATATTTTAAGTGTATTTATTTAACAGATAATTATTTTTGTTAATTAACATAGCATATTCATTTCATTAAAAAGTTTAAACAAAAACACATAATATCTGCTATTATGACAGGTTAATAGTTATTAGGTACTAAACAAAATCAGCATGAAATTAAATGTCTTCTGATGAGAATGACAAATGCATTTCATCATAAGAATAGACCTCTAGATTTTTTTTCTTCCTCCCTGATTTCCTAAAAGGCCTAACTTCTCTCAAGAATTGATTATATTTTCTTCTTTGTTCTCTTTGTCTTGCCTCTGCATCCTTCTTTTTCTCCCACTGCCTTTTTTTAATGGTTGATCTCTCTGAAATCATCCAATCATAGATAGATTCTATGCTTTCTTCTACTTCCTCATCAGAGTTACCTTGTACTTCATCTAGATGGATATTCAAATCAATTTTTTTAACATACATGTAATATTTTTAAATTGTATTTTAGGAAAATAAATATCTGTTAGTGTACCTTTGTTTTCATGCAGTTCATTAACTTTGCTTGCTTCATCATTATTCAATCTGTTGTTAACATGTTGTTAGTATTCATTTTTTTGTGAAACAGATACTATCTTAACATAGATTAGTTATACGATTAGTAGGTTTACCTTGGCTTCTTCACAGTTGTTATATCTTCTCTGTCGTTATTCCTTCCTCTCTTCATAGTGGAAGCCATTTTCGTATTCTTGAAAAAACGAATGATGCGTGCTAAGAGCAGCAGTTTTTTTTTTCTTTTTTCTTTGATAATGTGTATGGAAGTTGGAATGGATTATGATTAAAAGGTATTTAACCACAAAGTAGGGGAAGTTAAAAGGTCAATAATTAATTTGAATTTTATTTTGGGATATATGTATCTCTTTTAAAAATACTGAGATATGCTTTTCCTCATATTTTGAAAGACATTTTCGGATTGCTATTAACATTTGGTTTATTTTTAACACTGCAAAATATACCTTTTTTTTTAAAAAAAATCAGAGTACATGAAATTTTTAAAGTATTCAATTTCATTTGCATATGAAGTGGATACATCCTTTTTTTAAACCTTATCAGGATTAATTTAAGGGATAATTACAAAAATAGACCATGAATCGAAGTGATTTTCTTTTTCTACCCCGTACCCCGGGCAACTGGGCAACTCGCCCCATATGATGACACGTGTCCCCAGTTGCCCAAAAAATGTCAATTGTTGCCCAAAAAAATACACAAGTTGCCCAAAAAATACACTTCCAGATTTCAGTTGCCCAAAAAAGTGTAGGTTGCCCTTGACAAAAAAAATATTTTCCGATCTCGGGGTAGATAAGGAAAATCACTTGGTTGCTTGGGCTATTTTTGTAATTATCCCTTAATTTAATTTTTAAACTTTTTACAACTTAATTAACATATGAACTGGATAATTATTTGTTTATTATAGCTATTCAAAATTCTAAAAAAATAAATAAGGACGAATAAGTATACAACATCGGAAATGATATGTGGTGCTTCTTAAAAATTAGTCTATGGTAATATGCATACTCAAAAAAATTAAAAACATGTAGCCTTTATTATTCAAATAACCAAAACAACAATTCAAATAATGAGCAATTCGAATCAGCATTTGATGATGGTGATGCCATTGAAATAATGAGCAACATTAAGGCACAAACTTGGCAGTACAAACCATATACGCAGTAGTACTAACAATGTTAGTAACCATGAGCAGTACAAACCTTCTGAACTGGCAGTACTAATAACCTTCGAGCAGTACAAAGTAGTCACACAGCAATACCAATATACCCATAACAGTCCATCAGCATATACTGATTGGTTCGAGCAGTAAAATAACATTCATAACAATGATAACTTGTAAATGTTTTGGTGCAAAAAATACTAAGAATATTCATAACAATGATAACTTGTAAATGTTTTGGTGTAAAAAAAACAATACGAATATTCATAACAATAATAACTTGTAAACCGTAATCAAAATGTTCAAAAATACTAAAAACAGAACCGAACATCAATCATCCTTTTGCTTGTCGTGCTCATTAAAGTCATCGGCTGGTAATTTATCATCACATGTTGCTGGAATACTGTTATTGTGACTTGGCGTGCCATTGCCTGCATCATCCAATCGAGTAATAGTATCGCCTGTAGCACCAACACACAATGTTGGACTACCATCAATTGTATCCACGGACGGAACTATAGCTTCATTTCTCGGTTCCTGATACATTTTGTCAGAAGAAATAAAAGTTTAGATTGTATTGTTTGTTAGAATTCAATGGTGTTTATTGACATTTAAAAATACGATAACTAATACCTCGTCGTTTTCAGCAGATTGTGTTTCTGCTTCATCTTCCGAACACATAGAGTCATAGTCCAAACCCTGAACATCATCATCGTCGTCCTATTTTGAATCATGTAAAACGATTAATATATACTTGATTGTAAGCATACCTCATTGTTAAGTATATTAAAATAATAAATGAATTAAACCTCATCTTCCATAAAGCCATTCTTGAAATAGTTGATTGTATCAACATCTTCAGTCACCTTTTCAGCTCGATATATATAACTATTATTGTTGTTGTTAAAGTCAGAAAATAAAATTTTGAAAAGATATTTCCTCCCAACAATCTGATTAAGGTCTTCTGGAAAGTACTCCTCTGTGTTCACGCCTTCTTTTTCCATGATCTCCCACGCTGTTACATTTGTCATCTCATGTACACTCTTGTCAAAAATCACGACTTGCGCAGTACCACTATCATCAAATATGCGCACAATGATTTTGAACCTACAAATATAAAATATTTATCATCAAATATAAAATACGTAAACCGTTGCATTATTTACTATATATTTACGTACGGATTCTAATACTTATATATATGTAGATATGTTGATTCACATACCTAGAAACAACTGCATATGTTTCCCCATGTTTCTTACAATACCACGACTGTTTCGCATTCTTAATGCCTGACTTGACTTTCGAAACAATCGGTATTACTCTAGTACTGCATGCCTTGCAACCTGTATAAACCCATCCATTTTCATATTGTATACTATGCACTCTTGCATAAACTACACAATGTGATTCCTGAATTTAAATACAAAATCGTATGTCAGCATTACTAATGTGGTTTAAATCAGTGATACAATAAGATTTATATTATATTTAAATTAATAAATTGTATCTGACAGGTTCAATGGTCCGAATCGTTCCAACAGTTCTCTTCACACAACCGTGCATGAACTTTGCAGGCGTAACAACAGGTTTGTCAATTGAATACTCTTCAATTCTGAACTCCCCTGCATTATATCCATCCTGCTCTTCATATCAGTGACATGTATAAATAAGTTTTCCAATAAATGTAACAGGTAGTTAGTTCAAAGATAAAACACATATAGCACAACATCAATGTAATTACCTCTTCCGGAAAGCCAACAACTGTGGCACATCTCTGTTTATAAATATTCTTGTGCCAAACAAAGCATTATGTATTGACGGCTTGTCTGTGTTGTGCAACAGAGAAACATAATGTTAAAAACTAATAATGTGAATTAAAAATCTTACCCTTGTGTCCAAAATCTCAATACACAACGACAAAACTTACTATCCCAATATTTCACTTTTCCTAACATCAAGAGGATGTCTATATGGCCAAGTTCATCACGCTTGTTTTCATAGCCATTCCACAGTAATGCCCAATTGTCCCAAAACGTACAGTCGATTCTTAAAGATCTGCATAGCATAGTGTATATTCAATCCATGATTACAATTCAAATCTACTCTATATACATTATTTCAAATAAAATGGGAATGTGTAAAATATACATACTCGGCGTCTTCAACGAAAATTGTCCTTCGTATCTTAGGACCACCAGCATTGTTCATTGTCACTATTTTTCCAATAGCTACGACCGTACCAACAATATCTGGAAAAAATTTCTTATAAAAGACTGCAAACAAACGTTTCAATAATGTCAAATGTTGCATACACTTTTTATAAAAAACACATACCAACACAATCATGTTCGTGGTACTCATTTTCTGTATCCAGAAGACTCGAGAATGGCTCATTAACGAACCCAACAAAGTTGTCATCGATGTGATCAATCCGGTTAACCTCGGTGCCTTTATAAAAAGATATTTTCCATTGATTTGGTAACAAAGGTAATCTACCAGCATTTTCTGCTACTCCAAAATTAGATATTATGTAACATTGTCCCTCTTGTAAAAGAGGCTCGAATTTGTACATAAATTCCTTCTTGATGTAAATTTGAATACGGTTTGACTGTATATACAATTCAAGTATTAATGATATATATAATAAATATATACGAATATAAATAATTATTAACTTAATCTATGTTACCTCTTCATCCTGGAAAACACAGTCGAGACTATAAGGATCATGTTCTTCACCAAGTTTGTGTGAATGCTATACGGAGATGCACCTCCCTTTTATAGCCATGTTTAAATTCATCGGATTGATATCTTTAATGAGAGTCATTGTTCGCTCTCTCATTACTAAATATAAAAAACCAATAACATATTAGTTTTTTTTTTGCACTCTATTAAAATCACAATGTATAATAAATCGAACATTTTAAATAAACCTGTTGTAGAACTTTTAACAGTGGTCCTTCCATTGGTTTTCCTTGGTTGAGAATTCCCTCCTACAACTAAACAAAGATACTATGACCATGTAATGTACATAAATCAATTATATCAAATTAGACATTATTAATAATCTTAATACAAAACCTGTTGAAAAGTTTCCATAAGACGATGTGTGCATCACAGTTTTTTTGCTCCTACGTGAGGGTACAGCCAAAGAGGTTGATTGGTACCTCAAATCTTTTTGTTGATTTCTAATGTAGGACAACCCTTTAGATTCAAGATTTGAGTTTGCTGCCCCTAGCAAGAATCATAAAGCATATTATTGTATAACATATATTTATGAAATATTGGAGGTTTTAAAATAAATATTCATACCTGATGGTGGCTCAAAGGTCGAAGAATCAATCTTAGAACTTTCATATGTGGAATGAGCCTCAAAACATGCTGATTGACTCTTAGTTCTTCTTTTCAATGTTTGACCAGATCCTGTCATTTAGTTTAGATAGATTTAACATAATTTAGAATAAACAAACATAGTTAATCAGTAAATTATAATCACAATTTATAATACGGAAACAAATAGTTTAGAAACACATTACCCACATGAAGTGGTTGTGACTCAAAAGATGATGAGCCCTGTCTAAATCTTCTCTTTGCAGGTGGTTTAGATGCTGAAATAATTAACGATATATAAACACGGTGTATTATTAGTTCAAACAAAACATTATTGAATACACTACCTTTAGATTGTGCAACAACATTAGAAACAGTTGTTCTAGATAGTCTACCAGGTGTATCACTCTCGAATATGGAATTTTCCAATTCAGAAGAGGAAGATTGTTGAACCAAAGTTGCTGATTTGCCCGATCCTTCACTTTCAACCATTGTCACCCTTTGTGGATGATTACCTGTTACAGAAGCATAAGTATACGTTGTATCAGTATTAAAGGTAATGCACAAAGGTTAATGCACAATACCTGTAAACATATACAACAATTTGATACCGATTTAGCAGGTATAAATTAACTAACACATTAAAAAACCATATATAATGTATATAAATAAAAAAATTAACAAATCTAATACTGTTTGATGTTGCAACAACATTTGAAACAGGGTGGACAGTTCTTCTGCCTGTTGCAGCAGAATCATGTTGTAAAACGAAATAGAATAATATACAATGAATGTAAAACTATGTAACAACAAAATACCTTGTGAAGGGGTCTTAGAATTTATATTCTGCACATTATTATTCTTGTTTGCTTCAACAACTAAATCCAGTTAAAAACAATTATGGTGTAAAAAATTAGAAAAACTCTACAACAACATGATACAGACTTAACAGGATTTATAATAAACAATCATAATTAATCGCTACATTAAAACAACAATTTATAATATGAACATAAATGGCCGTGTCTGTCTTTCACTTTCAACCAATGTTACCATTATTAGTGCACAATGCATGTAAACATATAAAACAAATTGGCATTGTTTTAAAAGTTGTAAACTAACCAACACATCACAAACACACTGTATAATCTATATGAATAAAAAAAATTAACAAAGCTAATACCTGACGATGGTGTAAGAACGCCTGAAACATGTTGGATAGTTCTTCCGTCTGCCGTACCAGAATCATGTTGAGGATCAACTGATACAGAATTAATATGCATGGTATTATTCTTGTTTGTTCCAAAAGCTATAATCAATTAAAAAACGGATAAAAAAAATTACAAAGCTAAAAATAAACAAATCTAATACCCGATGATGGTGTAACAACAGCTGGAACATGTTAGAACAGTTGATAATGAATCAAAAACAGACATGCTAAAGTAAAACAAATTAATGTACAATGCATGTAAACCTATATAACAACAAAATACCTTGTGAAGTGGTCTTAGAATTTCTACTATGCATGGTAGTATTCTTGCTTGTTTCAACAGCTATAACCAATAAAAAAAAATTATGTAGACAAACATTAGATTGATTCTATAACAACGTCAATAAGAGTATAACAACACAATGAAAAAAATAACCCGTTAAAAACATATAACATTAATAAGAACATAACAACCCAATGAATAAATTACTCGTTAAAAACATACCTTCTGAAGGAGCACCTGTGTTTTTATTCTCAGATACTTTTGCAAGCCGTGTAGAGTGTCTTTGGCCCTGCATAATGCGATATACTTTTGTAGATGCAGCTTTTTGATTTTTGATGTGAGAACAATGGTTACATTATGATGTATATATAGTGCCAACCCAAGATAATGATATAAAAAAGGTTTTGATAAACACGTATCTTAAATATAGGAACAAAAGATCTACACAAAATACATTCTAAACTTATCTTCCAAATTATATCTTCTATAATTTAAACATATTTTCAAAAAGATTCGGTATAGACTATATCTTCTAAAAATTAAACATACCTTTCAAAAAATTCCGATATAAACATTCATATGGAAGATTATATTTAAAGTTTTGGATGTTATATCTCAAAAATTAAATTGGTCTAATGGTAATGATCCTCATCAATCAGTTAAACAATCTAGAGTTCAAATCCTGCCAATTTAATTTTTACAATCTAATTTTAATTAAAAAACGAAATTTTATTAAAATAAATCCTGCTTAGGTGGCAAAAAAAATTCAAAATTTTAATGAAATCTTGCTTATTTGGCATTATGACATGGCATTTAAGCATTTGACGACGTCATACGCATCTTGTTATATATATATATATATATATATATATATATATATATATATATATATATATATATACTAGATCCAAGACCCGCCCCGATGGGGCGGCTAGCTTTAAAAATTTTATTATACGATAAAATTAATAGTAAAATAAGCATGAATGTGTAGTCACATCCATGAGACGAAAATGAATAAAATAAAGATGCCATTATCAAATAAAAAAAAGTATCAAAAAAATAAGAACGTTAAACAAAACGTAACGTTGAAAACAACCGAATTACATATAGTTTATAATCTATGAAGAACTTCTCTATATACAACGTCGGTTGTAGAGTTGGTGTAGTTGCCGTCTTTGTCACAACACAAAACTTTTAACCTTTCTTGCTTTTTACTCTTAAAACGGCTACATAAACTTGTTCGTGGCTACATAAAGTTATCACAATGCAAAATCAATTAAAAAAGAAATTGGCATATATGCAGTATTACTTTATCATGTTTACCCACTTAGTAGATGTCTCTTGTTCATTATAGTCGCTAAGATCAATGTCGTTACACTTGACACTACCAGAATAAGCTTCATTCACAAAATTCATCTCATCAGAGTAACCCATTAATACGGAAGTCATTTCAGTCCATTTGATAGAGTCTTGGTTAAAAAATTCACATCCATCATCCTGTTAAAGATTATGACAACAAACTAAACTCATGTATCACATGTATATAATCATGATATACACGGTTAATTAAAAGAAAATGATAAATCTGACACTTAGTGACGACAAATGTTAGTCAAAATATATGAGGAGATAATACCTTAATACAATAAATTCCTTCCTTTATTTTGTTAGAAGTTACATAGAACCACTTCCTTTATATCACACCAGTTGGTACCAACTCATGTTCATCATATAGACATTACGTTTCATATGAAAAAATTGACGTCACTATCGGGTTTTCGAACATTATCTTCATTTGTTCTTGACTCCAACAAAAGTCCTAATGTTAAAAGCATCTTGGACGGTTCAGCAACTTCACCACTTCCATAGATTCCTAAAGCAACTTCACCACTTCCATAGACATTTATTGAATGAAGAGGAGTGTGCCCATCCATAAACTATTACGATTTATCTCACAGATTTATGCCCATGCCTATCGCTACTGTTTAGAAAATCATTTACGAATAAGAAATAATATACATGTTAAGATGACGACCATAATTTATCTGTTAAAGTTGATTTAGCAAATATTCTCCATAAGCTTTGGCAGCTGTATAACCATATAGATTCTTTAGGTTCCGCTAAAAGCTCCATTTGAGTTCGCCCATAAGCTTTCTGCAGCTCGGTTCCTGCAGGACTCCCATCAAGTAAATATGTCTAAAAAAATATAGATTTATCATCTTGAATATAACTTTAAACCAAATATAGCTTTATATAATCATCACCAAAATATTATCCAATGTTTAAAATCAATGTTGATTACTTGATTTGTCACAATGTTTAAATTATTTAAGGTCAAAGTATTTAGACGCGGATAAATAGGTACGAAGTCACTAAGAAAATTGATTAGCAGATAACTGTATAATACTAATCACATTCTAATTTGATTAGTCTCCCGTGAAAATTGTAACCCTTTTTATTTGCGAAAGTGCTATGAAATACCGAATACTTTTATACTTTTTGAGAAGCTTTGGCTCTGAATTACCAATTTGCACATTATCATCATCCCATACTCTTTGTGCTGCAAATTTCTTGAAAAGTTCTCTTTTTTAATCATCACTAACATTTGCTTATAGTCAAAAGTTTCAAATAGGTATTTTTTAAAAGCAGATGTATTGGAGATTGCAACATTTAAGAGTTAAGAAAGTCTAGAATATCATACCAGCAGGTCATATGGTTGCATCCATGCATGAATTCTATCATCCTCTCAAATATCTACCTGTAATGGTCACATATAAATAATGCTTTACCTCTAATTGATGAAAAAAATAATATAACAATATAGCTGAAAAGAGAACCCGGTTGATAGTGTATTTTAATTACATAAAACCATCAAGATAATATTGGAATTTTTTATTACTACTGAAGTAAGCAAATGGTGTATAGATATTTGGCTAAACGTGTTTATGGTAAAGCAAGTCATGCCCGTCTCGACCCATACAAATTTTATAGCCATTCTGACCCACCCATCCAACCTATCCCACCCATCCATTTTGTCACTTTCAAAATAAAAAGTTCTTCTTTACCTGAACAACTTCGGTTCCACCATCTTGATTAAGCTTGTCAAGTATTCGGTTTCTTCTTTAGTGAAGGAGCACCGGACACTAACATCTCTTGGATCAAGTCCCAAACTTCAGCCTGAAAATTACATCAATTATAAATCCCGCATATCATCACAAAAAGAATGATGAAAATTACATCAATTATAAGTATCTAGCATGCACAAATTCTATCATTTTTATCTAACCAAACGAACGATTGATGTATATTCTTGTTTATATTTTGTAAGTATAGCTGTAATGAACTGCTATACCTGATCTTGCAAGTGAGATATATCAGATTGCCACCATAGCAATCCTGAAAGAGTTGAAACAGGTATAACATGACAAATCTTGAGAGGTGAAAAGAATTTGTGTCTCCTTTCTGTAACACCTCTTATAAGCAAAACTGTGACTTGTCGCCACCAAATCGTTGTCCATGTTTCGGGTTTATTGCTTTCTAAAACATCGTTCACGTGATCATCAACTTCTAATACTTCAGGATTCTCAGCCAGATTAATCCGATAAGCCAAAGCCAACTTCTGCTTGACTGCAATTTGACCCAAATTATCAACTAAAAAAATGCAATAATTATGAGTAAGATCGTCAGCATTGCTTCAATCTATACATGACTCTCTGATTTGAACTTTTCTTATTTTTTCTTTACGACAACCCTTAATATAAGAGATATAAAATCTAATAAGTAAGAATAACTCATACCTCGACAGCAGCATCGAATGTCAAAAGTACATAGGTGCACCAAGTGTAGGAGTTATAACTCCTGCTTTTTCTCGATCCTTATGATCTAGTACCTCCAATTTGAATATAATAGTCTCAAACGTGTCCCAATTACCAAATCAGCATCAGAAAGGCAGAAATATGTATAAAACTTAAGACTGGAAAATTAGTTTTCAACTGGAAGAATCTTTCCTTCCTTATTGTACTATTCCAGCCAATCTTCATCCTCATTGTCAAAATTACACTCAGCAAATGTAGCAGCCAGTCCATTCACTCGTTGAGCGATTGTTTTTAGGCCTCCCGGTTCATGGTAAACAGCGTACATAGCAGTCATGTTTGCAAGCAATGCCTACATAATAACTGAATATTTAACTACAAAACGATGAGGAAATAAGTGTATCAATCTTTGACTACTTATACACATATGCATGATTCTTGACCAGGGTATACATTGTCATGTCCATTTTTTAATGTGAATGCACATTTAGTTTGTTTCAGAACATAAATTCAAAGACAGACTGATATGACCAAAACAAAGACAACGGTGACAATATAAGATGTGACTAAAATAGGTAATGCCAAACACCCTTTAAAATTTTCTAATCCTGCAAACCTTTCTTGTTACAACATAATTGTGAGTGTTTTAAGAAAAGAAAAAAAAATACCTGAGTCGCATGAAGAATCTTAATGCACTTCAAACCAACCCATCACTCATCCACAAAAAATTTCTAACATCTGTAACAACGGACAACTACATATTTTAATTGATTTAAAGCACTATAACTGCTAATCCAAGTACACCATTAATAAAGCGAAATAGTGGGCCATGAATCGTAAATTCAAGTGGCGAGTGCCCTAAAATTTAGTTTTATTACCACTTTACCATATTCAAAAAGTAAAAGTTAAAGAAAAATTATTGCTAAAAGCAACAAAAGAGTTTATGTTTTCGAAAAATATGGGTAACCACAATGTAATTATAAGAAGACTCCAAGGTGCAAGTTAAACTTTAAATTTTGAGCTAACAGATTGTTAAAATCAGTTACAGTCCTATCGAGTGTCGTCAATCTTCTATAGCAAACATTCTGAGACCTTTTTGTTTAGTTTCTTACATATTTTTTAGAGTTATGTGCATGATAGTGGTTGCAAAATGGGCAGGTTAGATAATCGGCCAAATACGTAATTTATGTGGGCATGCAAAAACCATAGTTTTAGGGGTCCGTCAAACTGGGATAGGTCGGGCAGATCATAACCAGTTAACCACACTTGAATACATGTCAGATGACTTTCAATACTTCCAACCGATTTGACCCGTGATAAATAAACATATTACTACCTTCCAACCAATAAGATAAAATACGGGATAACTTATACCTTCTAGTGATATCCTCCCAAGTAAGGTATTCATTGTCGAGACCGTAGTAAAGATAGATCGTCGCTCTCTTATGTTGGCCTATAGTCGTTTTAATGAGATTTCTTAATTCCTCCTGCAAAAATGAAGCAGCAGTAAGAATATATTAGTTTTTCTAATTGGGAATTCTGTATAGATTATCACATACATTAGGTGTTTAGCGGAACATATTAGGTACCTTGAGACCCCTTCATCTATTACATGCCATGTGTTGTATGGGCAATCGTCCGCAATGTACTGCAAAAATTACAGAATAGAGGTTAATAATATATAACCGCAAAACCAAATTTGAAGCAACTTGACCACTTAGAAATAAGTTTCGACACTAGATACTAACACACATCACAATATTTATACTAAATATGAGCTTTCAATAAATACATCCATATAATTCACCATTCATAGTATAACTACTTTTATAAGTGCATCTTTACAAATATATCCCAACATTATTACAAATACAAATAAAAATACATGAGTTCATCATGGTAGTGATAGTAAAGGATTTATTCACGAAAAATAGAGATCACATAGATGAATGGATATTCAGAGGCCATATAATGTTCCAAGGTTTAATAGTTTTACAGGAGCGAAAAGTATTAATATATACATGAACTTGCAAAAGGCAACACTTGCTAAAGGTAACACTGATTGGATGGATAGATCAATAGAAGGTTCTACAGAAAGTTAGAAGGACACGAAAAAAAGTTCAGTTATGTTCGTTTCTAAACAATACAGATTCGATTACATTTACTCTACAATATGCCAACATGTACCGTTCAATTCCTATAGCGATTTAGCGACTTAGTTTCATGCGTAGGGGCCAGAAATAGCTACGTACAACTACAATGATCATGGGTACAATGGGTACGGGCATGTTACAATGTACCATTACCATAGTGAATTAGATTGAATTCATCCGATCACACTTTGACACAATTTGTCATATAATTTAACTTAATTGGCATAATGATCCTTTTCACTATAGACAAACCAACTGACTTAATTACTTGATTGTTAAATGCTGGATTAGCTAAACCTGTATCAGTTGGGTTTTCAAGCAGTGTCTACTCCCATTGCAGCATTAGCTAAACCTGTATCAGTTGGGTTTTCAGAAGCAAAATAGTGATTAATTTTGTGTATTTGAAAACGGGTGAAACATAATTAGGAGCAGCTCGCAGGTTGCATAATAATGTTAGATGACTACTGACCAATCCTACCCATTTGACTCCAGCAAGAATAGTCTTATTAACAACATGGCCTAATAATATTCTAGCAAAAATTAGCCGTGAGATCTCATGAAATACACTCATTCTGCGACACATCAACAGCAAAAAATAGCAAGAATACATCTTAAGATTTAATTGTTCCAACCAAAATCAGTAGCTACACATACTTTTTTGGTTGAAAATGAGTTAGAATTCTAAGCGTACACCATGATTTTAGGAGCATCAGTCAAGTATTAGCAACTTTCTGCAGTCAAATCTAGGTTCACCCTCTCATTGATGTCAGCTCCAGTAACTGCTTTCTCAGCTATACGCCTACGCCTTGCTTCCTGGAAAAAAAATCATTCCCATTTACCTTCGTTTGCTTTAAGAAAAATGGAGAAACGTGTGTTAATGGGTCCCTTTATATTGATTTTCGATTAGCAAACTTTAATTAAATCTTTAAAAGGGGTTGTTTGGGATTGATTATCAGAACAACTTGTAATATTAGATGCTTCTAATTTCACATTGAACAACCCTTTATATTGATTTTTGATTCGCAAATCCTGACAACCCCTTTATAAGCAGTAACAAATATGCAATCCCAAATAACCTCTTTATTATCATCAAAAAACAAAAAAAATTATTCATTATCATCATCCAGGTTAAAATAAAAACATGTAATTGAGACAAAAAATTATCAAAATAAAATTTAATAACCTGTAATTGATAATACCACGAATTAGGCGTCAATTAGGTCTCTAAAATAATTTTCCGACAATAATCGACCCACTTATTCCACCGGAACACGCTCCCTTTTAATCCTCAAAACGAAACCAAAATTATATATATATATATAAAAAAAAAAAAAAAAAAAAAAAACGAATCTGTATAATTCAATTGATAATAATTCATTCGTTAATTATTAGATATTTGTTTTAGAGCGTTTTCTGATTGAGTTATTTGTGATGGATGTGAATTTCATTTGTTATAGAACGGTTTCAGATTGATGAATTTTTTATGGATATGATTTCGATGTTGTGTTAGGGTTTGTAAAAGGGGATCTGAGTGAAGGAGTTGTTTTTGAGAGAATGTGTGTGTGTGTGTGTGTTTTTTTTGTGAAATCAAATGAGAGCAGGATTTGAAATCAATATAGAACTCATATTTGTCATAGAACCAATAAACCAATCCTAGCCATCTATTTTTCATCTAAATTAATAAAAAACCATTTTTCACCTTTTTTTTAAAAACAACATATTTTGCAAACGGTAAATCTTCAAGCTACAAAAAATACACCATCGCGACGAGAATTAAATTATCTTTCTATAGTTATGCATTATTATATACTTTCGACGAACTTTTTTTTTCAAAATTTTCGCACAGAAAAATCACATGTGATTCTTAAAAATCACATATGATTTGATTTTTACAAATCACATATGATTTTTCGAATCACATGTGATTCGTAAAAATCACATGTGATTTGATTTTTACAAATCACATGATTTTTACGAATCACATGTGATTTTTCTGGGCGGAAATTTTGAAAAAAAAAAAAAAAAAAAAATGGTCGAAAGTATATAATAATGCATATCTATAGAAAGATAATTTAATTCTCATCGCGATGGTATGATTTTTTTCACGTAACGATTAACGGTTTGCGAGATATTTAATTTTTAAAAAAAATGTGAAAGTTTATTTTTTTTATTTTGATAAAAAAATGAATGGTTGGTTCTATGACAAATATGAGTTCTATATTGAACTTTTGCCATGAGAGCAGAGGTAGGTGTTACGCCAAAAAACGTTAGGAAAAAAATGGACAGTTGTGATAGATCACATTTTACACGTGAAGGTTGATTAGAAATTTTCAGGGAGAAATTGTAGGCCAACACTCCTTTATAACATTTTGAAACCCGTATGTTTATCCTTTTGACCTTTTTATCTCAAGACCTCTATCATGTACTCGCATACATCATAACTTACCTTGGATCAAAAGTTTTGACAAATTAAATTTCAGCTGTCTGTACTCTTAACCCTTATCTATCCCATTCTTGTTACACTAGACCAATTAAGTTCTTTTTATCAACCAAACCAACCCCATAAAAGATAACTACCACCACTTTTTACATTCAGTCAGAACCTACCCTGTATATCTGATTTAAAAGATGTCCAATCCTAATTTATATCACAATCTCATGAACTCTAGTCCTTTTTGTAATCCTTTGGTAAGGCCTGCCCTTAGGATTTACAAAATTGTCCCAATTGATTATCAGTACTTAATGGCAATATTCTAAATTTCAAACACACAAACATATAACTTCTATGAACAACAAACTACCAACAGACAATAGCAGCAAGTACATCATAACTAGCAATCAGATGCGTAGTAGTAATTCCATAGCCTGTACGATAACATCAACATCCGCATCTATACAAAAACTGCAGAGAACCCGTCTCCGCGCCCTAAGTCATTTGTTCAAACACCTAATATTAATCACTATCAGTCTTGACCTAAAAGTTCATTAGAATATAAAAGGCCGTGGAGATTTTGGATTGGGAGTATATCGAAGCACCAAACCAAGTTTCGGCCTTTTTACCAGACTTGTGATTAGTTGGGTTTATTCATTATAGTCTTGACTGTGTCTAGGATACGGAAAAAATCATAAAACAATGAAGATTGTTCCCCTTCGAGTCCGTCTCTGCTGACCCTGTTACCACCAGCCAAATTGTTGCACGGACTGCCACCAACAACAAGATCAAACACACCATATAGTTTTATCAATTTTTCAAGTTGGTCACCATGCAATTTTTGAACATCATCAAGGTGGACTAGATTGCCCTTCTGATTTGTCTGCTCCCACCAGCTCCTCACTATGTCTCTGTTGGCTTCCGAGAGCTCAACGGACACCACGTTTTTTAGGGGAACCCCAAGCCTATGGAGAGCCACCTCGGCACCTCCAATACCCGAAAATAGAGAGAGTACGTTGATACCGTTTGGGAAAATTTTCTTCAATACACTGAGATGGTAGGCTACTGTATCCACCTGAGAAAAGAGGATATTAAATGCACAGTTAGATGTTTATGTGGATTATTTTGTTAAAAAATAACTCATATTAGATATCACTAACTAGTATATTACAGAAGCAGTTTCAATAAGGAATGTGGGTTGCTGTAGATTATGTAAATAACCCATTTACTTGTAAATGGCTCAATTTGGGTTGTGTTGTATCTAAAACGGGTCAAAGTAAAAAAACAAAACAAAAAAAGGGTACAGGAAAAATAAGTCGAACTGGTCAACTGGGTTAAAAGTCTCCTAAAGTCTGATACAAACCTACTAAATTGTTCTGAAATTATAATTAATTACTTAACTATAAAAGAACTAATTGATGGACAGAAAAGTGGTAGTGGGTCAACCCAACCCATTCGGTTGTCTCAACCCATACTAGATATGACGGGTTTCAAACCTAACTTGTATTGACCCATTGCCCAACCTACACATATTGCCACCTCTAATATAATCCGAAGAACCTACTTTGTTAAATGACTCGTATAGTTTGGGATCACCGGAGCATGACATAATCAATTAAGTAGAAGACCCGAGAAAAAGTATTTTATAATAGCAACTGAAGAGTTAAAAGTTCACCAAGTTAAACCCCAAAAATGCAATGGAGACATGGACACACACACCCAGTGGGAGGGGATAAACTGATAAAGATACTTGTAGAGCATATTCTGGTTTTTAAGGTCCAACCTATAACTGCTCCGGTTTCAAATTCATATAGAACTTTGTTACAATTCGGCACCAACAACTTTTTATGGTTAATTGCAAAGTCTCTGAAATTTTATTTATAATCTTTTCCAGTTTGTTATAATTCATATTAACTTTGAAGTAAATAACTTGCTTGCAGGACCATAAATAGTCAAATTACTTTTCTGGGACAAAGATACGTATACATAAACATGAACAGGACAGTTACACAGATATTCAAATAGAATTAAAAAATAATAATAATAATAATAATAATAATAATAATAATAATAATAATAATAATAATAATAATTAAAATAAAAAATAAAAAAAAAAATTTAAAAAAAAAAAAAAAAAAAAAAAACAACTATAAATTAATACCTGAAATGAGTTACCGAGAGATTTATATCTATCCGTCCGACTTATCCCCCCTCCCCTCGTATGATTTCTAGGAAACCCAAGTAACATTTCCACCTCATCAGGCTCTAAAGTAGCAAGCTTGTTTTTACCAACCCAAACTAAGTTCCATCTTCGACATTCATCAAGAACATACTTCTTCACATGATCAGGCGGTTCGTCACCCCACTTCTCTAGAGCCTTGCGGAGCCTGTCCGTCAATTTTGCGCTTCCATATGCAGTCTGAAGGCAGTTGAGGTTTGTACGCTTATCCCATGCAGGCCACCATCTCTTTGTTACGTGTAATGCACCATGTATCGTACGAGGTTGCAGCGGAAGAAGAGGAAATCTGTTATCTATTGGCAGATTATGAACATATCCCCTTTTTCTTGCCGCTGCACAAAAGTACTTTGAATCCACAAACTCAGGCGCTACGTCGAAAAGGAATCGAGAAATTGTATCCCACACTCCTTTCGGAGCTAACGCCACATTCTCATAGTAGAAATATGGAGGTCCAATGGCTGCATCGGGGAGTGTTCGGTGAGTCACAATTTATAAATTATTAGCACTGGTTTAAAAAAACGTTGTGAGGCGGCGCCTCGAGGCGCGCCTTGAGGCGAGGCGGCCGGAAAACGTATATGAGGCGGCGCCTCTGGTGGTTTACTTGGAACGTAGGCCTCGGTTGGGTGAGGCGGTGGTGAGGCGGCGAGGCGGGTACGAGGCGTAGTATTCTTTTTTTGGGCGGGCCACTAAAAATTGGAGGGAAAATTGGAGCCAATTTACTTTATGGCAGACAAAAATGGAGCCAAATACATTCCAGTCAACAGTCAACACATCCAATTAATAATTCAATTACCTACTATTCCACTCACTACATCCAATTAATTATTCAATTAAAAGATCCTATCCAATTAATAATCCAGTTAATACATTATACATCCAATCCAATTCTGGTCTTAGAATAAGACATATAATTTATATATATTTATTATGCTGATCTTATGAATACATTTATTATGCTGATTTTATAAGACATATAATTTATATATATTTTTTTTAATTCCGCCTCGACCTTACGCCTCGGTCCGCCTCGAGGCTTACGCCTCTTGAGGCAGAGGGAAAACGCCTCGAAACCCGCCTCCGTTTTTTTAAACCTTGCATCGGGGAGTGTTCGGTGAGTCACAATACTGGATTCGGATGGCACACCAAAGCCTATCATGGGCTTTGGAATACGGATCACTTCCTCTTCTTCGGTTAATGGTCCCTTCTGCTTCTTTCTTTTCAACGCTTCTTGATACATTTTCCTCTTAAGTTTTGGGTTCACAAAGACTTTGGGTTTCTGATTTCATGCCAAATAATCAAAGTAAGAGCAAACTATCTAAGTACACAAATACTACACTAATCAAATATGATTATGTTAGAGAGCTAGAGCACGTGTTGAAAAGATATGATTAGCTAAAAGAATATAAGCATAAAACATCCTATATCATGTTATTAAAAGAATATATTACTGATGACACAAGGTAACTTTTGTATCATATTTGACACGATAACTATTTATAAAAGGAACCAAATTATAGACAAATGATGTCCCGGGTCAACCCGAAAAAGAACTGTTCCGGCCCGTCAACCCCAACCTGCTACCCTCCCAAAGTTCCACCTCTTTTATTTTATTAGTTTCCAGGAACATAATTAACAAGAGTAAATACCTCTTCTTCAAAAAATGCAGCTTCTGTCTTTGCCATTTGGGCAGCGGTTATAAAATCAGTCAGCTCTGCGATTGAGGCATCGGGACCTGCAAAAAGGGTAAACAAACAGCAAGGTTCATAAGTACATAATAAGTTCTTATTGAAATGTTATCCAAATAAATACAAAGTTACATTCCTATAGCTTTTAGGTTTTAGCACGATAACTTTTCTAGTGTAGGAAAAATTGCATAGTTATTCTCTAAAATGTAAACATCAGTCATACATACCACATCTCGCCACTGCTGCTGAAGCCTCTTCTACTGTATATCCCATACTTGCCAATGATAATAACATTTGCTCATTTTCAGGCAGAGACTGGTTATCCTGTACAAGATAGATGTCAAAATCCAGATATGTTTTAAAGATTTAAGAATTACATAAAAATATAATATACAAACAGAATTAGTTTATAATGATGTTTGTTGACTGCGTCACTGTGACATATCATCAGGGAAGCATATGGAATCTAAGTAGCATGTACTAATTAACTAAGAGACTAGTAACTCATATTTATTATTTGCACCATCCTTTCTTAAGAACCTGTTATTTAGCAAATTGTTAATATCTTTTTCCGATCTTAAGACAGGAACCAAGTTCTTTTGGTCTTAAATTAATTTTCAAAACAGTAATAATAAGCAAAGCCACATAACAATAACTGATCAGAACCTCTGATAATCCGGAGTGAGGGTTGAACCAAACTAATTGCAAGTCTGTTACTATACGTTGTATGAATGATATTAGTCAGAAACAAAAACAAAACCAAGAAGCAAGAAAATATTATGTGTGTGCTCAATACAAATATACTCACAGTAATTTCACTCTCAGACAAGCTGTCATCTTCAGAGAAACCATCAAGAAGACTCTCGTCATAGTCAGAAGACAACTCATCGTAATTAACACATTGTTGCTGACTAGAGCTGGCATGATATGTGTCAAGTTCCTCTGGAGCCTACAAGACAATAATTAACATTAGATACTTCAGATTAAAGCACAATATACATTGGTAAAATTTTGCCTTGTAAGGTTTTTGTTGAGTATTCAGACATACCATTTGTGAATATGTAAGCAGGCTTTCCAGTATCTTCTCGGTGTCATTTTCTTCTACACATATGGAAGAACAAAGGTGTAAGGGATTATCTCCCAGACAAATCTATTCTTAAATAAATATATAATCCTAACATATACCGTTTTCTTTAATCGCTCTGGTGACTAATTCCTCAGGGAATCCCATATCCATGAAATGCTGAACAGTGTTCAAGTTTGAAGGCCCACTCGATGAACTCGCCTTAAGACAAAGAAAGATAAAGTTACCTTTGATGCAGGACAACAAATTAACATACTACAGAGTATATAAAATAAAGATCAATAGAGTAAATTTATGTATATAACCTAGGTACTCCACATAGCTTATTTTACCAAAAGAACATGGAAGTATTAAATAATAGAAATTAGCCTAGACAAGTAACTACCTCTCCATTGCTAATAATAGCAGCATTCCTATTAACCAATGTTGAACAAGATGTCGAGGCTATGTTCTGGATTTCAAGGTCATAATTAGTATCCAACTCAATATTAGCATTCTCCTCATCAGAAACATGACCATCCTGTACAGTGAAATTAAATAATAAGAAGAAAACAAAACAAAAAAAAAAAAACAAATTAGAATAAGGTAAAAAAAAAAAGACTATCTCACATGGTAGAACCAGTTGACATAGAACCTAAGTAACTGGCAGCAGCTGCCCACCAGTTGCTCGTTCAATATCAGATATAGATTATCGACTATTTACTTAGGAAAGCAGGAACTACTGTATGCATCATGAGATATTTCACATTAATGCATCGGACACATTGGTAAACCTTTTGATCTCTAATGAGGTTTTTGTGGATATTTAACCAGATATTCGACGTGCATATGTAATTTCGTTGAAAAAATGTCATAGTTTAAAAAAGTGAAGAGTTTGCTTACCATGTATGCAAGTATGGTTTCGAGTATCCTATCGGAGTCACTTTCTCCTACAGACATGGAAGAACAAAGTTGTAAAGCACTCTCCTGGTTTAACCAAACCTTAAACAAATTTATAATCCTATCACATACCATTCTTCTTAATCGCTTTGGTAACGAACTTCTCAGGGAACCCCATCCCTATGAAATGCTGAATCAGGCTGACGTTTGAAGGCCCCGCGGATGAGCTTGCCTTAAGACAAAAAGAGAAGAAGTTAGCTTTGATACTAGACAACTAATTTACATAATAATAAAATAGATATCAGTAGAGTATTTTAAGTACAAGATGCAATCTTTCTACATAACTTAAGCTTTTTCAATTTCAAATCAGATGTTATGTTACCTAGTTACTACATATTACATGCATCACCATAAAAAACAATTAAGTATTAGAAAAATCTCTCATCAGCCTAGAAATATAATTACCGCATTAGATGTCCGGGGTATATTCTCGATTTCAAGTTCATCTTCAGTATCCCAATCAATAGCGTTATTCTCCTCAACAGAAGCATGAACATCCTATACAAGTAAAATCACAATACCAAGAAGAAAAAAGAGAAACAAATTAGCAAAAGGTTAGAAAGTTATCAATTGGGATAAGATTATAGAACAAATCAGTCGGGCGTTAAAAGCAAGTCCAGAAGCGCATGATGAAAATAAAATATGGTAAGCAATTATCGAGCAATCACCCAATGAAGATGTTATGCATCAAATAATTCACATGGTGGAAATATTTGATGCAGAACATGAAACTGGCAGTGGCTGCTCACCAGTTGCTCTTTCATTATTATATATAAGTTATCGAAAATTTATTTAGAAAAGCAAGACTTACTTTATGCATTATGAACAAGCAAACATATAATAGAAAAATATAGTGCTAAGAATGTACCATTTTGCTTTAACCTTTAGCCTTGCTTAAAGAAGCTTTCAATCTGTTCAACATAAAAAAGAAGATTAATTATCAAATCACTGCAGAAAACTTGCAGACATTTATTATAATATCTTAAGAAATTATTAAAATACATGACTAAAAACAAAAGATTCATTAGAGGAACTCAAATGGTGACAGAAAACTTGACATGGGCTAGAAGTTATCGATTCTCAAACTATAAGCAGAAAACTAGCTACAATACTGGTATTAAGAATCTAAGAGACGAAACTCATATGCAGATCAAATTTATGGCCATAATTAGACATCCTATTTATGAACGGAGAAATATGCTTGTTTCAAATATGGTTGAATAGTAAATGAGACTCAGGTTTAAAATTTTCAAACTAAATGTTTTAACCATATTTTTGAACGGAGAAATATATTACTATGGTAATTTATGCCCGAGGCACATGAACCTGCGACTAGAGTTCCCACCATATATTTCTGTTCCTCATCAAAAGTCAAAAATTAAGCTAAAACAAACACCCCTTTAACGCACAAAAACCACCATTGCAAATTATTAATAGCCTTTCAAATTCATTACATTATCAAATAATGTCATACAAAATTACCTAGAACACACATTATAATCTATAGAAACATATAAGCTAAAATTAGTAACCAAAATAAATATATAAAAAAAACCCTAAATAGCCGCAACCTTTCCGTTATACCAATGAAAGGTATAATTTACATAACATCAAAAAGTTTCAAGTAATTTGAACAAAAGTTAAACCCTAGCTGTAATATTCAAAATGCAGTTGTATAAAAGAATTGAACAGTGAATTTTGGGGGAAAATAATAATAATCGATTAATGAGTGAATAGATTGACAAGTGTTACTAAAGATTCATGCAGAGATGGTTAACCTACGCCGTGTTTGGTGGTTGGAAGTTTTGGGTGTTTAGAATTGAAAGCTTACATGATATGGTGCGGAAGCTTATTTTTACTTTGTTTATGATAAATTAATTATAATAGTACTCGTAATACTTTTAGTTAAAAGTAAAATAGATTCATTTTTATTTTTTAAATATCTTTTTAATTGTTAATCATTAGGCAAAACAGGTTATACCTTCATGATGCGTATTTTATTATTATTCAAACGGACGCTTTGATATATTTTTGAAAAAAGTTTTTATTTCATTTTTGCATGTTTTCTTTTCGCATGACATATCACATGTGATTTAACACTAATATAAAAGTTCAAACACTAGACAACTGTAATTAAATTGCATAAGCATCTCCAAAATATATGATAGAGGATAATAACAAGTCACAAATGACATATAATCATGTTTGCCAAGTCGCTAAGTCCATGTCATGAATGTCACCGCACCAATAAATCCATCTAGGCAAGTATATATAGGGTATGTTTGGCGCAATGAGCTGGAGCTGGGGCTGGGGCTTATATTATAAGCCAAAAGTTGATGCTTATATTTTTATAAAGCTGTTTGGCGAATTAATTGAAGCTGAAGCTTATTAATATAAAATCACATTAAAATATATCAAATTAAATTCACATATATTTTCGGTTTTTACATGATAATTTATTATATTTTTAAGGGTATTTAAGTAATTTAACTAGTCATAAGCTCTTATAAGCCCCTTTCTATGGGCTTGGGCTTATGGAGGCTTATAGCTCTAAGCCTCCATAAGCCTGTGTGACAAACGAGACTTATTTTAAAAGCTCAAGCCCTTATAAGCCCCGAGAAGCCCCGTGCCAAACACAGTCATAGCAATAATACATGGATTTAATATAGTATCCTTTACATATTCTATGGAATTTAAAAAAAAAAAAAAAAAAAAAAAAAAAAAAAAAAAAAAAAAAAAATCATTCACAACCAACCCTCGTAACTCATATTCAAATTATGGAATAAACCGACAAATCCAATCCATTTTTTCAAAGAGATCATGGAATACAGATTCAATTTTGCGAAGAAATCAGGTTTGCTACTATTTATATTGAATAGAGAAAGCTATGTTTTCTTTTATTGAATTAATCAAAACCCTAATTTGATTTGCTATTTGTTTTAATGTACCAAACTTCATTGATGATGAGTGATATGCATGGGAAGATTTGTTTACTTAAGGTACGTATTAAGGGTTTGGGGTGCTCAATCGTTTGGTTTTCCGCGTTCGGTAAAGATCCAGAAGGGTGTCCGTTGTTGATTTTAGTAATTGTAGATTTGTTAGATATGATGTTATCTTAAGCATCGCAAAAGGGTGTCCGTTGTTGCAACAGTAGGACTTATCATTTTGAAAGCCCATACTAGATTTTTTTTTCGCCGTAACTGAAATGGGGGTGTTATGTCGTAACGACTCCTGAGGCCTTACGCCGTAACTACCACTGGTACTGCAGAAATTCTGACGAAAGTATGTTATGACCAAAAAAAGGTGACTTTTTAAGCTAGAAAATCGGTAAAATTTGGTAAGTAATGACAATTTAATCTAAATGACTAAACCATAATATCTTAATCTATCATATACTTGCTCTTGATACATATGTTGTCCTATAATTATCATATAAGTACACCTTAATCTAAAGAGAGAGTATAAGGTGAACACACACATTAGAGAGAGAAATGGGAGTTGTTGATGCAAATAATGTTCTAAAAACGTTATTTATATTTTTGGATAACTTCACGTTTTGAGGATGACAAAATGTGAAAACACTTTACGTTAAAATTAACGTAAACAAGTTTTTAGTCGAAAGATCTCATTTCTACGCAAATCACTCTAGGTATGCACAAACAAATTTACAACTTGACAAATGATCAAAGAAGTGAATTTGTGTTTAAAACTTCACATTTTTAATGTGACAAAACATTTTTTCAAAAAATATATTTTACAAGTTATTTTTGAATAATTAAGAAATGTTTTATTGGAAAAATAAGTTCAAATAACATAACAACTATTTTCCCCCCAAAATCAGCTCCAAACTTCCCCAAATAAATTTTTACCACTAAAGACAAAAAGAGGAGCGTTTTTGTCTGGCACGGTACTACTAAATTTAGTGGTACCGTGGGTGATTTAGTGGTACCGTGTACCTGTAACGGCCAAATTTTTTCTGTTTATAAATACCGGCCCTCTTCACAGTTTTTGTGCATCTTTTTTCACACAGAATTTTCTGAGTTCAATACTCTCACCACATCTTTTCTTCTTGATCATTTCGTTTAGTTTTCTTTTGTTTAAGTGTGATCCAATCATCCAACCTAGAGATCACATTCATTCCTCTTCTAGTGCAAGAGAATAACACAAGGTATCAAAGAAGATACAAAGTGTTGTAGTTGTAGTTAGAGCACTTGTAACACTTGTTACATACTTGTTGTATCTTTGTATACATCAAGTTCATTTTTCTTTTGAGTGTTTGTGAGAGAAGATCATTGTGATCTTATAGAGATATTGAATATCTCTTGTAGCTTGTGAGCTAGTGTGTTGATCAAGGGTAGATAGGGTAGATTGAGTCAAGTGAGGGTTGATCATTGTGATCTTGTCGAGATCTTGGAGATCTCTTGTAGCTTGTGAGCTAGCATATTGATTAAGTGGATCAAGGGTAGATCGAATTAAGGGTAATGATTGTGTGAAGTAGAAAGGATCAAGTGGATCATGGTAGATTGGTGCTAGCTAAGATTAGCACTCGACATTTAGCTTAGTGTCGAAAAATAGGATAAGCGACATTGTATGGTTTTCTCCGCCTGAAGGGAGGTTTGTTGACATAGTGCTTGAAACTCTCGAGTGTGGTACTTGGGGAGTGGAGTAGGGCGAAGAAGAGCTTCGTGACCGAACCACTATAAATCTCTTTGTCCTGGTTTGATCTTTCCATCTCTTTTCTTTACATTCATTGTTTATATTAGATAGTATAGTGTAGTGTTCATATTGGTGTTGATTGATTTCACAAAAGATTCGAATCAAGGTTTTTCAAAAGTAAAGTTTTTGAAACAAACTAAAAACCGGTAAAACTATTCAACCCTCCCCCCCTTCTAGTTTTCCACAATTGGTATCAGAGTCAGGTTAGTCAAGATTTTAAAGTAAATTGTATTTTAAAACTTAAATTGATCAATGGATTCTGACAAATATCTAGAAGGGCAATCTATGCAAAGACCACCACTTTTTGAAACCGATTGTTTTATATATTGGAAAACAAGATTCGAAACGTATGTGAAATCAAAAGAATTTGATCTTTGGCATATTATTACCGAGGGTGACTTTCAACCGATTCAAAAGAATCCGGAAACTAAAAGGGATGAAATAGGTCCTTATAGTAAACAAAGTGATGAACTTAAAAGAAAACTAGCCAAAAATGATGAGGCTAAAATGATGATTTATAATGCTTTGCCGAAAAAGAAATTTGAAATAATTTTTATGTGTAATACGACAAAAGATGTAACACCCCCTAAATTATAAGTAATAGGAGTATTACTGGAAGAATCATAGTTATAATCATAGAAAATGATTCAAAAGAAACGTTTTGTAAATCATTTTCATTCATTTAGAATTTCAAATACAAAAGGAAATTTCAGCGTTTAATATTCCACAAAAGAGAATGTGAGTTTGATATAAATGACATAAATTTATTTGACACCAAAACCATCCGTTAACGCCCACTCCATGCCATGAAATGCTCCTGTTGATATCCTGAGATAAACATGCTTAAAAGTCAATAAAATTGTTGAGTGAAATCATAGCGTTTATAATTATAATCAGTTGCGCACAAGTCTATAATTGCATAATAAAAACAACTATTATGAAAAAGTAATATTGCGGTCAATATATTGCCCTAAGTCTCATGATACGCAAACGTTAACAATGTGCCGCACAAACGGCATGCAAAACACCAAATTAATGGTGTGAGATATGGCCCTCGTGTAGGAGACTGTCGACTTCCTATTTTGGGTTCAAATAAAGTGCATTTGGTCGCCTAACCGGCTAACAAATGGGGCATCAACTGCCAATAGATCTATTCACTATATTCGCGTTCACTCACTAGTGATTAATGGTTCATGATTGAGGGGCTTGTGGCAAAAATGTTAACTTAGGCAAAATAAATCAGATATAATGTACAGAAAAATAATTGTGTTCTATTTTGTAGCATGTATCTCCCCACGTATTTAAAAGTATGTAAAAAGTAAAAGTGGGACTATGAGCTCACCTTGAATGTAACTGGCAAAGATGAAATATGAAATCAAATGTTTTTACGGAAATGGCTCCAACACACGACCTGGATAATAATAAGGAAGTCTAAGATTTTGACGGTTTTGGCCTAATACGAATAATGATTGAAATGGTATCGAATGACGAAGTGGTTTGTGATGAGAGTGAATGATATGCTTAAAATGCTTAAAGTTCAAAAATAATATTATATATAATAATATTATCATGTTTTTATGTTTATTAAAGCAGTAATATCGTCTCTTCAAAAGTTGGTTGAACGAAACGTTAAGTTAATTGTTAAAAGTTACGTTACGTAAATATAAACGTAATATTTGTTAAATAAATAAAGTGTACTTAACGAAAAATGGGTTTATATGATAGAAATGCATAAAACAATTTATGTAAATGTTTATAAAATTAGGTTATTGGTTGATCCTTGAAGTTTCATGAAATTTACAGTTTTAACCCTAACGGTGTAACATTTGCATCGTTAGTCCTTCGTTACATTTTTAGTCCAAAAAGGTCATATATTACATTTTAAACCTTCTAGTTATTGTTTTATCCTTTTATACCCATAAGTTTCTGAATTGACAGTTTGTTCCCTATTTTTTTGAAAGTTACACTTTTTACCCCTAATAGTAAATATGCTTTGCAAATTTAGTCCAAAATGTACAAAAAGGATGGGAAAATAAATCCGAGAGTTTATAAGTTTAATAAAGCTTATTTAAGTTGGTTTCGACTGTTTAATGGGCCTAACGAGTTAAAACATAAGGCCCATTAACGTTTTATGAGCCGAGGGCTTTTAAGACCAATGGGCCTGGTTTTGGGCTTGTTTATTGAGTCTAAAAGTAATACAAAATGGTTTACATGATCAGCTTATCGAATAAGCAAAAAGATAGCTTATTGGGCTTATTAACCCACACATTAAAATATATATGTTTTTAAAGTGGTTCGACTAGCGTTTGGTTTAGGCTTTTTAAAGAGCTTTTAAGGGCTTATGAGAAGAATCTTAAAACATGAAGTTGTTAATTTAGCTTGTAAAGAAACGAGTTGGATAATAAAAATAATAGGTCGCGTATAAGAATTAGATTTTATGGGTCCATATCTATGTCGAGTAACAAAGTTCAATAAATATGAAAATGATATCTAAAATGTAATGCGATACGATATAAGGTAAAAATGAATTCGAAATGGAATGAAATGAACGTGTAAATGAAATATAAAGTGTAAAACGTATTCCTAGCCATTCCATGAAGGAGGCATTAAGTATGAAACGTAAAAATAAATAAATGCAATGCGTATAAATGTATAACAATGAAATATACGTTCGAAATGAAAATGAACTATGCATGATTGTGTAGTAATCGAATAGAATGATTGGGAAAAGGTTTAGGAGGACTCACCACACCAAGATGGTGGAGTTATACGTTAAGAATGGACAAGAATGATTCGATATGAGGCTTATACGTCCTAGATTGAACTCGAATGACTTGAGATTGGTTCTTGCTTCCTTCGATCGACTTGGCAGGAGTCTTAACAGATTTTGAGAGTATGTGTGAGTGAGTTATACAAGTGGGAAAGAGGGTTATACGCTTGGTCGACTTATATGCATGCATGTATACACTTTTAATGTTTTTTAAATATGCAAGTTGTGTAGATTCGGATTGTGGCAGGAAGTGGATGAGATAAGGAGAATAACTCAAGTACCTAGTGACTTAGGAGGGGTTTTAGGAGTATGGGTTAGTCATAGATCCAATTTGTGCATGAATGTTTGTATATATGTTTCGTACGTTTAAATCAAAGGGTCCAAAAGTGGTTTTAACGTGACCAAGAATGAGAAGAGGTGAAAATATTGTTATGGACTCAAAATAAATCTTAGGAGATCGAAAGGACTAGGGAAAATCAGCTTAGAATCGACTTGGGTCAAAAATAATAAATGTCGAATGGGTTTGTACATGTTGCGATTGAGGTTTACTTTGGGTTTCATTCAAGGGTTAAACGTTTGAATTAAGATGTGAGATTCGATATCCTAATTATTTGATGGGTGAAGAAATGAGATGAGTAAAATGTCGAGTACCTTGTGTGTCGAAATCAAAAATAAATGAGGCAAAGTAAACTGGTTTAGTCGAGTGGAATAAAAGAAATAAATGAATTGAAAGTATTGGGTTGGGCTTTGTGAATAGTACCAGGCCGAAAGTTTGAGCTAAGGAATAGTATAGGATCCGTTTGGTTTATAATGAGTATGTTGGGTTATTCGTGGTCCGTGTGTGAGCTCGTTCCAATGTTTTGAGAATTAATGTAATATAATAAACAAAATTTTAAATTTTGCTCGTAAAAATGTTTAACTGAACTGTAAATGATAATTAATAATTGGTTAATGTTTACAAATCACTGGGTAATTTTACAGGTTGCTACAGTACCCACCAGTCAAACATAATTTCTTCCCGGAATTAAAATCTAAGGTAGTTGCTAGGGTTACCTATGGAAATAAATGTGGGTATTTGTCGCGAATTTGGTCCTCATGTTCCTATGTATACTCTGGTTCTCGATTAGAGTTCCTTTGAATTTTTTGACTTACTGGGATACGGTTTTGCTTTAGCCGTTTCATCTCTCTATTATCTGGTTCTTCCGTAATTACGAGTTTGTCATCAAATTGGATTTTTCATTGGGATGTTGGGGAAATGGTGTAGTCATCTATAGAGGGTTGGCAATAGGAGCAGTTTATCTTGTCATAAGACTTGCTTTTGAATAAAGATTGTTATTAGAAATTTTGAAAAGATGACTGTTTTCTTCATGACATAATTTTCCCTGAATTAGGCATAGGTGACTAGGTTATGTATAATTGAGGACATATGATGTGATGCTTGATTCAGTCAAAGTAGTCTTATGTTTCTTAAAAGTTTTAGATGGTGTTCAACGTGTTTTTTTGTAAAATGACAACCTAAATAAGTTTTCTAAGTAACAAGATAAATCAGTTCACACAATGGTGATAGATTAAAATCTTATGGGGCGGTAGTAGGTTAGCCTGAAATGAATTCTAGATTTCATGAAGAAATCTTATAGTATGGTAATAGTCTATCATCTGGTCAGGAAGGAAGATAATCAAATTCCTAATAGGATATCAGTGTATTGTTATGAAAAGTTTATGAATAAGGTATATGAAATAGAAAATGAAGTAGATAAAGATTGTGATAAAAATGGAAAGGTAGAGATTCATAAGATAGGAAAGTATTTGTTACACTTAGGTTATGTCATCGTACCGAAGGTAAAGTACAAAGGAAAATACAATCCTAGAAGGCTTGAACCATGGTCTATTATTATAGCAGAAACTTCTTCTTCTGTTTAAACATTGCTGTTGTCCCTTGACGTTGTTGAGATCCTAACGAGCTTCCATTCTTCTTCCACTGGCCTTACCGTTCTATTTGGTATTCTGATTTGGGCATCGGTTCTTGTAGTGTCCCTGCTCACCACACCCGAAACACACTATTCCTACTGGCTGTAAATTTGCACTCGTGGCTCTGTAGTCATCAGTTTTATGTCCCATTTTTTGGCACTTTCGGCATCGGGCAGGACAAGGCCCTGTGTGATGCATTCTGCATCGGTCACACTGGGGTTGCTTCCCACGATAACTGTTTCCTTCAGTAAGTGTGGCGATGTGGCCTCTGCCAACTTCCTGCCTGTGATTCTGTTGGTGAAGGTAGTTGTTGCCGTTGGGATGGTTGTTGTAAGGATGAGTAGTCCTCTTGTCATCAAGCTTCCATTTTTGATCCTAGCTTCCGGTGGTAGAACTCCGTTTAATTTCCCGTTCCAACAATTTTTTAGCTATGGAGATAGCTTCCTCCAGAGTTGCCGGTTTTGACGAGGTGATATTTCCCTCGATGCTTGGAGGCAAACCCTCGACGTATCTCTCCAATGTCTTTTCGACATCTGGCACCATAGTTGGACATAGTACCGACAGTTCCTGAAACCTTCTGTTGTAGGTCCTGATGTCGTTCCCTCTCACAGTCAACCCCTCTAGCCATCTAATCTCCGTACGCGGACAGTATTTCTTGAGCATTTTCTTCTTCAGTTCGGCCCAAGAAATTTGGTACGCTTCTTCCATTCCCATAGTCTTGGCGGTTGCGTTCCACCATGACAAAGCATCTTCAAGTAAAGTTCCCGTAGCAAACGTGACTTTGCTGTCCTCTAGGCATTTACTTCTCATTGAGCTAAGTCGGTCACTCCTTCTGACCCTTTGAAATAAGTTGGATTGCAACTTATGAAATCTTTAAAGGTACATTTGCGAGACGCAGATGCCTCGTTTTCGGCGGTGGATCGGTTGTTGTTGCTCGAGCGGGCTATGGTAGCAGCTTGAGTCTCAAGAGCTGCAGCCACACCATCGGCTACCAGTTTCTGGATTTCCGTTGGAGTCATTGCTTGTGTGGGAGTGGTAGTTTCCTTTCTTGTGCGAGCCACAAGTCTATTAATGCCACAAGAAAAAACAATTTTAGAGTCCACATAATGACCATGTTAGAATAATTCGAGTAACAAGGTAATTGTATACTAGTCCTAACAATACGGTCACAATGTGAAATCACAACTAACTAAGAATCATAAAATCACGACATGTTTGGGTACTATCGTAAATAAATGATCAACTCTTGGTATAGGCTTGCTAAGGAACAAACTGATTCATCATCTACAAAGGCTGAAGTTCAGCAACTTTCTCTACATTCATCAATTTTCTTCTGAAATATTCTTCATTATGAATTTGTAATTACATCACAGTCGTAACATTCAAAGAACTGTAACCTTCATAAGTAGCATCTTGACATGTCTAATCACAATACACATGGGTAACCATGGTCACATAAATCAACATCAATATATAGTAAATCTAATCCAACCACATGCATTAAGAACTTGATCAGTTGTTTTACAAAACGCAACGATACAAGGTCCTTTATGAATGCCTCATGCGGTAGACTAAGATGCCTCAAAACTCTAACTGATGTAATGTATGTCTAACTACTGGATGTCTCGTCCATGTGTCTCTTTAGCTCTGTGACCTGATCCAGACGTCTTCGTATATTTGTCTGCTGTCTGACCTGCATGTCCTCGATGAGGTTCTCTAATGTAGCGGCTCTGCGGTGCGCTTTGTAAAACTTCTTCAATCCGTCTCTGTCTCTTCCACTGTAAGACCGTCATATGAGATCGTGTCTCAAACATATCTGTCTGAATCCTTGTCAGACTACCTTGTAGATCCATCCTCTCGGATACGAGGTCATGTATAGTGCCTTTGACTGTCTCGGGGCGGTCGAGTGATGCTCTGTCAACGATGCTCAGAGGCGTAACAATCTGCTCCTTATGATGCTCCAGTCGCGTCATGATGATGGAGGGAGTAGGTGTGCGGGTAGCTGCGGTTCTGGAGCTCTTTCTCCAGTCTCGAAGGCTCGGGCTGGAGGGGCAAAACCTGGGGAGGAATGGTAATGATGATGAAGACGAATCATCAAAATCTGCTATGCGGGCCTGGTTCTGGGGGAGGGTACATACGCCTTAGGAGTCGGCTCCCGTTGGTGCTGTGCGAACGGGTAGGAATGGGTAAGTAGGTTAAACAAGTAGTCGGGTCTGACCGACGGTGGAGGTGGTGATGGTAATATAATCAGAACTATGGTAGTCGTACCCTCTTGCGAGGTCGACGTGCTAGGAACTATGGGTGAAGTGATGGATGATAAGGTATCCTCGGACTCTGTTAGCTTTTATAAAAGTGATGGTCATTTACGATATTATATTTTGTAATGTGTCGTTGTATTTATTAAGTAAAATAGTCAATGGGCTTTCTTATGTAATCCAATAGGTCACATGTTAGTCAATGAAAAGCCCAAGCTCAACTCATTAGAAAAACTATAAATAGCACCCTTCCCTTCACTTGGAAAGGGGGTGGATGTGGTGGTGCTCTTAGGGCTAGTGAATTTATGTGTGCTCAATGAATGAAATATTTATCTCACTAGTTTCTCTCTCTAGATCTCTTTCATCTCTCTTATCTCTTGAGTGTTAGTGTTTATTATTGAGTGTGATAAGATTTATCATAGGTCCTACAAGTGGTATCAAGAGCCATACAAAGATTTAGGAAATTTTTTTGGGCGACGTTACTGTTCATCAGTCTAGGATTATCGACTTTCTGGACACTTGATCGAGTTTCTCACAAGTTTGTGAGTTTCTTGCCGTCGAGTTTCATAAGATCCACCGAGTTTCTGTCACTTTCTCTCGAGTTAGAAAGTCTGTGGCTAGAAATCCTCGAGTTTCTCAAGTTTGCTCATGTTTCTGAAGTTTCTGAAGTTTGCTCAAGTTTCTGAAGTTTGCTCGAGTTTCTGAAGTTTGCTCGAGTTTCTGAAGTTTGCTCGAGTTTCTCAAGTTTCCTCAAGTTTCTGAAGTTTCTGAAGTTTGCTCGAGTTTCTCAAGTTTGCTCAAGTTTCTGAAGTTTGCTCAAGTTTCTGAAGTTTGCTCGAGTTTATCAAGTTTGCTCAAGTTTCTGAAGTTTCTAAAGTTTGCTCAAGTTTCTGAAGTTTGCTCGAGTTTATCAAGTTTGCTCAAGTTTTGAAGTTTCTGAAGTTTGCTCAAGTTTCTGAAGTTTGCTCGAGTTTCTGTACAAAGACTCGAGTTTCTATCAGTTATTCTCGAGTTTGTAACAAAGTCTCTAGTTCCTACAGATTCTATCGAGTTTGATATATTCTGTCGAGTTTCTAAGATAGCTCATCGAGTTTCTAGAATCCATCGAGTTTCAGGTGTTATCGACTTTCTATTAGAAGTTTAGTCGAGTTTGTTCAAGACCTCGAGTTTCTCAATTCTACCAAGTTTCTAAGATAACCGAGTTTGTCTCTACCGACTTTGTAACTATCGACTTTCTTTGTAACCGAGTTTGTCAAGATAACCGAGTTTGTGAGATAACCGAGTTTGTGAGATAACTGACTTTGTCAAGTTTCTCAACGACTCTTCAAGGACATCGACTCAGGAACCGTGCAAGGACTTTACCCGAGTAAGACACTCTAAAAAAAAAAAAAAAAAAAAAAAAAAAAGAATAATAATAATTTTTACTAGTGACTATACATTCAATTTTTATGCGAAATTCAAATTTTGGTATAACAGTGAAAATTTTGGCCCAAAATTCAAAATTTTAGGTCAAAATTCGAATTTTTTCGGTGAAATTTGGCTTAAAAATTTTTTTAACTCAATTTTTTCTAGCAACATTAGAATTACATTTTATGGTGTTTTTCAAATTCTGGTAGAAAAATTTTTCAAGTTCAATTTTTGGAGGGAAATCAGAATTCACCATTAATAAATCCTTCAACTTAGAAAACTTGGGAAAGGACTTAACTTCAAACGATCACAACTCTTGAACCTTAAACCAACATCAAACACAAACTCCTAGATCTTTGCATCGATCCAACATCAACCTTATCACACACCGAAATTGAATGGAATCAAGTTCTCAAGAGGGAAAGATGCCTCCAGTTGTGCAAAACGCTATTCATTCGAAGGAAAATTGTCTATCACACTTTAAAGCAGTTAAGAGTCAATGTGTGGCAATCTCAGAAGCAAGGTTACCATTGTGGAATACATATTCATTTCATCGAGTTTTTGCAACACTCTTGGGATCTGAAATGGATTTCTCAACCTTCAGAGGGAAACTCTTGCATAACATATTTCTAATAGAGAACCAAATTGAACAAGGAAGTGACTGCATAGTAGCATATCAAGCGCTCAAGACACAGTTCAAATGGTTACTCCACTTAGATTTTAGAGTGCTCAAAAATTCTCCAGATTATGAAACAACAAGCCAAATATGGAGTGAATGCATCATTAGATACATGGAAGTTGAATCGTTTAGAAATCAGTTGCTTAGACTAATGAGCACACTGGACTTGGTGCTTACTACAAGATCACTTCATCTGAGAGAGATGCTGGAAAAGAAGAAAGTGAAAGAACGGGAAAGGATTGACATGGAGAAGCAGAAACGGGAAAGAGAGCAGATGGAAAAAGAAGTGCTATTAAAGAAAACAGATGTGAATGAGAGAGAGACACACAAAGATGAACAAACAGTCAATGAGGGTACAACAACTGATGCTAACTTGGTTCTCACGGGAAGTGATACATCTTCAAAACAGCAGGTTGAAAGCAGTACTCCAAGGTATGATTCGGATGCTGATGGTACACACAGGAATTAAGTTGTTTGGAATACTGAGGATGACCATATCAGACCTTCATCTGACACAGAGATATTGGCTACGGTACAACATTCAAACGATAATGATAATGTTGTTTTGTTAGATAATGTGTTTGCTCATGATAAGACACATCCTGCGCATCCTGAATCCATAAGTGACACATATGTGGGGGAACGGTTTGATAGTAATATCACTCCTACAACTCCAGCTATGGATCCTAATGGAGGTGAGCTTGCCCAGGATGGATCTTCTTATGAACAATATCGTGCTTTATTTGCTTCATTAATCGAAAATTTCAAACATGAACTTGAAAAGTGAAAAGAGGACAATCACAAAGCTAAGCAAGCGAATGTCTTATTGTCCAAAGAGCTTGAGAGATTTAAAGAAATGGAAAAAAGTTTTGAAAAAGTAACAAAAAGCAAAGTTGATCTTGAAATTGAAATCTCAAACCTTAAATCTCAAGCTCGGAAATTTGAAATAAATGGAGATTTTGTCACACCACTTTTAAAACGAAAGGAAGAACTTGAAGTTGGGTATAGAGAAGCTCTTTATCGTGAAAAACGTTCCATTCAAAAACTGGATGAACAAATGGTACTTAACAACAGAAAGGTTCAACCGCTTTTAAAAGAGAAAACTGAGTTTAAAAGTGAAAATTCAATGCTTCAGAAAACCAATTCAAATTTTCAGATTGTTAAAACAAAACTTGAGAATGAAAATCAAGAGTTTTTGAAACGAGCAAACAATCTTGAAGTAAAACTTCGAAAAACAGGACAAAGTGTTCAAACTCTTCAAATGATGCTTCCTAAAGATGAGAATGTTCATCAAGGAAAATCTGGACTTGGTTTTGAAAATACAGATCATGTGGAAAATAATTTTGAAAAAGATTTGAGAAATGAAAAACCTTGTTTTCTAAACAAAGTGCAAAAGTTGACACCCAGTTTGTACGATGCTGAAAAATTGGGAAAAGGTTTGTCAACTAATGCTCTGTTCATTTCAGACAATGAAGAAAAATCTGAAAAGGAAAAATGTTTAAAAGTCAAACAAAGAAAAATCCCATTCTCATACCAAGGCTTTGTGTATGGTTGTACACAATTGACATATATACCAAAAGAACCTTTGAAAAGAAAAGACACAAATGTGAAAAGATATTTCCAAGAAGCACATCTTGCTACTTATGATTCTACGTTATGGCAAAATAAAGCAAGGAAACAGTTTTGTAGTCTTAAACATCACATTGAGCATACGTTGAAGGTCATTTGGTCCAAGCAACAATACACCAATAATGATTACGATAATCTTCTTTCACCAGACGCTTACCTAAAAAGGGAAGCCTGTAAGGTTTTACAAGATGAGATTGAACCTCATGTGAAAAATATCAACTTAAGTTTTGAATACTTTGAAAAATATCTTGTCACTGAAATGAGAGAAGATTTAAAATACATCCATTCTCTAGAAGATGAATTTGATGAAAAATGCTTAACACTTGATATTCAAAAAGAATTTTTCACAAATCAAATAGAATCATTCAAGTCAGTGTCTGTCAGCCATGAGTATGAGAATGTGGATTTTGAACAAACATCTTCTTTGAAATCTGAAAATCTTTGTCTCAAAAAGAAAATCACTGAACTTTCAAAAGAAGCAACTAAAGTCAAAGAAGAATTGTCAAAAAGAATTGCTCAGTTTGAGAAAGATTTTACAAAACTCCAAGCACAAAGTATTTCTTTCCAACTCAAACTGCAGGAACAGAAAGCTTCTTCTGAAAACTCTTTGACAACAGTGCTTAAAGAAAAGGAGAAGATTTTTGAAGAAAATTGTGATGATGCCAAAATCAAGTTTAATTTGGACGAACTTGATACAAAAAATATTGAATTGGAACATGCTGTGGCATCATTACAAAATGAAAATGAGCATTTGAAACAGATTTACAAAAACCTGTTTGATTCAATCAAACGTTCACGAGTTCAGACTCAAAACTCAAACGTGAAACAAAAAGATACTGAAGTTCTGAAGTCTCAATTGTCTGAATTCGCTGATAAAAAGTTTGAAAAGGTTTTGCAAAAGATTGAATCAATGAAGATGAAAAAGGTTGAGTCTCAAATCACAAAAGTTTCCTTTCCAAATCCCCTGTTTGATTCTAATACTCCATATTTTGAAAAGGAAACGAAAAATGAAAATCATGCGCTTCAAACAAAAGTGATTGAGCTTGAAACGCTTTTAGCTCAACAAACAAACGCTCTTGAGGATGCCAAAACTGATCTTTTCAACAAAACGACCAAATTCGAAAATTATTTTGAAAGACTTGAAAAAGAAAATATTGAGTTCGAACGAAAATTGGCTCGTAAAATGGATGATTCAAAAGCTGAAAAAGATCAATTTTTGAAACAAATTGCCTCTTTGGAATCTAAATTGACATCTCAAGATCATCTTTCTCTTCAAAAAGAATACAGTGATTTGAGAACATCATACAATGCCTTAAAAACAAAGTTTGATGCTCTTAATCGATCAAAAGGAAAAGCTCAAATTTTAGATTTTTCATCAACAATAGTGAGTGTTTCGAAGAAGGTTTACACGGGTGAATCTTCAAAACCATTTTCGAAAAAGGTTTCCCAGTTTACAACCTATTCTTTGCAAAAAGGAAGGAAGTTTTCGAAGAAACCAAGTTTTTCTGAAACACTTACTCCTCAAAAGCTTTCAAGGACAAATACTTCAAAAGAAGAGAATCAAGGTTTTCAAACTCCACACTCTCGCCTTACACTTGTAAAGCAAGTGTGGAGACCAAAGCAAAGTCATTCAAAACCTTTCAAATATTCAATATCAGAATTGCTTTCGCTGCAACATAAGAATGACTCTGCTTTGAAATTTCCAAATTTCGGAAGGCTTCCATTCATCTCAAAAACGAATTTTCGAAATGAAACACCGGGTTTCAACAATGGATGGAAAACTTCTTCTTCAAGTTTTAAAACTCCAAGAGAGACACCGGGTTTCTCAAACAATTTTCACAAGAAAAAGAGTTTTAAATCACCGTTGATTCCACGAGTGTTATTTCAAAATGAAACACTGGTTTTCAATTCTCGTTGGAATTCAACTTCTTTGAATCGGATTGACACAGCTTACAAATGGATTTCAAAATATGGTAAAGCCGTTGGTGCCGTGCTTAAATGGGTCCCAAAGGTTGTTGTCTAATCTGATCTCATAATGGCTTCGGAACAACTCAGTTTCAGACCCGAGCTTAACTTGATGGCTTCTGGACACATCAGTTCAGGACATGTGCTTTAAAGAAAGGAAAGTGCTTAATCAAAACTTTCGAGCACTTATCATAAAAACACAATGGCTTGTAAGTATTTCAGCTTACAACCCGCGCTTAAACATTATGGCTTATGCACACATCACAGTGCATAACCCATTTTTCAAAGAAAGGACCCTGTTGTACACTTTATTGCAACAATCCTAAAAGAAAAGAAGTTCTCACGCAATGTTTATCAAAACAAACTCCTTAATCTTAAGCAAAATTTATTCAAAATTTTTCAAAAAGTTTTTCAAAACTTTTCAAAATTTTGCTTAAGATTTTCAAATCATTACTCCCCAATTCACTCCAAAGTTTTAAAATGTCAAAATCGATGCAAGTTTTGAGGGGGAGTATTTCAAAATCAAATTTGTTCCAAAAGTTCATGCAAATCCGTTTCTCCCTATTAGCTTTTCAAAAACAAATATTTCAATCAATCGGTATCAAAAATACCATAGAAATGCTATTTTTGAGGGGGAGAAATGTGATTAAAATGTGATCATGATTGAATCTCAAAAGAGCTCGACTCAGATTAACCCTCGAATTGACGAAAACTAAATGTCAGTAATCAAAAAGACTTTTCCAGGACGGGTAATAATTTCAAGTTGGTTATCCAGTGATGTAAACGTGTCTCGCAAAGGACTTGTCTGAGTAGAATATACCGATTCGAGAGATTCGCTCTTAATATGACCGGGATGGGTAATAATTTCAAGCTAGTCTAACTAGTGATGTAAACATGTCTCGCAATGGTCATATTAACTGAAAATCGATCAATTCAAAATGTGCGAACTCTACCCAACATGTGCTAATTTATCTTAAAAAATGCATGAGCACATGTGAAGGGGGAGTATTTCAGAAAAGGCAAAACTCTCGAAGTGTTAACAAAAATGTGTTTATTCATAAACACTTTGAGAGATTTTCACAAAAAGATTTTATGGAAAGTGATCAACAAATCTAGGATAATCATGGTGTAATAAGGTGATTATGGTTAGGTAATGTCCAATGATCCGCCAGAGCAGGAGGGATCTACCCAAGGACAATTTCAATAGATTTGAATTAGAAGTCCTTAGGTAAGATTGAAAAAAGGAGTAATATGAGAAAGGAGAAAGAAGGGGTTGAAGTATGAAAAAGAAAAGTTTAATGAAAGGGTGAAAAGAAATAGCCCTCTGGTATGTGCTTAAACACATACCTTTTATTTACCAAATTAAGACCAAAATAACCAAAAACCCGACCAAAATGCCAAAATATATTGTGTTTTTGTGTTTTTACATATGCAGGCACGGATATCGAAGAAAAGGACAAAAATCAAGTCAAAACCGGGAAAACGAGCACGGGATGTGGAAAAGACTCTAAGCCGAAGCCGGGGAATCAAATGATCAAAGATATGCTCGGAAAGTCAAAGTCAACCCAGGGTCCTCCAACTATCAGAAGTTGTCAAATTCAGCCCTTAGATCAACTTTTGGAAGTTGACAATTTCAGTCCCTCAAAATTCAAAATTTACAATTATGGTCCCTAAATTTAAAACCCTTTAACCCTTTTATTCTTAAACCCTTATAACTTAACTAACCACTTTTAAACCTTATACCCGGATCCATAAAAAACCCCAACCCAACAACACACCCTTTTACCAGCCCAAGCCCATCACCACTTTATACCCGATCCAATCCTAATAATAAACTCGGTCAAAGATATAACCAGAAAAGTCAAAAAAGAAATATTAAAAACACACTCACACACCCCCGCGCCCAATTTTCCCTTTTACCTAGAATTTCTACTGTTCCCATGAACCCTAAAATTACCCTCCTCGATTTCACAGCAATTAAGGGCAAAAGAGTCTTTGCACGGACTTCTAGGAGGATCCTGACACAAGGAATGACACGTGGGTGCTGCCTATAAGACAAGCCACATCACTATCTTGATCTACGGCTGAGATTGAAGCTTGGAGAGCAAGGGTAGGATCAATGGTCTGGATTGATGCTGAGAGTCCCCAGAAGCTTCTCAGAAAAGCTATATATAGCCCCTCTCACCCACGATTTGAGGCCGTTAGGTTTTAGTTAGCTGTTAGGGTTAGGTTAGGATAATGGTAGAATAGTTGTATTTGTGCTTATTTTTAGTTTAAAGTTCAGCTTATTTCTTATCAGCTTTCAATATTGTATTCAACTTTCAATTTTCAATTAAAGTCAAACTTCGGTCAACTGCTTATTGGATTATAGTAAGTGCTTAATCTCAGATTCCTTTCCTTTTTTTATGCTTAAATATAGTTAGTTGATAGTTTATTATCAGAATCTAAGCTTAATTTTTGGTCTCATTTGTTGAAATGCAAAATCAGTTAGTCATCAGGTGTGTTTGGATCTGTGGATTGCTGAGAGTTGTGGTAGTTAGTATGTGTTTAACTTGATCTCAGTTGCTTGCAGTACTCATTTATAGCTTAGATTAAGCATTTCCTTGGTGGTTAAATTGGTAAAAGTCATAGTTGTTTGTTAATTTGGTGTTCTGCTGTCATATGCTGCTATTAGGGATCAGTGTTAAGTTAATTTGTTAGACAATTAGTTTATGCTTGTTAGATAATCATTAATATAGCTTAATTACAACTAGTTTAATAGATTTAAGTAGCTGAAATTCACTTTAGTCAACTTTTAATAGCATATAATTAGTCATCTTGGTCTGTTCAAATCAGTGTATGCTGAGATCTATTGCTATGTTCATGCTCTTATTTGATTGATCATTTGTGTTTGATTTAGCTTGTTAATGTGTTTCTGAGTAGCTTACCTAGTATAGTTTTAAAGTTTTTAATCTCAAATGGTAACAATAACATCTGGTCACCTAAAATTGCTCTAAAAATCTGTTCAAAGTCTGCTGACTAAGAATGTTGCTGCATGTTCATGATTTGGTCATCTGTATTTGCTTCATATTGGATTAGCAATTGAAAGTTTGTGATAGGGCTTTTTAGAAACTAGTAATCTCTGCTTGGTTAACTTTCCAAAACAGCTTTTGTTTTCAAAATTGGTTAAGTTTTGAGTTTTCTACAAGCCGTTGAAAATCTGCTTTTTGAGTTTGTTTTCTGCTATAGCTTAGTGCTAATTCTTGTGCTTATCTGCTCATTGGGGTACCCAAATCTGCTTATTTGAGTTTGATTATGCTTGTTTGTTGCTATTTGATGATCTCTGAGCATCTTGTATTGTTTTGAGCTTATTTGCTTTAGAAAAGTGCTTTTTGGCTTATTGAGAATAAGCTCTTTCTGCTTATTTGTGCTTATATGATTATTGAGTTTATTTTTCTTTAAAAGCTAATTAGTTTTTAGATTTACTGAAAAAATCCCAGATTTAATTAAGTTGTTTTGCTATTTAATTTGCATTTTCTTAGTTTAAGAGTAGTTTTAAATAACATAAAAAGAAAAGAAAATAAAATAAGTTTCTATGTTATCACTTTTGGTCCCTAGATTTTCTGTTTGAGTTTAAATCGTGCCTGGGTAGTGTTTAGTATTAAAGCAGTTTGTTTATTTGGCAAATTCAGTCCTTGTCTTTTTGTTTGCATTATTAGTCCATAGTTAACTTTGCATTAGTTAAATATTTTGCATCGTTAGTCCTTTTAGCTTGCATCTTTGCATTTTTAGTCCTCATTTCCACTATTTTTCTTTTATCATTTTTAATATAGAAAAATTTAATTTAGGGCTTAAATTTTAAAATTTCACTTTTATTCGCGTTTTTAAAATTACGTCGCGTTCGTTTTTAAAATTCAATTTTCGTTTAAATGTTTAGTTTAATTGTTCTATTAGCGTAGTTTAATTGTTAATCTTGTTTGTTATTTTAATATTAGTAGTGTAATCCAAAATCACTCACTCTTTCACATTCACTTCACGAATCACGATCCCGAATCACGTATTCCATTCAATCTTCGTCGGGACAAACGACTCGGGTTTTGCATATTTCCTTTGCAATTCTCCCTTGATCTATAATTGTTTAAATCACCCTCCATGAAAACTTAGGGCAGAAACCGGGTCAATACATCTGCTATCGGTTATCACAAAGATGATACTGATATTGAAGACAAGACGTCATGGACCCAGTAACGCACTGCACAAACCCCTCCTAGCCACTCAAATATCTCTTAAAAGATATTTGTTTCATTTCTTACGGAGAACACTGCATAATCTATCGGCCTCTCATTCCGAGATGTGTTGATATTGAAAAGGTGGCACTCTGCTCCATGCCTCCGACCACTAAAACCAAAACGCACATTATCGAGTCTAGAGCCATGAGATTCATCAAAGATCTCTTAGGAACACTTTCAATATAATACACTTGTGTTCGCCAAAAAGGACACAAGTTGTAAGAGTCTTAATGAGATCTAAGGATCTTGCCACTAATATCATGATGGTTACTATGCTTCAAACGGTCTACAGTCGTGGGTTAATCTCCAGCGACTCACTGAATCGTGGGTGCACTTCTGTGTGTCCGTGTAATCCCTTTCGGGGGTATCCGATTCAGAACGGCCTGGGTTAAGATTAGAGAAAGTTTTCACACTATGCTGTTAACGACCTCAAAATCCGAACCTGTAAGCACTGGATGATTTATTGCTAACTGTTTATGCAGGTACTAACGAAAGTCTAACCATCTTATGTTTCAACATCTATATCTCCTCATACTCATACTTATGAAGATCATCCTCAACAAAGCTCAAGATAAAAGGTTCAAGACAAAGGATCAAGTTAAAGACGTAGTATTACGACAAAGTCAAGAAGCTAATCAAGATGTCAAGAACAAGTTCAAGTATCAATAGAGGATGAAATAAGTATGAAGTTCAAAGTATTATCAAGAAGTATGAGTATGATGGACGAGACGTCATTGCAATCCTATGAAGATGTTGATCGAAGGCAAGAACGACTAAAAGACGATTATTTTGAAGATCACAAAGCATGAAGGAACAAAAGAATCAAGACTATTCTACAACGAAACACAAAACTCAAGACAATGAAGACTAAAGATCTAATCATATGGAGCATCATTTGAATGACCATCCCTTAGGGGGAGATTGTTAGCTTTTATAAAAGTGATGGTCATTTACGATATTATATTTTGTAATGTGTCATTGTATTTATTAAGTAAAATAGTCAATGGGCTTTCTTATGTAATCCAATAGGTCAAATGTTAGTCCATGAAAAGCCCAAGCCCATCTCATTAGAAAAACTATAAATAGCACCCTTCCCTTCACTTGGAAAGGGGGTGGATGTGGTGGTGCTCTTAGGGCTAGTGAATGTATGTGTGCTTAATGAATGAAATATTTATCTCACTAATTTCTCTCTCTAGATCTCTTTCATCTCTCTTATCTCTTGAGTGTTAGTTTTTAATATTGAGTGTGATAAGATTGATTATAGGTCCTACAGACTCCATGTCCGATGATGGGGTACTAAGGTGGGATACTGAAGACATGGTACTGTAATAACCCCGTAAATAGTAAATGTAAGTAATTAATAACACCAAGTATATAAAAGTTAATATGTAATAATCCTGTTAAGCAATACTGTAAACATAAAGTTATGAAATCTGCAGGCACGGAGGGCGTAACATGGTATGGTGTAAAGTTGGTCCTGTTTTGAAAAATGTAGTTATAGTCCAGTGTTTCAAAAACATTTGGTTCTCTATAACTATAGCTCTGATGCAAATCTGTAACACCCCCTAAATTATGAGTTAACAACGGAAGACTTAATAGTGGTATTACTGGGAGGATCATAGTTATAATCATAGAAAACGACTCAAAAGAGACATTTTGTAAATCATTTTCATTCATTTAGAATTTCAAATACAAAAGGAAATTTCAGCGTTTAATATTCCACAAAAGAGAATGTGAGTTTGATATAAATGACATAAATTTATTTGATACCAAAACCATCCGTTAATGCCCACTCCGTGCCTTGAAATGCTCCTGTTGATATCCAGAGATAAACATGCTTAAAAATCAACAAAATTGTTCAGTGAAATCATAGCGTTTATAATTATAATCAGTTGCGAACACAAGTCTATAATTGCATAATAAAAACAATTATTATGAAAAAGTAATATTGTGGTCAATATATTGCCCTAAGTCTCATGATACGCAAACGTTAACAATGTGCCACACAAACGGCATACAACACACCAAATTAATGGTGTGAGGTATGGCCCTCGTGTAGGAGACTGTCGACTTCCTATTTTGGGTTCAAATAAAGTGCATTTGGTCGCCTAAACGGCTAACAAATGGGGTATCAACTGCCAATAGATCTATTCACTATATTCGCGTTCACTCACTAGTGATTAATGGTTCATGATTGAGGGAATTTTGGCAAAAATGTTAAGTTAGGAAAAATAAATAAGATATAATGTACAGAAAAATATTTGTGTTCTATTTTGTAGCATTTATCTCCCCACGTATTTAAAAGTATGTAAAAAGTAAAAGTGGGATTATGAGCTCACCTTGAATGTAACTGGCAAAGATGAAATATGAAATCAAATGTTTTTACGGAAACAACTCCAACACACGACCTGGATAATAATAAGAAAGTCTGAGATTTTGACGGTTTTGGCCTAATACGAATAACGATTGAAATGGTATCGAATGACGAAGTGGTTTGTGATGAGAGTGAATGATATGCTTAAAATGCTTAAAGTTCAAAAATAATATTATATTTAATATTATCATGTTTTTATGTTTATTAAATCAGTAATATCGTCTCTTCAAAAGTAGGTTGAACGAAACGTTAAGTTAATTGTTAAAAGTTACGTTACGTAAATATAAATGTAATATTTGTTAAATAAATAAAGTGTACGTAACGAAAAATGGGTTTATATGATAGAAATGCATAAAAAAATTTAAGTAAAAGTTTATAAAATTAGGTTACTGGTTGATCCTTGAAGTTACATGAAATTTACAGTTTTAACCCTAACGGTGTAACATTTGCATCGTTAGTCCTCTGTTACATCTTTAGTCCAAAAGGGTTATATATTACATTTTAAACCTTCTAGTTATTGTTTTATCCTTTTATACCCATAAATTACTGAATTGATAGTTTGTTCCCTATTTTTACAAAAGTTACACTTTTTACCCCTAATAGTAAATATGCTTTGCAAATTTAGTCCAAAATGTACAAAAAGGATGGGAAAATAAATCCGAGAGTTTTATAAGTTTAATAAAGCTTATTTAAGTTGGTTTCGATTGCTTATTATCAAAAGTGCTTATTTTCTTGTTTAATGGGCCTAACGAGTTAAAACATAAGGCCCATTAACGTTTTATGAGCCGAGGGCTTTTAGGACCAATGGGCTAGGTTTCGGGCCTGGTTTATTGAGTCTAAAAGTAATACAAAAGGGTTTACATGATCAGCTTGTCGAATTAGCAAAAAGACAGCTTATTGGGCTTATTAGCCCACACGTTAAAATATATATGTTTTTAAAGTGGTTCGACTAGCGTTTGGTTTAGGCTTTTTAAAGAGCTTTTAAGAGCTTATGAGACGAATCTTAAAACATGAAGTTGTTAACATAGCTTGTAAAGAAACGAGTTGGACAATAAAAATAATAGGTCGCGTATAAGAATTAGATTTTATGGGTCCATTTCTATGTCAAGTAACAAAGTTCAATAAATACGAAAATGATATCTAAAATGTAACGCGATACGATATAAGGTAAAAAATGAATTCGAAATGGAATGAAATGAACGTGTAAGTGAAATATAAAGTGTAAAACATATTCCTAGCCATTCCATGAAGGAGGCATTAAGTATGAAACGTAAAAATAAATAAATGCAATGCGTATAAATGTATAACAATGAAATATACGTTCGAAATAAAAATGACCTATGCATGATTGTGTAGTAATAAAATAGAATGATTGGAAAAAGGTTTTGGAGGACTCATCACACCAAGATGGTGGTGTTATACGTTAAGAATGGACAAGAATGATTCGATATGAGGCTTATACGTCCTAGATTGAACTCGAATGACTTGTGATTGGTTCTTGCTTCCTTCGATCGACTTGGCAACAAATTTTGAGAGTATGTTTGAGTGAGTTATACAAGTGGGAAAGAGGGTTATACGCTTGGTCGACTTATATGCATGCATGTATACACTTTTAATGTTTTTTAAATATGCAAGTTATGTAGATTCGGATTGTGGCAGGAAGTGGATGAGATAAGGAGAATAACTCAAGTACCTAGTGACTTAGGAGGGGTTTTAGGAGTATGGGTTAGTCATAGATCCGATTTGTGCATGAATGTTTGTATATATGTTTCGTACGTTTAAATGAAAGGGTCCAAAAGTGGTTTTAACATGACCAAGAATGAGAAGAGGTGAGAAATACTATTATGGACTCAAAATAAATCTTAGGAGATCGAAAGGACTAGGGAAAATCAGCTTAGAATTGACTTTGGTCAAAAATAATAAATGTCGAATGGGTTTGTACATGTTGCGATTGAGGTTTACTTTGGGTTTCTTTCAAGGGTTAAACATTTGAATTAAGATGTGAGATTCGACATCCTAATTATTTGATGGTTGAAGAAATGACATGAGTAAAATGTCGAGTACCTTGTGTGTCGAATTCAAAAATAAATGAGGCAAAGTAAACTGGTTTAGTCGAGTGGAATAAAAGAAATAAATGAATTGAAAGTATTGGGTTGGGCTTTTTGAATAGTACCAGTCCGAAAGTTTAGGCTAAGGAATAGTATAGGATCCGTTTGGTTTATAATGAGTATGTTGGGTTATTCGTGGTCCGTGTGTGAAGTCGTTCCAATGTTTTGAGAATTAATGTAATATAATAAACAAAATTTTAAATTTTGCTCGTAAAAATGGTTAACTGAACTGTAAATGATAATTAATACTTGGTTAATGTTTACAATTCACTGGGTAATTTTACAGGTTGCTAAAGTACCCACCAGCCAAACAGAATTCCATCTCGAAATTAAAATCTAAGGTAGTTGCTAGGGTTACCTATGGAAATAAATGTGGGTATTTGTTGCGAATTTGGTCCTCATGTTCCTATGTATACTCTGGTCCTCGATTAGAGTTCCTTCGAATTTTTGACTTACTGGGGTACGATTTTGCTTTAGCTGTTTCATCTCTCTATTCTCTGGTTCATCCGTAATTAAGAGTTTGTCATCAAATTGGATTTTTCATTAGGATGTTGGGGAAAAGGTGTAGTCATCTATAGAGGGTTGGCAATAGGAGCAGTTTATCTTGTCATAAGACTTGCTTTTGAATGAAGATTTTTATTAAATATTTTGAAAAGATAATTGTTTTCTTTATGATATGATTTTCCCTGAATTAGACATAGGTGATCAGGCTATGTATAATTGAGGAAAATGATGTGATGCTTGATTCAGTCAAAGTAGTCTTATGTTTCTTAAAAGTTTTAGATGGTGTTCAGTGTGTTGTTTTGTAAAATGACAACCTAAATAAGTTTTCATAGTAACAAGAGAAATCGGTTCGCACAACGGTGATAGATTAGAATCTTATGGGGCGGTAGTAGGTTAGCCTGAAATGAATTCTATGTTTTGTGAAGAAATCTTACAGTATGGTAATAGTTTATTATCTAGTCAGAAAGGAAGATAATCAAATTCCGAATAGGATATCAGTGTATTGTTATGAAAAGTTTATGAATAAGGTATATGAAATAGAAAATGAAGTAAATAAAGATTGTGATAAAAATGGAAAGGTAGAGATTCATAAGATAGGAAAGTATTTGTTACACTTAGGTTATGTCATCGTACCGAAGGTAAAGTACAAAGGAAAATACAATCCTAGAAGGCTTGAACCATGGTCTATTATTATAGCAGAAACTTCTTCTTCTGTTTAAACATTGCTGTTGTCCCTTGACGTTGTTGAGATCCTAACGAGCTTCCATTCTTCTTCCACTGGCCTTACCGTTCTATTTGGTATTCTGATTTGGGCATCGGTTCTTGTAGTCATCAGTTTTATGGCCCATTTTTTGGCACTTTCCGCATCGGGCAGGACAAGGCCCTGTGTGATGCATTCTGCATCGGTTACACTGGGGTTGCTTCCCACGATAACTGTTTCCTTCAGTAAGTGTGGCGATGTGGCCTTTGCCAACTTCCTGCATGCGATTCTGTTGGTGATGGTAGTTTTTGCCGTTGGGATGGTTGTTGTAAGGATGAGTAGTCCTCTTGTCATCAAGCTTCCGTTTGTGATCCTTGCTTCCGGTGGTAGAACTCCATTTAACTTCCCGTTCCAACAATTTTTGAGCTTTGGAGATAGCTTCCTCTAGAGTTGCCGGTTTTGACGAGGTGACATTTCCCTCGATGCTTGGAGGCAAACCCTCGACATATCTCTCCAATGTCTTTTCGACATCTGGCACCATAGTTGGACATAGTACCGACAGTTCCTGAAACCTTCTATTGTATGTCCTGATGCCGTTCCCTCTCACAGTCAACCGATGAAATTCCTCCTCTAGCTTCCTAATCTCTGTACGCGAACAGTATTTCTTGAGCATTTTTGTCTTCAGTTCGGCTAAGAAATTTGGTACGCTTCTTCCATTCCCATAGTCTGGGCGGTTGCGTTCCACCTTGACAAAGCATCTTCCAGTAAAGTTCCCGTAGCAAACGTGACTTTGCTATCCTCTGGGCATTTACTTCTCATGAACACCGTCTCCGTACGCTCAAACCATTGAGCTAAATCGGTCACTCCTTCTGACCCTTTGAAATAAGTTGGCTAGCAACTTATGAAATCTTAAAAGGTACATTTGCGAGACGCTGATGCCTCGCTTTCGGTGGTGGATCGGTTGTTGTTGCTCAAGCGGGCTATGGTAGCCATTTTAGTCTCAAGAGCTGCAGCTACACCATCAGCAACTAGTTTTTGGATTTTCGCTGGAGTCATTGCTTGTATGGGAGTGGCAGTTTCCTTTCTTGTGCGAGCCACAAGTCTATTAATGCCACAAGAGAACACAATTTTAGAGTCCACATAATGACCATGTTCGAATAATTCGAGTAACAAGGTAATTGTATACCAGTCCAAACAATACGGTCACAATGTGAAATCACGACTAACTGAGAATCTTAAAATCACGACATGTTTGGGTACTATCGTAAATAAATGATCAACTCTTGGTATAGGCTTGCTAAGGAACAAACTGATTCATCATCTACAAAGGCTGAAGTTCAGCAACTTTCTCTACATTCATCAATTTTCTTCTGAAATATTCTTCATTATGAATTTGTAATTACATCCCAGTCGTAACATTCAAAGAACTGTAACCTTCATAAGTAGCATCTTGACATGTCTAATCACAATACACATGGGTAACCATGGTCACATAAATCAACATCAATATATAGTAAATCTAATCCAACCACATGCATTAAGAACTTGATCAGTTGTTTTACAAAACGCAACAATACAAGGTCCTTTATGAATGCCTCATGCGGTAGGCTAAGATGCCTGATGAGTGGCCTTTTACTCATCATTTTAGACCCGAAAAACCCCACAAAAACGACCAAAAATACCCAAATGGACCATATATTATATCAAATATCCTTGGATTGTGTTTTAGTTGTTGCAGGTACAAAAAGGATTGAAAACGAGGCAAATGAGGCAAAACCGAGCATGGATTGGAAAAGAGCTCAAAAGCCGGGACCCGGGAAGAAATTCACGAGTTTGGTTCGAGATATTGCTCAAAAATCCCAAAGTGCCCTTGGATTATTTTTATTTGACAAAATTGGACCCTTGAAGAAATTTGAAAAACTGGCAGTCTTGGTCCTTGAAGATTGCATGATTTACAATTGTGATCCTTGTGATAAATCCATTTATCCTAAAACAATTAACACCCACCAATCCACAATTTAACCCCATCGACCCTCCTAAGCTAAAACAAACACATCCCATTTTACCCCAAAACCGACCCTTTGCAAACCACATTTAACCCAACCTACCACTAAAATTAACCCCATCCCACTTTAACGCCCCACTAAGCCCAATTCATTTAACAATTAAAACCGGCCCACACCTAACAACCAAAACCGACCCACTCTTTTTGTTAAATACTAAAGCCGGAACTCACATTTAGTCAACATCCCCAAATGCAAAGGGTCAAAATCCCTAATCCACCACACCTTCTTCTTCTTCCTCCTAATCCCCAGCCAATTACCACCCTCTAATCTCCTCTAATCCCACCTCACCACTACAAGCCAAACCACCCACATGACTATGTCGTTGGTCCCCCCCTCCACCTCATCGATCCGCACCAACCAAAGAAAGATCAACGTTCGAGATTAGAAGTTGTGAGGACCAAGTCGATCCAAGGGTCTACAAAGAAGCACAACAAGCACAAAGAGAACTAGGGTTTTTGGATATTTTTGTATTATAAATAGTCGCTAGCCGCACTTCTTTTTTTTCTTCTTCTTAGGTTTTATTTAGCTTTTTTTATTTCGGTATGTTTTTATTTTAGTTGTAATTTACTTTTTAATTTTAATACATGTCGATTTCTATTTAGTTTTGTTACCGCGTATTTAATTATTGTTACTCGCGTATTTAGTTTTTATTGTTTAATTCGTGTGGTTGCTTACTTTGATGGTTTAAGTGTTCTTTACTTTTTGTGTTCTTGTTACTCGTACTTTACTGCTATCTGGTTATTAATGTTATATTAAAGATTATGGTTATATAAATGGTTTAAAAGTGTTAGTTCTTGTTCTTGTTTGTGTTTCAGTAAGCGAAAAAAAAAAAAGAAAAAAAAAATAGTTTAAGTGTTGTTTGTGCTTGAGCTAGGATTTGGATCGGTTATAGTTTATTGTTTGTGTTTGAGTATTATTCAGCATGGTTTGATTAATGTTTGTGCGTTGAATCTGTGTTTAGATTTAGTACTAGTATGTTTTGTTTGAGTTATTTTTTTATGTTTGGGTTAATATTACTTTGAGTAACTTGCAAAAGAGAAAAAAAGAGAAAAAAAAAAAGAAGTTAACAAAAAACTGTCCTCCCTTGGGTTCGAACCCAGGTCAGAGAACACCCAACACAACACACAAACCATCTGCTCTAAACGCTTTTCTTAGTTAATTGTTACACTTGTTTTTATTTAAGCTTTATCATTTTAAATCCTTTAAGCTTATTTTAAGCTGTTAAGCTAAGAAACAGCTTATCCCCTTAAGCTGTTTCAATTTTCTTATTTTTCCTAGTTCCATTATAGTTTAAAGTATTCACTAAAAAATTTTCAGATTTTATCTTTTTCATTTAATATTTTTTATCAATTATTTTCTTTTAAATAGTTTTTAAATTATAAAAAATTATTAAAAAATCAAAAAAATATTTTTCTTTTTTCCAAAATTTTCTTTTTATATTTAAGTCGTAGGAAAATTATTTTGATACACGTTGGATTAGTTTTTCAAATATTTTACGTTTTTACTCGTTCGTTGTTTACCGTTCGAATTTATTAATTTTCGTTTTATTTAAAAAAACTAAAACAAACTCTCGTCTTATCAAGCACTTTAATTACGAACCGAAAACGATATTCTCAATTTCACGCCTCGCAGGGAGAACGACCCGGGTACACGCTTATCCGGTTTATTACAATTGGTTGTTTTTGCGTTAACGGTTTCAAGTTGACTTTTCTTCGTGAGAAGTTTGACTTGCGATTTCTTTGACCCGAAATTCGACCCCGACATCAAATTGGCGCCGTTGCCGGGGAGGTGTGTTGCGACAATATCGTCACGGTTTGACGATTAGTGACTTGAAGAACCTTCCTCGTGAAGATTCGTATATATCTTGTAAATATTTTCTATCCAAAAACCAAAAAAAATTGAAAAATCCAAAAAACCCAAAAATATTCTTCTTAACCTTAATGTTCTTGGTGCATGCGCACACGTTCTTCTTCGTCATCGAGTCCCTTTCTTGAACTCGTCGCAATTCCGCGAAGACGTAATCGTAGACGTGCTGCCTCATTAGTCGAACCCGAGATTCGTACTAATCCCGATCCTCCCATTGATATAATGGCGGAGAATCGCACCATGCTTGAGCTTCTCCAAGCACCCACCGAGGGTTATGGAGATGCTATTGTTGTTCCCCCGATCGTTGCCGATAATTTCGAACTTAAACCGGCATTACTATCCTTAGTAACGTCGAATCAATTTTACGGTTTCGAGAGGGATGACCCTCATTCCCACATTCGATGGTTTAACAAAATTTCATCTACCGTCAAATGTAGGAATGTTCCTCAAGAAGCAATCAAATTGCTTCTCTTTCCTTTCTCTCTCGAGGGGGCAGCCCGGACTTGGCTTGAAAAGCAACCCCCTCGTTCTATCTTAACATGGGAAGATTTGGTGTCGAAATTTGTGAACGAATTCTTTCCCCCTTCCAGAACCACAAGTCTAAAAAATGAAATTACCAAATTCACTCAAAAATTTGATGAATCTTTTAGTGAAGCGTGGGATCGTTTCAAAGACTTACTTCGCAAATGTCCTCACCACGGATTTTCTGAGTTGCATCAAATTGATACGTTTTACAATGGATTGAACCAAACTGACCAAGATTCTCTGAACGCCGCCTCCGGTGGTTATATATTGAATCGAACTACGCGTGATGCTTTGTCCATCATCGAGAACAAGTCTAAGGTTCGCACTTCACGAAGCAAGCCGGTTGTTTCTCAAGTGAGTGTTTCACCTTCTACTTCACATTCGATGAGTACTTCTAGCACGGATGCTAAAATTGACAAGCTCACGGATGCAATTCAAGCTTTGGTTTTCTCTAATCAGAAAAATCCTTCTTCTTCTACCATTTCTTCTACCCCACAAGCTTCTCCACCCGCTCAAGTCAAAGCGGTGGAAGAAAGTTGTGTTACTTGTGGTGGTCCTCATGCTTATTACAATTGTACCGCCACCGATGGCCGTCCTTTTGAAATCAATGCCGTAGCCGGATCTTACAACCAAGGAGGAACTCAATACCGTCCTCAAGGTGACTCGAGCTATCGTGCTAGCTATCTAGCAGGACCACCCGGTTTTCCTCCAAACAATCAAAACAAATTCAATCAAAACCAAAGTAGGGGGCAAAATGTTCCATATCAAGCCCCTACTAACCAATACCCGACCCAAGAGGTCAATTACAATCAAGGGTATCAAGCTCAAAATTACCCAGCCTCGATTGCTCCCTCTAATGATCTTTCAAATTACATTATGACAAATGAGGTGAAAATGAGGGCTATGCAAAATCAAATCACAAATTTGAAAAATGAATTTGAAAATTCAATGATTAAGCAGGGTAATGAGCTTAAGAACAAAATCGATCAATCTCAAACAAAGATTGAAAGTATGTTTGATACCCTTATCAACCAATTTCACCAAGCTTCATCCTCGGGAACTCTCCCGGGTAATACAATTCCTAACCCGAAGGGTGAATTAAAAGCCATCACCACCCGAAGTGGTAAAGCTTATGAGGGACCCACGGTTCCAACTACTACTTCTTCTTCTTCTACAAAAGTAGTTGACCGTGAGACCGAGGTGACAAAGGACAAGGTGCATTCCACAAGCCCACAAAGTACCGCACACGTCCAACCTTCGGTAGTCCCAACCCCAATTCCGGAACCCGATGTTCCGAAGTCTCAACCTAAACCTTCTATCCCATACCCATCTAGACTTAATGACCAAAAGCTCCGCGAAAAAGCTAGTATTCAAATGGAAAAATTCTTCCAAATCTTTCAAGAATTGCATTTCGATATAAGCTTCGCGGATGCTTTACTTCTGATGCCTAAGTTTGTTTCCACCATGAAGAGTTTATTGAGCAACAAGGAAAAATTAATTGAATTAGCAAAAACTCCGTTAAATGAACACTGCTCAGCGGTTCTCCTAAAAAAGCTTCCGGAAAAGCTTGGAGATCCCGGAAAATTCCTCATTCCATGTGAATTTCCGGGGATGGTTGAATGCTACGCCTTGGCCGATCTTGGTGCAAGCATCAACCTAATGCCGCTCTCCGTTTGGAAAAAACTTTCTCTGCCCGATTATACCCCCACTTGCATGACCCTCGAGCTTGCGGACCGGACCATAACCCGTCCACTTGGAATAGCCGAGGATGTCTTTGTCAAGGTTGGGAAATTCCATTTTCCTGCCGATTTTGTGGTGGTTGATTTTGATGCTGACCCCCGGGTTCCTCTAATTCTCGGAAGATCATTTTTGAGGACCGGGCGGGCTTTGATTGACGTGTACGGAGAAGAAATAACTCTAAGAGTTGATGATGACAAAGTCACGTTTCAAATCAATCAAAACTCTAAACCGCTAACCACCAAAAGCAACGTTGCTGTGGTTAATCAAAAATCTGATCCAGTAATTGCTTCCAAAAGAAGTGATTCGATTCTCTCAAGATTTGCGGTTAAGAGTATGTCTGAAAAACGTGCTGAGCTAAAAGCTATGAAAATTACACCCGGTTCAAGCAAATGGTTTGCAAGTTGTTCCGCGGATGTTAAGAGTATTCTTGATGATGATGAATCAGATTCGGAGATCACAACGGAAGTGGTGGAAATTGCTAGCTCTAAGAGCACACCACTTGTCCCACCTCCGGAAATGATTTATAGAATTGAGATTGTTGAACCAAACCTTTCCGACTCTTCCCATCCTTCTCCTCCGATTGAGGAAAGTGATCTCTCAAGGGAAGAGCTCGATGTGTTCTTTGATGATGCTCCAATTTCGCCGGAAATTGTTGAGACCGATAGTGATCCCGGGGAAGATGTCTTGAAATTTGATGAACCATTATTTCCCCCGGAAGATGTTAAAGAAGAAAAGCTTCCTAAATCCGTTCAAGTTGTTGTTTCAAAATCAGAAGAGCAAAGTAGTGGCAGTACCACTTCTAGTATTGATTCTCTTCTTGAGGAGTTCGCCGATGAACTCGCTCACATCGATCCAATCCCACCGGGGGATGAGGACGATGACTTTGATTTTGAATCTGATCTTAAAGAATTGGAATTTTTGCTGAACCGTGATCCGTCTAGATGTGATTCTTATCCCGAGGAGTTCGCCGATGAACTCGCTCACGACGATCCACTTCCATCAGATGATGATGATCTTTTCGACTTTCATGCTGATTTTAAAGAAGTCGAAAAACTTTTATACCATTCTCCATCATCTGATTCTTACACCGAGCTTAATGATTTACAAGATGATGATGACCTCTTCGATTTTGGGGCCGATCAAACCGAATGGAGAAATCTTTTATATGGGAAACCTACTGATGAAAAAGGCCCTAAAATGGAAACCATAATTGAGGATGCTACAATTGTTTCTAATGACTTATCTCCTCATTCTCCCGAGGATGATTTCCTTTTCTCCATTGAGTCTCCCATCGAGTACCCTGCTGAGTTTTCTTGTGAAGACAAAGTGTTTAATCCAGGCATACTCGATGATGGTAAAAATCATCCTTTGATGAAATTGACTCTTGATAAGAATTTAAAGTTTCCTGCCTCATCTAAGGAACTTTCAATTCTGGAGAAAAATGATTCACCTCTACTTCTTTCCCCTCTACTTCTTTCTGGTCAAAAACTCCCGTTCTGCATGGAGTTGTCTCTGATTGAAACTTTACTATCGTTCCCAGCCGGAAACGAAGACAAAGTTTTTGACCCCGGCATCATCGCTTTTATCTTCTGAAGCCGTGGGTATCTCATCGGAGTGGAACTTTCATATGCTTCAATGTTTATCCAAACATCTTGAATGAAAGTCCGATTGAGATTATCTCTTCCACTTGCTCCCCCAAGGACAATTAAATACGGGGTCGAGTCAAGCTCATGTGACTCGGTTACCAAAAACAAGCGCTTCGTGGGTGGCAACCCATGCTTATCATTCTGACTTCTTTCTATTTTCTAACACTAAGTGTGGGGGAGTTCCTCTACTTGTGCTTTGTGGTTGTATGTTTGCCTCTGTTTTCAGGATTCCCGTAGATTGTGATGATTGACGCGCCTGTTTTCAATCCAGCCGCCCAATATCCTATCTTTGTGTTTATGATTATCCAGGGATATCTTAAAAATCCTTTTTGTGAAAACCAAGATTTCTTTTCCATACTTAGATTGTAGTGTTTCCTTTTTACGTTCTATAGTGTCGGCTCAGGCCGGTACTTTGAATATTGAGGGCAATATTCATTTCTAAGTGTGGGGGAGGGATTCTTGCGAATTTGACCCAAAATTTCAAAATTTTGAAAAATTTTCACAATTTGTACCTTCTAGTCCCCTAGCACCCCCGTTTTGGCCAAAAATTTTAAAATTTTTTATCGTATTTTGCATGAAAAAGAAGTGCTTTGCACAATAAAAATAATTTGCTATACATTAATGCTTCGGTATTAATGGAAGTTTAGACTTGATTAGGCTAGAACAAGGGGAATCCCGACTCTGCTAGAGTGTTGATCTAGCTGCTACCCTTAACGTTTAGGCTAAGTTTTTGCGAATTGTGCAAATGAAAATGCTAAGCGTGGAGTAGTTGGTTCTCTTTAGAGCTTATATAAGTAATCTATGGCTTTTCCTCCCAGAAGATCCTAATTTGACTAAAATTAGTGCTATTTTCAAACTTTTGAACGCAAAAACCGTTTTTGTTAAGCAAATAAATTTTTATGCAATCTTGATTTAGAATACTAGTTCAAAGTTTTATTTAAATTTCGGAACAAGCGATCTTTCTTACAAACCCAATAAGAATGCAAAATGAAAGTGAGCAGTTGCTTGAAAGTTGCAAAAGTTAAAGTTTTAAGTATTAATAAATAAGTGCTCTAAGCTACGGATTCGAGATCGGGCCTTGGATCCTTAATTCCGAAAGGCGTTTAGGTCTTGGCTACCCTCTTGCACCGGCCCTTGGACCCTTAATTCTGAAAGGCGTTAAGGTCTTGGAACTCTCCGTTGTAACGGCCCTTGGATCCTTTATTCCGAAAGGCGTTAAGGTCTTGGAACTAAACCGTGAAGGTCCGTCGTTTAGAGTACACAAGTAAAAAGTTAGTGATGAAAAAAAAAAAAAAAAAAAAAAAAAAAAAAAAAAAAGTGATGAAAAATGAAAATGAAAAAAAAATGTTTATGTTTGTTTATGAATAAATGTGAGAAACTTGCTTCTTCTTAAATTTAAATCGAAAGTTGAACTAGTATTCGTCAATATTGTCTAAAAGTTGGACGGTGATTTAGAAATTGTTGACTTCAAAGATCCCGTGAGCTCCGATACTATTCTCGAGGGTGTAAAAACCTAGCCTCCTAAGTTTACTAAGGATAAGCTGAGAAGAAAGTCGCTACATGGAGTGATCTCACCTTTGAATCTCTAATTTCTAAATCATTGTCGGTTTTTAACCCTAATAAATGTCGATTTTTACGATCAAAACTTTGAAAACAAGCACACACACATAACTTATGAATAATTGTGGGAGTGAAAAGTTAAGTCTCGGCTTACATAGGTTGCTAATATAAGTAGCGTTAGCATTTTACAAAAACGTTTGCACAAGGGTTTTTAGACTTAGTTGGGGAGTATTAAAAAGAGGATGACGATTACAATTCCCCGGAGTCACCCATTTTGTGTGACTCCCGTTCCATGATGCCACTTTTGATAATCAAGCATATTATTTACGTTTTATCTCGTTTTAATTTACTTGCATTTTATAAAGTCAAAACGGGGTGTGATATTTTTGGTAACCTTGATATTTTTGATCCTTTCATTACTTTATATGATCGGATTGCTAGGGACTAGCAATTGCTTAGTGTGGGGGATTGATGAGTGGCCTTTTACTCATCATTTTAGACCCGAAAAACCCCACAAAAACGACCAAAAACACCAAAATGGACCATATAATATTACAAATATCCTTGGATTGTGTTTTATGTGTTGCAGGTACAAAAAGGATTGAAAACGAGGCAAATGAGGCAAAACCGAGCATGGATTGGAAAAGAGCTCAAAAGCCGGGACCCGGGAAGAAATTCACGAGTTTGGTTCGAGATATTGCTCAAAAATCCCAAAGTGCCCTTGGATTATTACTTGTTGGCAAAATTGGACCCTTGAAGAAATTTGAAAAACTGGCAGTCTTGGTCCTTGAAGATTGCATGATTTACAATTGTGATCCTTGTGATAAATCCCTTTATCCTAAAACAATTAACACCCACCAATCCACAATTTAACCCCATCGACCCTCCTAAGCTAAAACAAACACATCCCATTTTACCCCAAAACCGACCCTTTGCAAACCACATTTAACCCAACCTACCACTAAAATTAACCCCATCCCACTTTAACGCCCCACTAAGCCCAATTCATTTAACAATTAAAACCGGCCCACACCTAACAACCAAAACCGACCCACTCTTTTTGTTAAATACTAAAGCCGGAACTCACATTTAGTCAACATCCCCAAATGCAAAGGGTCAAAATCCCTAATCCACCACACCTTCTTCTTCTTCCTCCTAATCCCCAGCCAATTACCACCCTCTAATCTCCTCTAATCCCACCTCACCACTACAAGCCAAACCACCCACATGACTATGTCGTTGGTCCCCCCCTCCACCTCATCGATCCGCACCAACCAAAGAAAGATCAACGTTCGAGATTAGAAGTTGTGAGGACCAAGTCGATCCAAGGGTCTACAAAGAAGCACAACAAGCACAAAGAGAACTAGGGTTTTTGGATATTTTTGTATTATAAATAGTCGCTAGCCGCACTTCTTTTTTTTCTTCTTCTTAGGTTTTATTTAGCTTTTTTTATTTCGGTATGTTTTTATTTTAGTTGTAATTTACTTTTTAATTTTAATACATGTCGATTTCTATTTAGTTTTGTTACCGCGTATTTAATTATTGTTACTGCGTATTTAGTTTTTATTGTTTAATTCGTGTGGTTGCTTACTTTGATGGTTTAAGTGTTCTTTACTTTTTGTGTTCTTGTTACTCGTACTTTACTGCTATCTGGTTATTAATGTTATATTAAAGATTATGGTTATATAAATGGTTTAAAAGTGTTAGTTCTTGTTCTTGTTTGTGTTTCAGTAAGCGAAAAAAAAAAAGAAAAAAAAAATAGTTTAAGTGTTGTTTGTGCTTGAGCTAGGATTTGGATCGGTTATAGTTTATTGTTTGTGTTTGAGTATTATTCAGCATGGTTTGATTAATGTTTGTGCGTTGAATCTGTGTTTAGATTTAGTACTAGTATGTTTTGTTTGAGTTATTTTTTTATGTTTGGGTTAATATTACTTTGAGTAACTTGCAAAAGAGAAAAAAAGAGAAAAAAAAAAAGAAGTTAACAAAAAACTGTCCTCCCTTGGGTTCGAACCCAGGTCAGAGAACACCCAACACAACACACAAACCATCTGCTCTAAACGCTTTTCTTAGTTAATTGTTACACTTGTTTTTATTTAAGCTTTATCATTTTAAATCCTTTAAGCTTATTTTAAGCTGTTAAGCTAAGAAACAGCTTATCCCCTTAAGCTGTTTCAATTTTCTTATTTTTCCTAGTTCCATTATAGTTTAAAGTATTCACTAAAAAATTTTCAGATTTTATCTTTTTCATTTAATATTTTTTATCAATTATTTTCTTTTAAATAGTTTTTAAATTATAAAAAATTATTAAAAAATCAAAAAAATATTTTTCTTTTTTCCAAAATTTTCTTTTTATATTTAAGTCGTAGGAAAATTATTTTGATACACGTTGGATTAGTTTTTCAAATATTTTACGTTTTTACTCGTTCGTTGTTTACCGTTCGAATTTATTAATTTTCGTTTTATTTAAAAAAACTAAAACAAACTCTCGTCTTATCAAGCACTTTAATTACGAACCGAAAACGATATTCTCAATTTCACGCCTCGCAGGGAGAACGACCCGGGTACACGCTTATCCGGTTTATTACAATTGGTTGTTTTTGCGTTAACGGTTTCAAGTTGACTTTTCTTCGTGAGAAGTTTGACTTGCGATTTCTTTGACCCGAAATTCGACCCCGACATCAATGCCTCAAAAATATAACTGCTGTAATGTATGTCTAACTACTGGATGTCTCGTCCATGTGTCTCTTTAGCTCTGTGACCTGATCCAGATGTCTCCGTATATTTGTCTGATGTCTGACCTGCATGTCCTCGATGAGGTTCTTTAATGTAGCGGCTCTACGGCGCACTTTGTAAAACTTCTTCAATCCGTCTCTGTCTCTTCCACAGTAAGACCGTCATATGAGATAGTGTCTCAAACATCTCTGTCTGAATCCTTGTCAGACCACCTTGTAGATCCATCCTCTCGGACACAAGGTCATGTATAGTGCCGTTGACTATCTCGGGGCGGTCGAGTGATGCTCTGTCAACGATGCTCAGAGGCGTAACAATCTGCTCCTTATGATGCTCCAGTCGCGTCATGATGATGGAAGGAGTAGGTGTGCGGGTAGCTGCGGTTCTGGAGCTCTTTCTCTAGTCTCGAAGGCTCGGGCTGGAGGGGCAAAACCTAAGGAGGAATAGTAATGATGATGAAGACGAATCACCGAAATCTGCTATGCGGGCCTGGTTCTGGGGGAGGGTACATCCGCCTTAGGAGTCGGCTCCCATTGGTCCTGTGCGAACGGGTAGGAATGGGTAAGTAGGTTAAACAAGTAGTCGGGTCTGACCGACGGTGGAGGTGGTGATGGTAATATACTCAGAACTATGGGTAGTCGTACCCTCTTGCGAGGTCGACGTGCTAGGAACTACGGGTGAGGTGATGGATGATAAGGTATCCTCGGACTCCATGTCCGATGATGGGGTACTAAGGTGGGATACTGAAGACATGGTACTGTAATAAACCCGTAAATAGTAATTGTAAGTAATTAATAACACCAAGTATATAAAAGTTAATATGTAATAATCCTGTTAAGCAATACTGTAAACATAATGTTATGAAATCTGTAGGCACGGAGGGTGTAGCGTAGTATGGTGTAAAGTTGGTCATGTTTTGAAAAATGTAGTTATAGTCCAATGTTTCAAAAACATTTGGTTCTCTATAACTATAGCTCTGATGCCAATCTGTAACACCCCCTAAATTATGAGTTAACAGCGGAAGACTTAATAGGGGTATTACTGGGAGGATCATAGTTATAATCATAGAAAATGACTCAAAAAAGACGTTTTTTAAATCATTGACATTCATTTAGAATTTCAAATACAAAAGAAAATTTCAGCATTTAATATACCACAAAAGAGAATGTGAGTTTGATATAAATGATAGAAATTTATTTGACACCAAAACCATCCGTTAATGCCCACTCCGTGCCTTGAAATGCTCCTGTTGATATCCTGAGATAAACATGCTTAAAAGTCAACAAAATTGTTGAGTGAAATCATAGCGTTTATAATTATAATCAGTTGCGAACACAAGTCTATAATTGCATAATAAAAAAAATTATTATGAAAAAGTAATATTGCGGTCAATATATTGCCCTAAGTCTCATGATATGAAAACGTTAACAATGTGCCGCACAAACGGCATGCAAAACACCAAATTAATGGTGTGAGATATGGCCCTCGTCTAGGAGACTGCCGACTTCCTATTTTGGGTTGAAATAAAGTGCATTTGGTCGCCTAACCGGCTAACAAATGGGGCGTCAACTGCCAATAGATCTATTCACTATATTCGCGTTCACTAACAAGTGATTAATGGTTCATGATTGAGGGGCTTTCTGCAAAAATTTTAACTTAGGCAAAATAAATCAGATATAATGTACAAAAAATACTTGTGTTCTATTTTGTAGCATGTATCTCCCCACGTATTTAAATGTATGTAAAAAGTAAAATTGGGACTATGAGCTCACCTTGAATGTAACTGGTAAAGATGAAATATGAAATCAAATGTTTTTACGGAAACGTCTCCAACACACGACCTGGATAATAATAAGGAAGTCTGAGATTTTGACGGTTTTGGCCTAATACGAATAATGATTGAAATGGTATCGAATGACGAAGTGGTTTGTGATGAGAGTGAATGATATGCTTAAATTGCTTAAAGTTCAAAAATAATATTATATATAATATTATCATGTTTTTTTGTTTATTAAATCAGTAATATCGTCTCTTCAAAAGTTGGTTGAACGAAACGTTAAGTTAATTGTTAAAAGTTACGTTACGTAAATATAAACGTAATATTTGTTAAATAAATAAAGTGTACGTAACGAAAAATTGGTTTATATGATAGATATGTATAAAACAATTTATTTAAATGTCTATAAAATTAGGTTACTGGTTGATTCTTGAAGTTTCATGAAATTTACAGTTTTAACCCTAACGGTGTAACATTTGCATCGTTAGTCCTCCGTTACATTTTTAGTCCAAAAAGGTCATATATTACATTTTAAACCTTCTAGTCATTGTTTTATCCTTTTATACCCATAAGTTACTGAATTGATAGTTTGTTCCCTACTTTTCCAAAAGTTACACTTTTTACCCCTAATAGTAAATATGCTTTGCAAATTTAGTCCAAAATGTACAAAAAGGATGGGAAAATAAATCCGAGAGTTTTATAAGTTTAAGAAAGCTTATTTAAGTTGGTTTCGACTGCTTATTATCAAAAGTGCTTATTTTCTTGTTTAATGGACCTGACGAGTTAAAACATAAGGCCCATTAACGTTTTATGAGCCGAGGGCTTTTAGGACTAATGGGCCTGGTTTTGGGCTTGTTTATTGAGTCTAAAAGTAATACAAAAGGGTTTACATGATCAGCTTATCGAATAAGCTAAAATACATCTTATTGGGCTTATTAGCCCATACGTTAAAATATATATGTTTTTAAAGTGGTTTGACTAGCGTTTGGTTTAGGCTTTTTAAAGAGCTTTTAAGGGCTTATGAGAGGAATCTTAAAACATGAAGTTGTTAACTTAGCTTGTAAAGAAACGAGTTGGACAATAAAAATAATAGGTCGCTTATAAGAATTAGATTTTATGGGTCCATTTCTATGTCGAGTAACAAAGTTCAATAAATATGAAAATGATATCTAAAATGTAATGCAATACGATATAAGGTAAAAATGAATTTGAAATGGAATGAAATGAACGTGTAAATGAAATATAAAGAGTAAAACGTATTCTTAGCCATTCCATGAAGGAGGCATTAAGTATGAAATGTAAAAATTAATAAATGCAATGCGTATAGATGTATAACAATGAAATATACGTTCGAAATGAAAATGAACTATGCATGATTGTGTAGTAATCGAATAGAATGATTGGGAAAAGGTTTAGGAGGACTCACCACACCAAGATGGTGGAGTTATATGTTAAGAATGGACAAGAATGATTCGATATGAGGCTTATACGTCCTAGATTGAACTTGAATGACTTGTGATTGGTTCTTGCTTCCTTCGATCGACATGGTCGACTTATATGCATGCATGTATACACTTTTAATGTTTTTTAAATATGCAAGTTGTGTAGATTCAGATTCTGGCAGGAAGTGGATGAGATAAGGAGAATAACTCAAGTACCTAGTGACTTAGGAGGGGTTTTAGGAGTATGGGTTAGTCATAGATCCGATTTGTGCATGAATGTTTGTATGTATGTTTCGTACGTTTAAATCAAAGGGTCCAAAAGTGGTTTTAACGTGACCAAGAATGAGAAGAGGTGAGAAATATTGTTATGGACTCAAAATAAATCTTAGGAGATCGAAAGGACAAGGGAAAATCAGCTTAGAATCGACTTGGGTCAAAAATAATAAATGTCGAATGGGTTTGTACATGTTGCGATTGAGGTTTACTTTGGGTTTCTTTCAAGGGTTAAACGTTTGAATTAAGATGTGAGATTCGACATCCTAATTATTTGATGGGTAAAGAAATGAGATGAGTAAAATGTCGAGTACCTTGTGTGTCGAAATCAAAAATAAATGAGGCAAAGTAAACTGGTTTAGTCGAGTGGAATAAAAGAAATAATGAATTGAAAGTATTGGGTTAGGCTTTGTGAATAGTACCAGGCTGAAAGTTTGGGCTAAGGAATAGTATAGGATTCGTTTGGTTTATAATGGGTATGTTGGGTTATTCGTGGTCCGTGTGTGAGCTCGTTCCAATGTTTTGAGAATTAATGTAATATAATAAACAAAATTTTAAATTTTGCTCATAAAAATGGTTAACTGAACTATAAATGATAATTAATACTTGGTTAATGTTTACAAATCACTGGGTAATTTTACAGGTTGCTACAAAAGATATTTGGAAAACTTTGTTAGTCACTTACCGAGGTAATAATTAAGTCAAAGAGAACAAGATAGATCTTCTTGTGCAACAATATGAACAATTTTCTATTTCAGAAGATGAATCTATTGATAATGATTTTGCTAGATTTAATACTATTATTACTAGTCTTAAAGCTCTTGATGAAGGTTATTCTAGCAAGAATTATGTTAGGAAATTTCTTAGGGCTCTACATCCCAAATGGAGAGCAAAGGTCACCGCCATGGAAGAGTCAACGGACTTGGCAACATTATCTCTTGATGAACTAATAGGAAACTTGAAGGTTCATGAGATGATAATCAAGAAAGACTCCGATATAGTCAAAGGCAAAAGCGAGAGAGTTAGATCTCTAGCATTGAAAGCCAAAAAGGAGTCTAGTGATGAGGAATGTTCGGATTCCGATAGTGAAGATGAAGAGTATGCGTTAGCCGTTAGAGACTTTAAAAAGTTCTTTAGGAGAAGAGGTAGGTTCGTTAGGCAACCTCGTGATGATACAAAAGAACCGAGTTAAAAAGAAAGGAACGAGTGATAGGAGATGTTTTAGATGCGGAGATTCTAATCACCTCATAGGAGAATGTCCTAAACCACCGAAAACCAACAACCAAAGAGCTTTCATTTGAGGCTCTTGGAGTGATAGCGGTGAAGAAGAAGAGAAGAAGCCCAACGACGAAACATGTCTTATGGCTCAGGCTTCGAACGAGGTACATTCCGACTCTTCTTATTATAGTGATGATAATTCGTCAATAGATGACAATAGATTATACGGCGAATATAATAAACTATGTGAAGTAAGTTCTAAAATCATAACTAGAAACAAAATACTAAAAACAAAATTGCATGAATTCGGAGTGCAAGTTTTAGAACTAAAAGATCAAGTAAAAAGACTTGAGAATAATAAAGAAATAGATGTAGGTTGTAGGTCATGCATAAGTCTTCGAGTAGAGAATGTAAAACTCAAAGAAAATAATTGAAGGATCATTAAGTTTGAAAAAGGAACAAAGACACTTAATGATATGCTTGAAAACGTTAGGTATAGTGAACATATCGAAGCGGGCTTAGGATTTGACCCAAACAAAGCTTCGAAAAGTAAAACTAAACAAGTAAAATTTGTATAGCCTGGAGAATCTGGAATATCAGACGACGGCACCACTAAAGGTACAGACGGTACCACTAAAATTAATGGTACCCTGGTACCGTCGGGTGCTAAAGTCAGATCTGGGTCAATTTTGAAAAATAACTTAAATCCTAAACCGTGTCACATAGTTATTGATAATGTAGAAGTACCTATTGCTAGTAAAAAGGAAGTCAAGAGTTTTTACAAACCCTTGTCAACCCCCGGACTTGGTTTTGTAAAACCTGATATTAGATCAACGACTCCTTCACCTAGAAGAACAAATGTTCCTAAACCTCGGTCAAGAACTCCTCTACCGAGAGGTAACTTTAGAAGACAAAGTTATCCAAGTAACTTCCCCATAACCTGGAATAACCGTCAACCACGAAGTTACTTACCATGGGAAATGTGTCCTCCATTCCAACATCCCAACCAAATGCGACAAATGCATGGGATGTTTAACACTAACAACTTTGGACCCATGAAATATTAGGGACCAAATGTTTGAGCTTCTGTTTTGCTAGACGGATATGGTTGTGAAGCAACTTGAAGCCCAAAAAATGGAGTATGATTAGTGATTGCACTAATCTTGTGACGCAAAGTTAAGTATTGTCTCATCTTGCTTAGCTTTCAACAAAGGTAGTCTAATCTTCTAGTTTTAAGGGCAACACCTCAGGCTAAGGTATGCTTTCTTAAAACCCCCTTTGTTAGTAGACATGTTAAGCATGTAGTGTTCTTAGAATCTAACTTGATAGGCACTAACATAATGGATGTGAAAAGTGCATCCCCTAATGGTTTTGTCAACAAGGAGGTATATGTAGTACAACCTCCGGGATTCATTGATTTCGAGAAACCGAATCATGTCTATACACTCAAGAAAGCCCTTTATGGTCTCAAACAAGCTCCTAAAGCTTGGTACGATAGACTAAAGGCATTCTTGATTGAACATGAATATACCATGGGAATGGTTGACAACACACTTTTCACAAAGAAACGAAATTCACATCTCATCATTGTTCAAATATATGTCGACGACATTATATTTGGCTCAACTTGTCCAGAACTGTGCGATGATTTCTCTAAGATCATGCGTGACGAGTTTGAGATGAGCATGATGGGCGAATTAAATTTCTTTCTTGGTCTACAAATAAAACAAATGGAAGATGGTATCTTCTTTAATCAATCTAAGTATAGTAAGGAGATGCTTAAGAAATTTAGTTTAGAAGAATCTAAGCCCATGAAAACTCCCATATCCACGGAAACGAAACTCATAAAAGATGAAGAAGGTGAGTCCGTGGATAGCACTAAGTATAGAGGTATGATAGGAAGTTTACTATACCTCACGGCAAGTAGGCCCGATATCATGTTTAGTGTCTGCCTTTGTGCTCGCTTCCAAGAGGATCCCAAAACCTCTCACCTTGAAGCGGTTAAGCGTATCTTCCGATACATTAAAGGCACTATACACTTGGGATTATTCTATCCCAAGGGGACCGGTGTAGAAACTGTTGTCTATGCCGACTCTGATCATGCGAGAGAGTATGTGGATCGAAAAGTACGAGTGGCGTTTGTACCTTTATGGGTTGTTGTCTAACTTCTTGGTTCTCCAAGAAACAAACGACTCTTGCTATCTCCACGACCGAAGCCGAGTACGTAAGCGCCGAAAAGGCATGTCAACAAGCACTATGGATGAAATAAGCTCTTATTGACTATGACATCCATCTAGACGACGTTCCCATTATGTGTGATAATAAAGGTGCTATTGACTTGAGCAAAAACCTCGTTCAACACTCTCGTACTAAACACATCGAAATTCGTCACCACTTCCTTCGCGATAACGTTCAGAAAGGAAACATTTCTATTGAGAAAGTTCCCTCTCAAGACAATATCGCCGACATCCTAACCAAACCTCTCAAACGAGAATCCTTCTACTATCTTCGTCTAAGTCTAGGAATGATGGAACATATTCCATAAATCTTATGACCATTTAAATATTTCACTGGAAATATTAAAGTCATCTCGTGCGTCTCGTCTCATGACTCTTTAAATATTTCACTAGAAATATTGAGTCACTCCTCACATCCCTCGTATGACTACTTGAATATTTCACTGGAAATATTAAAGTCATCTCCTTTCATTTAGTCTAGGTTCTCCTCGTCAAAAGAATTTATTAGGTATAAATTCTTTCCTCGTGTCAAAAAGTCTCACTAAAACAGCGAGACTTATTCGTCAAAAATCAAAATAGGACGAAAATTCATCCCTGCAGATCACGGCACCACTAAAGTGGCACGACACCATTAAATTTAATGGTACCGTGGTACCGTGTATCTGATACAAATCGTATTTAGGTCCTCTTTTCCCACATTATTCATCTTAAACCTTCCCAACTTCTGCAAATGCTGTCAAAACTAAACCTCACAACCCAAAATTCAATTACACCTCCTCAAGATCATATTCAAGGCATTAATTCTCAAGATTATCAACTACTTTCACTTTTTCAACATAAATTGTAAGTCATTTGACTCTATTTTCCTTTAATCTTGAGTCAAAAAATTGAATTGGGGTTTTTCAATTTTGATTGAGTATCTATGAAATTAGGACTAGAATTAGACAATGCATAACCTTCATGATTCTCCTAACATAGGATTTGCATAAACCCACTTAAATCACAAATTCTGGTTTAAACCTTGTTTTTAGTAGATTAAGTAGGTTTAAGAGGAATCATGTCTAGAATATTTATAATTAGGATTAGAAGTAATTGACATTCTAACCTTTTAAATTTTTTGGCGCCAAAATGTTGACGTCGCCAAACACCCCAATTCAATTATTTTTCGAAAAATTTCAAGAAACTAGGATCATGAAACATTTTTCGTGCATTATTGATACAAACTAAAAACTTTTTTCTCATGCATACATGATCTCACGAATATTGATCGAATTACATAACAAATATGTATTTGTCAACATATTCGCTTGAGCAAAAGTGAAGTTAGGAGTGTTTGGGTGATCTCATTATTTTTAGTTCTAGAGTCGAGATTACCGCACCTGCACATAGTTTGCATATAGGCACATACTAGGCACGTGTTTTTAAAGCAACTATTCTCAATGTTGATTTTTCCTTATATTTTCTTATTGGTAACAAAAATGTCTCATGAGTATGATTTTGATCATCTTCTAACCGACACCTATACTCCCGAAATCTCTCGTGAACCTACCACACCCGGTAGTCATATTCGTGCCTATGTTAATCTTGAAACCCGTCGGTTTCATGAAGGTCGAGTCATTGATCCATCCTTAATTTATCATAGGGATATCAACACCTCATTTAGAGCTATAGGATTCGATTGCTTGCTTCACATTAACGAGCACATTTGTCCTCATTTTGTGTTGGAATTCTTTTAACAGGTTGAACTTGTACGTAACGAGGATCAATCTCTGTCACTTTGGTTTTGGATCCGAAACTTCAAATTTGTCTTAACTCTTGAGCAATTTGCTCAAATTCTCCGAATCCCTAATCATGGGCAATGTGCCTATACTGAGGATTGGTGTCTCGAGTCTCTCTTCAACTATCGAGAAGAGAATAGTCCATATTGTTCCTATATACCCTCTCCAACTGAACTTACCAAACTCATTCGTACTCATAAGTACTCTTCTTATCCAAATCTAACGAAAATTTGTTTGGAAGAGGTTCGTTATGAACTACTTTCTTGGGCAGTCATCCTGCGAGAAAATGTTCTAAGTCTAACAGGAAATCGTGAGCAACTTCCGGCGTGTTGTGCTCATATGATTTACTGTCTTCTTACTCAACAACCGTACAATCTTGCCTACTTCTTCGCTAAGCGAATTGTGCATCTCAAGGGTAACAAAAATAAATTGATACCCTATGGGATGTTTCTAACTCGTCTTTATCACCACCTCATGAACTATCATCCATACCTTAGTGGTCCTCAATACTCACTCTTCGATCCCGTCATGAAACCCCTCAATGAGTCGTATGTCTCATCCATCCTCATTTCCGAATCCTCCACCAATTATGAACCCTTTGATGATCAAAATCATGAGGAAGTAATGCATGATCAAGATGCGAGTGTGATAAAAATGGGAGCAAGCTCAAGTCATAAGTAGTTAGGGAGGGATTAGTATTACAATTAGGATTTATTTATGATTAATTATAGTAGGGATTACTACTCTTTGCTATCTTACATGCTTAACATTTATCCTATCACCTTGCATGATTTTTATATATGATTCTTGGATGATAGCTTATTTTGTCCTTTTGTTTGCATGCTTATAGATTATCTTAGGAAATTACATGATAATCTTTATTTGCTAGGAGTAGCTTAATATGGGACACATTAGGCAAATAATCTTTAGTGATTTCAGGCACCAATATTTCCTGCAAATAGTCCCCCTAGAAAACTCACCTTAGCTGCCCAAAACTAGGCTGCACAAGAAAATTCGTGACTCCAATGTCACGGTATCGTTAAATAGGACACGGTACCGTTAAATTTAACGGTAACTTGTGATATTTAGTGGTACCATGCCCTTGTTTGACGAATTTTCACTGTTTCCTCTAGAAACCTGCATCCCTAACCTCAAACCTGCAAATTTTGTAAACTCACATACACCCTAAGATTCCCTTACTATAACATAGGACACTATCATCACCTTTAATTCAAATCCCCCAACTCTTGCCTATATAAGGCCTCACCATTGCAAGCTTATCTTGCATCTCATCTTCAACCTCACACCACTCAATCACCATGTCTTCCACACAAGGATCAACAAAACACATTTCCAAGAAACCTAGGATAACCGTAAGACCACCATCCAAACCTCTCTTTGTTGATCTAACAAAAGATGATGAAGTCACAACACCACCTTCCCAAGCCACTCCTCACTCACCATCTCCACCTAATGCTCCTTCCAAAACTTCTTCCACTAGAACCGCATCTTCATCATCTCCCCCTCTCAACACCATACCATCATCCATGGACTACACACTATCACCCATCACTTCATTGGATTATGTCATGCCAAATCCATCACCAACTAACTCACCACCACCTCCTTCCCCAATCATGGGTCAACCTATCTAACCTCATCCATTTGATCTACATAGTGCTAATTGCCTATGTTATCTCCCTAACCGTAACCTCATCTTCTCCTTGAGGGATGAGATACATTTCACGTTCTCCTATGTGGAGCATCTCTTGACACCACCCCACCCCCAATCATGTCACCATCTCCAACTCCTTCTAGCCCACATAACTAAACATGTTCATGTTTAGTTTCCAACAATAAACCTTTATGACCCTTTTTGGAAATGAAGCTTGCTTCTAGTCATTAAGGATTTATGCTTCTTGTTGTTTGTCTTTGTGTTTGTGATGTAGTTATACCTATGTATGACATTTATTTTTATGAATGAATTGGCTTTTTATGTGGTTGTTTTATCTTTATGGTGATTGGCTACTTAGTCATTATTTTTGTAGTTGGATATTTGTCTTGCTTGCCAAATGTTAGATATTGTATATGTGTCATCTAACTTTGTTTTGTAGCAAGAATCATTGCTCGATTCCTTAGTGTGCTCCAAACGAGGGGGAGCCTTCACAACCTTTTCGCTTCGACAAAAAGGGGGAGAAATGGGATGAAAACTCATTAAAAACTTGTTAAAATTAATTTTAACTTAAAATGAGTTTAGGTTTTGTCATCATCAAAAAGGGGGAGATTGTTGATGCAAATAATGTTCTAAAAATGTTATTTATATCGTTCGATAACTTTACGTTTTGAGGATGACAAAATGTGAAAACACTTTACGTTAAAATTAACGTAAACAAGTTTTTAGTCGAAAGATCCCATTTCTACACAAATCACTCTAGGTATGCACAAACAAATTTACAACTTTATAAATGATCAAAGAAGTGAATTTGTGTTTAAAACTTCAAAATTTTAATGTGACAAAACATTTTTTCAAAAAATATACTTTACAAGTTATTTTTGAATAATTAAAAAATGTTTTATTGGAAAAGTAAGTTCAAATAACATAACAACTATTTTCCCCCCAAAATCAGCTCCAAACTTCCCCAAATAAATATTCACCACTAAAGACAAAAAGAGGAGCATTTTTGTCTGGCACGGTACCACTAAATTTAGTGGTACCATGGGTGATTTAGTGGTACCATGTACCAGTAACGGCCTGGTTTTTTCTGCCTATAAATACCAACCCTCTTAACAGTTTTTGTGCATCCTTTTTCACACCGAATTTTCTGACTACTAGAAAAAGGGCTTTCCTTGACTCGCATTTTATGACGCACACTAAAAGATGACGCGCAAATAGCAGAGTCATAAAATAAGAGTCATAACGAGTAAATTTTTTATCGAAGATGACTCGCTTTAAAAAGCGTCATAACATATGGGTCATAATCAGTTAAAATTTAGCCTGCTAGATGACGCTCGTTTTGCTTCGTCATAAATAGGGGTCATCTCCTTCGTTTTTTTTTTTTGCCCAAAAACACTTCCCGCTCTTAACACTAAAACTTCCCTCTCAAACCCCTCTAAAATTATTCAAAACACTCAAAACACTCCCGCCCCCTCTCAAACCCCTCTAAAAGTCTGCACCCACACCCATATAAATACCACATATAATAACCCCTTAGGGTTATTCAACTTCTCTGTTTCTCTCTCTACGCCGACAAACACACCCACCCACATCTCCTTTCTTCTCCGATCACTTATCCGGCGAGAACTCCACCACCGCTGCGCGTCCACCTACACCTCCACCACCATCATTCACCATTTTTCCTTCCCGTCATTTTAAGCTATCAAACGCGCCATTTGACCTACATTAACACCACTTCAATCTAAGATTTATACTCGAATCCGAACACCTTTTTCCTCTTTTCGTGTTTCTTGTTCGAGCCGAGCATCAAGGTGGGTAAACCCACCATTTTTATCAAGTTATCACCACGGGTTTGTCTCAAAAACCCTCGGGTTGCGAGATAAACAAATAAAAACGTGTAAATAAATAATAAAAATGAGTAATAATGTGGTTGGTATCAAGTTTGGTTCATGGTTGTGTATGGGTTTGGTTCAAATAGGTGGTGTCGAGTTTGAAGTTTGGTGATGTTGTGGATTGTTTTGATGGTAAAAGAGGCCGGGCCATAAGGTAAAAATGATTATTATTGTTTTGATAACTTTATAATCTGCTGATTTGTCTTACTCCTCGGTTAATTAATCGAAACAGATATGTATTTACCAATTTTAATTATACTGCAGGATGCTAACGATTTCAGACTGAGGAGGTACTTACTCTACCTCATATTATCTTTTGAGTAGTGCTTATTTCAGTCTAGTTAAGTTAGTTGATTATTAATAAGTCTGATTCACAGATTAATTTGGTCATTATTAGTTTTAAACTTCAAAACAGTTAACTTATAGGGTGTTTGGTTCATGGGTTAAAGTGGGTCATTAGGGGTGTTCACTGTTGCATTACCCTTTCATCAGATTCAATTGGACTTATCTTAACTTGTATAAGCTGTTTCAACATCTCTCTGCTTGTTTTTCATCTTGGACTAATAGTTTTTAATAGACTTGCTGCGAATTGCATAAGTTTGTTTGTAAACAACTTAATATTAACTTTGTTATTCATGATCTTTTGTTTAATTGTAGGGCGTAATCTCGATAGATCAGATGGACCTTCTAGTGGAGAAAGTTAAAATGCTTGCAGGAGAGATTGCTTTCAGTTCAAGTACAATGTTGCTGGTTATGATGACAAAGGTCCCCAACTTTATCAGGTAACTAACTCACTTGGGTATCCAGATTTTCGAATAAGATGATTTTAGGAGATTTTATGCAGTAAATATGTACCTCACACGACTCCATGCTGCTGATCATTTCATCATTTAGCTTTACATATCAGTTTTAAAAATGAAATGTTAAGATTTTGCTCTCTTCTTGGATAAGGATCATGTGTTAAGAAACTTTCTAACAAACCTAAGCTTGAAGACAGTAGAGCGACAAAACAAGTTGTTGCACTTTTGAGCGCTCCACTTGAAAAATACAGTGATATCGTCACTTCCTTGACGCTGTCTAATTATCCTCGAGTAATGGATCACCTTGATAATGGGACTAATAAAATAATGGCTATGGTTATCATCCAAAGCATAATGACCAACCAAGCTTGTGTATCTTCTGCTGACAAGGTATTGAACATCTTTACTATTTTACTCATCATTCCGTTGTTGAGGTGATTGACCAATATTGTGTTACCTTCATGATTGGTTATCTGTTGCAGGTCGAGGTTCTTTTTGAACTAATAAAAGGGCTTATAAAGGACTTGGAAGGAGATTCAGAGGATGGGGCGTTGGCTAACTTGCTCTTCTTCGTGTTGCTAAGGTTACTGGTGGTGCTCCCAACAAGCTCTCCAGTATGCTATCAAGGCGTAATTTGGTAGCTATGAAGGAGGAGATTTAGGTACTTAAGTGTGTATATCTCTTTCTAGTTTTGAGTTTTAGTTTGTGAACGACTTGGTCAGAAATCTGAAATCTATGTATTCGATAGTTTTATTGTAATGACTTACAAGACAGTTGATGTTGGAGCTTGTTTCTTGGTGTTAATTTTGATATTTGTGTTTTTAATTTTGTATTATCAGGTTTTTAATTGTCATTTAATAGAAAATTAGGAACTGAAAAAAATTAATTTTTTTTTAAAAAAAAAATTAGGTTATGACTCGCAAAAAGGAGAGTCATAAAACGTGGGTCATAAATGCGCGTCATAGAGGGATGACGCACATATGCGAGTCATGAATATTTATGACGGGTCTTTCCTTGACTCCAATGTGCGCGTCATAAGGTCTCTTCTTGACTCGCATCTGGAGTCAAGGAAAGCCCTTTTTCTAGTAGTGCACAGAATTTTCTGAGTTCAATACTCTCACCACATCTTTTCTTCTTGATCATTTAGTTTAGTTTTCTTTTGTTTAAGAGTGATCCAATCATCCAACCTAGAGATCACCTTCATTCCTCTTCTAGTGCAAGAGAAGAACACAAGGTATCAAAGAAGATACAAAGTGTTGTAGTTGTAGTTAGAGCACTTGTAACACTTGTTACATACTTGTTGTATCTTTGTATACATCAAGTTCATTTTTTCTTTTGAGTGTTTGTGAGAGAAGATCATTATGATCTTATAGAGATATTGAATATCTCTTGTAGCTTGTGAGCTAGTGTGTTGATCAAGCTGATCAAGGGTAGATAGGGTAGACTGAGTCAAGTGAGGGTTGATCATTGTGATCTTGTCGAGATCTTGGAGATCTCTTGTAGCTTGTGAGCTAGTGTATTGATCAATTGGATCAAGGGTAGATCGAGTCAAGGATGTTGATTGTGTGAAGTAGAAAGGATCAAGTGGATCGTGGTGAATTGGTGCTAGCTAAGATTAGCACTCGACATTTAGCTTAGTGTCGAAAAATAGGATAAGCGACGTTGTTCGGTTTTCTCCGCCTGAAGGGAGGTTTGTTGACATAGTGCTTGAAACTCTCAAATGTGGTACTCGGGGAGTGGAGTAGGGCGAAGAAGAGCTTCGTGACCGAACCACTATAAATCTCTTTGTCCCGGTTTGATCTTTCCATCTCTTTTCTTTACATTCATTGTTTATATTAGATAGTATTGTGTAGTGTTCATATTGGTGTTGATTGATTGCACAAAAGATTCGAATCAAGGTTTTTCAAAAGTAAAGTTTTTGAAACATACTAAAAATCGGTAAAACTATTCAACCCCCCCCCCCCTTTCTAGTTTTCCACAGGAGTAATCCCGTGAGTATGCATAAGGTGTCACACCTCACATTTTGTGGGGTGTGGTATTTATATCCATTACATATTACATGATAAGACCTTAAGTAATGATATACACTTTTTCCGCTCTAACAATATAATTATTTGCTATGACGATCCAGCCTTAGGATAAACGGTTACCACCAAAGATTATATGAAAGTAGTTTCCACTTTCCGTATCTTTTTCTATGATAATAAAAAAAGTCAGAGACAATCGCTCTGACAATTAGGTTTGTATTTGCCGCGGCCTATTTTTACACACGGTCATGTAGCAGTGTCTCACATTAAGAACAAAATAGGGTTAACAATTGCCATTTACGAAGATGGCAAGCTAACAAAAAGGACTACGGATGTTGTCACAAAGAAGTTCAACAAAATTTGTAATCATAGGTAACGAAACACACCCAACTTTTTAAAATATACTCTCATATAATGTCATTTGTTTTTTTAGGAACATCATTCATCATAATTAATTGGCTACGTCAAATAGGGAGGTGACGACAAACACAATTCATGCCTCTTTGATCCTACCAATAAAGTTTAGTTGAATTATACGGAAAAAAAAAGAAAAGAAAAGAAAAAAAGCATGTGTATTTGCTTCATGCAACTTTTATCTTTTCATTTGGTAATTTGACATTGTCTTTGGTTTATATGCATGGGTAAAACACAATATCATATTTTTTTTACTGACCACTATTTGTGCAATACACAATATCATGTTTGATTTTACCCATTTCTTTGAGAACTCATGAATTTCACGAGTCTTTTAGCTGGTTAAATGATAAAAGGGGACATCAGGTGGTCGGAATGAAACTGTTACATTTTTAACCATATAAGTCATGTTATATATATTTAGGTTTTTATTTGTTAGTTTCATGAAGAAAGTCGATAACGCATGGTCCTAATATTATTTAAACATACAACAATTTATTTGAAGGATATTTCTTACCTAAAAACTCATTTTAACATAGATATAGAATCCAACAGTTTATTTTACCTGAAAGATAAAACAACATTTGTTTGGTTAGCCATAAGCCCATAATGATTGCGAAGGAATGGAATGGATGAAGTAATGAAATTAACATAGTAATTGAATGGGTTATTACTATTTAATTTTTTTGTTTGGTTGCTGATGACGTATGTGGTCTGATAGACCTGATCCGTCAGGACATCAAGATGAAAGATCCCAGATGGAAGACCCAGATGGAATGCCTGGATGAAAGGCACTTGGCCAAACCAACCAAGCCGAATGGCTCAAATGAAATGAACTGGATGAAAGGCACTTGGCCGAACCAACCAAGCCGAACCAACCAATCCGAATGGCTCAGATGAAAGGAACTGGATGAAAGGCACTTCGCCGAACCAACCAAGCCAAATGGCTCAGATGAAAGACACTGGATAAAAGGCTTGGCCGAATGACCCAAGCCGAATAGCCAAGGAAACATTGCAGTTTCCCACCTAAATGTTTCCTGCCTAAATGTGTCACTATCACCAGGTAAGGACAAGGAAGCTCACCTATAAATAGAGTGTATTTACCACTCTCAATGGTATGCTTTTTCCCTCTCTATAATACACTTATACTTTCTCTCTCTAGAGATTTATTCTCACGCCGGAGCTTGGTTCTAGGATAACACCCAAGGCGAGGTTAACGCGTGCTTTTCTTGTGTAGGTATCTGAAGGATCAAAGCTGGACCATCCGGAAGAACCTATTGCTTGTTTGAAGTAAGGCACATAATTTTACTTCAACAAATTGGCGCCATCCGTGGGGACCCACTATTCATTCTACCACAGCTAGGAATGATGGGTCTCGTTTTCAATTTGATTCTTCCTGGACCTCCATCCTCCATTCAGTATGTCCTTTCGGAGGAGGATCGTCTTCCCTCCTTTCGGAAGATGGATGACAACGGAGGTGGTTCATCTACCATCCTTTCGGCGGTGGTTCATCTACTGTCCATCCGGAGGTGGTTCTTTCATTATATAAGAAAGACGTTAGTACGGACATTATGTACAGGTCGTCAAGTATAATGCCTTTCAGGGGGATGACTTTCATTAACCCCTCGGTATGAAAAGGGGGCATTGTCTCATTCATTCAGTAAGTATCGTCCGGTATTATACTAAGGCGCGTACATAGGTATTCGAAAGAAGCATTCCATCATTCGCTTCGGTTATGATTGTTCGGTATGCGAAAGAAACCATGCATCATTCGTAGAAGGGTCATTCGGTGTGACGTCCTTCGGTAACCATCAATGGCAGATATGATGTCCCTCGGTAGCTATGTCGATGGCATGACTAACAAGCTACTGGGTCGAGACGTTTGGACAAATAGTGTATCATATAGATGCAGTGTTTTCACGCCAACTTTGTAAGTACTCCAATGTTATTTCCTTGCTCCCTCTGTTGCCACGTTAGGTTAATTACCATGCTACCTTGATGAGGTGACCTCATTACGTCTTAACATCATTCAAATGCTTAAAGGAAAAGAAACATGGATGATTGATGAACTCAAATAAGTACATTTTATTACCATCATTTATCCTATTTATTTGACTTGTTTTATTATATTATCTGTGAGAATCGATACGTTAATGTTTACTTTTGTAATTCTCAGGTAAAAACAAGCATTTGGTGAAACTTGGCGATTTTGGATTAATTATGGAGCAAAACAAGCATGAAGTTAAGAGTCTACTGAAATGTACAAGATCAAGACATTCTGCTCCAGATACGCCGCATCTTGTAAAACCCGAATTTCGGACTATCATTTTACGGGCCAATTTGAAATTTTTATTCATTACGTTAATATAAAATGAACGAGATCCTATTTGAGCAAAAACGTATATTTTGGTACTCGATACATATTTTTTTTTTCCAACCAAACTTGACACATACTTGTTTAAGACTGTCAAAGACACATGGTATACTTATAATTCTTATATTTAAGTTACAAAACATGTCTTGATCATATCCATGAGTTGTACTCGATTAAAATAGTAAATGGTCATTTTATTTATAAAAATCCTATCGCTATTATTATCCCTCTTTTGATTATGAAAAGTAACCGACCCACGTGTTAACAAAAGCTAAACTATACTTTATAAAATAAAATACACTTATCCTAATCATAAGTTACATATAAAAATTGTGAACCTTGGTTAGTGTATTGATCAACAAACTTGTCATGTGATATCAAATAAGCCATTGACCAATATGTAAATACTCGATAATAATATGTTGTAAAGGTCAATTATTTGTTACTTCCAACCACTGAAAGTGTCGTAAACACACAAGAATCTCTTAATAACCGACGCAGGCATAATAGACAAGGGGGCTGAATATTTTAAATGTTGTACACCATTTATAATAGGAAATTAAAACTAAATACATTGTGATATTCCCTATCCCATAATACTCGACCTAAAATTCAGCACATTCCCTCTTATCCCTCTTCTATATTAACCGACCTATGTACTCATAAAATATCACACTAAAAACCCTAAAATCCATCTCAAAATCGGCTGTGCATTGAAGGCCAAGATACGACAGAAAATCTGCAAGGATTGGTGATCAGTGGGTGTCTCGCAAATACAAGTGATCGTGGGTGATGTCTGGATTCAAGAAGGAAGTTTTAGTTTCGGTCCTGGTGCTATGGTTCCACTCGTTAAATCTGACCCAAAGGTACCCTTAGAACGTCCTTGTGTTTTGCAAATCTTTGAGATATATATACATGTGTAAAAGACATGTAAACCAAATAGGGTGTGCTCGTTATTATGAATGTACGATGGAATGATAAGTCACATAAAATCATAAAAAAAATGAATACACCTATATGATCCGAATCACGTTGTATGGACTGCTGTATGTCGAGTCGTGTCCTGTTATTAACAACTAGTATCGATATATGTATATTATATAACATAAGGCTCTAAGCACCTGTTAATATGACCCTTTAATGAAGCGCATGAACTATAAAAATCTAGACTGTTTTTATTGCAAGAACACTATGAATTTAAGTGGGAATTGACATGGTGTTTCGTCTTGCTAACTGGGATTGTTCTTGTGTAGTTGGTGTATATGTATTGAATAGTAAATTGCATACATGATAACGTGCGGGTAAGTGTATACAGTGGGTCTAATTCTGTTTGATTTGTGTTGCTTCATGGTTGAGTCTCGTTGAATTTGTGTTATGTAAAATGGGTATATATATGTCGATATATGCAGACTTTATGGCTATTCAAATCAACCTTTATTGAGTTTATAGTCTGGTCGTGAAACCCTTGTTGTGGTCACTCTCATACCTTCTAAAATCTGAGTATAAGTCGCATGAAGTATTGAGTTGGGTCGCATAAATCAGCATTGCATATGGGTGTGTCGATATGGGTTGAAAAGAGTTTTTAAATCAGATATTATGCATGGTGAATTAATAACTTATGTGTTAGTATGGTTTAATTAGTTTAGTATGGAATCAATAAATTTTATTGTTATATTCGTTTCAGTGAGTTACTTCATGTGTTTTTTTTTTGTATTATGTGAAATGGTTATTCTGTGTGGATCTAATGTGTTGATTTATGTATAGCTTTAGAGTTTTATTGATATTTAGATCTTTGGCTTATTATATTTATGTATCATGAATTCATGTTAATATGTTTGTTGTCAGTCTAATGTGCGTGTATGCCAATATTAACAAAATCCTTGGAACTTTTAGTAACGCTATTAATACTGGGTATTTCAATCAAATGTCGCTGCTATCTAATATAAATAAAGGGTAATTTACTTTAGATAATCAATTGAAATAAACGTGAGTCGTGTGGGTATACATGTGATTGCATTTTTGGTCGCCGCGGACTAAACTAATGTCGAGAGTACGTTTAAATAAATTACGAAACGACGGAGTCCTAAGTTTTCATTTTGATATGATTTACTGTATAAACCCCAAAGTTAATTATTTGACAATTCTAAATATTAAAGTTTGATAATATACATTTATGACCTTAAACTTTATTAATTTGACATAATTAACCCTAAACATGATAATATAATTAACTACTTATTAAATCAATTATGACATTAAATGAACTATGAATGGACGTATAAGTGATGATCTATAATCCGTGTAGATTCGTTGAAGAAGGCGTTTTCTTTTCCGTTTGCTTTCAGTTCATTTGCTAAGGTACGGATACTCTACCCTTTTTAAGAAAGGGTGTCTTATCACCTATGCTTCGATGTTGAGTTATGAACCTTTGCTTTGACCCTTTTGCTATGAACCTTTTGATATGAACCTTTTCATATGACTTTGAGATTCACTTTTGACATGACCTTGAGATATGCTTTGATATGACTTTGAGATGAACCCGTTTACATGACTTTGAGACCTGACTCTTAGTTTGATACCCGAGCCACCTTTTGTTTCCTAGCCAGGAAGGTAACCTGGCCATGTCTGTGATGCACCACTGGCATGACTCCTGTGTGGGGGAGTGATTTCTCACGCCGTCCCCTTTTATATTATGATATGGCCATTATGATTTTGAGTATTATGATTTTGAGATGACTTTGAGTGGGGGCGTATGGATTGCAATCCTAGGCATGTATGGTTAGTGGATTTAACTATGACTTTGAGTATGACTTTGAGGTGACTGGTGCATGTGTGCTATACACGCCTTTCACATTTATGGGAGCTGATCACTCCACCCCTTTTGATACATGAGGACACCCCTCATATTATCTGGTTGCCTAAGAGGTATCCCCTCTGATTGTGAGATCTTGACTTTGAGTATTATGATGTTGAGATATGACTTTGAGTATGGGCTCGTGGTGGATGACTATCCTATATATCTCCTATTTCTTATTGCATTGATTATACCTTATGACATTCCCCTTTGCTTCATTATATTTCCGTTTCGTTATCTTTGCTTGTATTATGTATCTGTTCACTGGGCTTTTTAAGCTCAGCCGCACGTTTTCTTTTCGTGTGCGGCAGGTTTTTAGTTGGAAGATGGGTACGAGTGAAGAGACTTTTGGACTTAGAAGACTTGATAGTTTTGGCCTAGAGATGATTAGAAGTTATTGCATTGTTAGAATTTGTATTCGCTTTTATAACCTTGTAATTTCATTATTTCTTCTGTAACCTTTGAGAATCTTTGTATTACGTTTGAATGTATGCTTTGTTATATCTGATATGAAACCATTTGTGTGACATCTTTACCCTTGTCGGGTTGGGGTGTTACAATTATGGTATCAGAGCGACAGGCTGCGATTCGTAATACATTACCCTTGACCTGTGTAAGTTAGGACCACTAAGTTTTCCCCTGTAGGCGCTCGTAAGATAACCTTTGGAAATTTTGCTTTAAGATTTCCCTATAGGAACCTAAGTTTTTGACCAGTGAGGAATGGATAGACTATAAGGCATTCGTTTAAGTATCTTTGTTTCCGCATCACTCTGATTCGTGCCTTGCTTTTGGTTAAATCCTGTTGATGCCACTTTTGGAAAGTGAAAGCTTATGCACCACCTAAGATTTTGAACCTGATTAAATCTTGAGGACATTGAGAATTTCATAATAATTGCCTGACACTATTTGATCCTTATCTTCAGATTTTGACTCTGATTTCTGATCCTTTCGTTAATCATTTTGACGCCTCTTCGGGCATTCTGAGAACTTTCATGGCGATGACGTACTGGATATGTTTTGGTTATTTGTCTCTTGCTTTTGATAAGTACCTAAAAATCTTCCGACACTATTTGATTTCGTTTCACCCATCTCTGTACTTATAAGAAGCCTTGTGGTGTGTAACCACGAGGATAAGAATGTTTTCCCTTTAACTTTAAATAATAAAGATTTGATTTGTGATCCGTCTATCTGGGGATAGTCAACTTTAATTTTATTCTGACAAGGAATCGGCTGATTGAGCATTCAAATATGGACAATTTCCCTTCTATGTCTCACCTTTAACGTTTGCAACAATTTTGAACTCCCTACCATGATTACCGATTTATAAACCCTCTGCTATCACTATTACTCTGGAGACGCGTGTATTACTTTCACGGTTATGAAGTTTTCCTATAAACGAATTCGTACATCAATGAATGAACCTTATCTTGAGAGTTACTTGGCACCCTAAGTTTTCTGAATATGATTCCTGTTTGAACCACCAAGTTTTCCATCAGAGTGTGAAGTAGGATTTGACATGTTACCGAGAGATTGTCTAGTCACCGAGCGAAGGTGTCTTCCAGATGTGTCCGGGATCATACCAGTCGGTTTGAATAACCAGGAAGAGCAGCAACCGAAGACTAGGAAGTAAGTTTGCTTAATTGTATCTTCTGGGTGTGTTTTAATTTCGTTCGCGATAACGAAGGACGGTGACTGGAGTTATGTATTGATTACCGGAATCTGAACCGTATTACTGTTAGGAGCCAATATTCCTCCACCCTGGAACGACTATGTATTTGTTTAATTTTCGGAGAGCAAAGTTTCCTTCTGATGAATTGAAGTTATTCTTGAAATCACTTCCGTATTCGTAACGACGGCTATGACGGTTAGTGACGCTAATAGTATTAGCTAAAGCTGTGACTGTTTCGTGAATTTGATAAATAGTGTTTTCTCGTGAGTACTTGGGCGAATGGTCATGGTATGACTTAATAGTATGTTCGGAAACGAGGAAGCGCATGAAAATCATCTTTGCACTTTGCTAGGAAATTCGTCGATCGTTTGTACATTCTGAGAGATTGATATTTGTAAAGACAACGATGTTCTTATTTGAGGATACCTCTTTAAATCCCGCAAGTTTTGAAAACTATCACAAATTGGTCAAGACCGATAGCAGAACGGAGAACTGAAACCTTTTGAGCCTTGCAGAAGAATTCTAGAAGATGTTTGCAACTTATAATATCATTGAGAAATTTCGTGAACAGAGAGAAACAACTTAGTTTGATTGAGAATGGAGTTTTGGAAAAGCTGAGATAGAAATTAGTTTCCATACCTTCGGGCGGAACGAAATTTTGGGGCATTCCAGAAAGAGACTCGGTTATACTCCATGGCAGCACAGAAAGTTTTGCGTATGCATCAAGACAACTAGAAGCGCGTCAGAAGAAGTATTTCACTGCCAGACCTGGAGTTGACTACAACGGCAGCTACCCTGAAGAGTGAAGACAGTCCTTGCAAGACAGAGTTGTTGGCGATGAAGAAATTCTAATCAAGATGGCGAACTTGGAGCTGATGAAGACATACAGCCTCACTTCCCTATTCATCTTGGTTGTACTAAGATGAATTGAGAGCGGAAGCAGACTGGATGATGAAGAGATTTAAAAAAAAACCGTGCCAGAAATCCACAACACTCCATCACATTCCAAGAAGAACTGCAGGAGGCTCGACGAACCAGACACACGTTTCCGATAGTGGTTTCACTTTCCGATGAATAGACAGACGAAGACAGGTTAACCGGACTTGAAGAGATTGAATGTGTTGAATGAGCGGAGTTTTGAAGCAGACCTTTCATGTTTGGAAGAGTTGATTTTTATGAAGACCGAAGTTCTTGGCGACTAATTTTCATTTTGTTGACCCTCTTAAGTTTCGTTATGTCGTTAAAAGATCCTCTTATGATCTAAGTTCCCTAGAAGCATTTCAGTTTGTATCTATATTTCATATGTTCGATGATGGCGGGGTTGAGAGATTTTGGAAAATTGTGGAAGATGATGCTTATAACGGCGTACCTCACTTTAGTTTGGCAATCTGGGATTTTGATACCTGTGCGAGTAGTCTTGTTTTACCTCTTGACTTTGGCATTCGATTTTAGTTGATCTTTGACGACTGTAGAGGTACTAGGTGGATGAAGATAGATTGTTTTGTTTACGACTCGAGATAAAGTATGATCATCATGAAGGCATATTTATGTGGTGCTGGTATTATTAACGTGATAATACTTACACCATATAACGTGCCCTCATTGTGGCCATAGGATATTTTGGGAAGTACCTAAGAAGTATAGAAATTGATCTCCGTTGGATTATCCGTGATTAGTGAGACTTTAAGTTCATCCTACCTGTTCGTATACTCTGCCCTTGTTTAGACTCTCGTTTTGCGTTCTGTTGATTTCAGTTATAAATCTTGAACTCTTGTAGAGCCTTCTACTGTTGATACAATTCATTTGATCCGAAATCTTGTCCGTATTTCCATATGAACTTTTCTTTCTGGAAGAACCTAATCGAGCGTGAGAATGTTTGTGATGACCTCTTGCGATTTACTACGACTTCGTCTAAACTTGCGACTTCAATTTTCGAGGACGAAATTTTTTTTTTTTTTAGAGGGGAAGAGTTGTAAAACCCGAATTTTGGACTATCATTTTACGGGCCAATTTGAAATTTTTATTCATTACGTTAATATAAAATGAACGAGATCCTATTTGAGCAAAAACGTATATTTTGGTACTCGATACATATTTTTTTTTTCCAACCAAACTTGACACATACTTGTTTAAGACTGTCAAAGACACATGGTATACTTATAATTCTTATATTTAAGTTACAAAACATGTCTTGATCATATCCCATGAGTTGTACTCGATTAAAATAGTAAATGGTCATTTTATTTATAAAAATCCTATCGCTATTATTATCCCTCTTTTGATTATGAAAAGTAACCGACCCACGTGTTAACAAAAGCTAAACTATACTTTATAAAATAAAATACACTTATCCTAATCATAAGTTACATATAAAAATTGTGAACCTTGGTTAGTGTATTGATCAACAAACTTGTCATGTGATATCAAATAAGCCATTGACCAATATGTAAATACTCGATAATAATATGTTGTAAAGGTCAATTATTTGTTACTTCCAACCACTGAAAGTGTCGTAAACACACAAGAATCTCTTAATAACCGACGCAGGCATAATAGACAAGGGGGCTGAATATTTTAAATGTTGTACACCATTTATAATAGGAAATTAAAACTAAATACATTGTGATATTCCCTATCCCATAATACTCGACCTAAAATTCAGCACATTCCCTCTTATCCCTCTTCTATATTAACCGACCTATGTACTCATAAAATATCACACTAAAAACCCTAAAATCCATCTCAAAATCGGCTGTGCATTGAAGGCCAAGATACGACAGAAAATCTGCAAGGATTGGTGATCAGTGGGTGTCTCGCAAATACAAGTGATCGTGGGTGATGTCTGGATTCAAGAAGGAAGTTTTAGTTTCGGTCCTGGTGCTATGGTTCCACTCGTTAAATCTGACCCAAAGGTACCTTAGAAACGTCCTTGTGTTTTGCAAATCTTTGAGATATATATACATATGTAAAAGACATGTAAACCAATAGGGTTGTGCTCTTATTATGAATGTACGATGGAATGATAAGTCACATAAAATCATAAAAAAATGAATACACATATATGATCCGAATTACGTTGTATGGACTGCTGTATGTCGAGTCGTTTCCTGTTATTAACAACTAGTATCGATATATGTATATTATATAACATAAGGCTCTAAGCACCTGTTAATATGACCCTTTAATGAAAACGCATGAAACTATAAAAATCTAGACTGTTTTTATTGCAAGAACACTATGAATTTAAGTGGGAATTGACATGGGGTTTCGTCTTGCTAACTGGGATTGTTCTTGTGTAGTTGGTGTATATGTATTGAATAGTAAATTGCATACATGATAAAGTGCGGGGGAAGTGTTTTACAGTGGGTCTAATTCTTTTGATTTGTGTTGCTTCATGGTTGAGTCTCGTTGAATTTGTGTTATGTAAAATGGGTATATATTGTCGATATATGCAGACTTTATGGCTATTCAAATCAACCTTTATTTAGTTTATAGTCTGGTCGTGAAAAAACCCCTTTTTGTGGTCAACTCTCATACCTTCTAAATCTGAGTATAAGTCGCATGAAGTATTGAGTTGGGGCGCATAAATCGCATTGCATATGGGTGTGTCGATATGGGTTGAAAAGAGTTTTTTAAATCAGATATTATGCATGGTGAATTAATAACTTATGTGTTAGTATGGTTTAATTAGTTTAGTATGGAATCAATAAATTTTTTTGTTATATTCGTTTCAGTGGAGTTACTTCATGTGTTTTTTTTTTTGTATTATGTGAAATGGTTATTCTGTGTGGATCTAATGTGTTGATTTATGTATAGCTTTAGGTTTTTTTTGATATTTAGATCTTTGGCTTATTATATTTTTGTATCATGAATTCATGTTAATATGTTTGTTGTCAGTCTAATGTGCGTGTATGCCAATATTAACAAAATCCTTGGAACTTTTAGTAACGCTATTAATACTGGGTATTTCAATCAAATGTCGCTGCTATCTAATATAAATAAAGGGTAATTTACTTTAGATAATCAATTGAAATAAACGTGAGTCGTGGTGGGTATACATGTGTTTTGCATTTTTGGTCGCCGCGGACTAAACTAATGTCGAGAGTACGTTTAAATAAATTACGAAACGACGGAGTCCTAAGTTTTCATTTTGATATGATTTACTGTATAAAACCCAAAGTTAATTATTTGACAATTCTAAATATTAAAGTTTGATAATATACATTTATGACCTTAAAACTTTATTAATTTGACATAATTAACCCTAAACATGATAATATAATTAACTACTTATTAAATCAATTATGACATTAAATGAACTATGAATGGACGTATAAGTGATGATCTATAATCCGTGTAGATTCGTTGAAGGAAGGCGTTTTCTTTTCCGTTTGCTTTCAGTTCATTTGCTAAGGTACGGATACTCTACCCTTTTTAGAAAGGGTGTCTTATCACCTATGCTTCGATGTTGAGTTATGAACCTTTGCTTTGACCCTTTTGCTATGAACCTTTTGATATGAACCTTTTCATATGACTTTTGAGATTAAACTTTTGACATGCCCTTGAGATATGCTTTGATATGACTTTGAGATGAACCCGTTTACATGACTTTGAGACCTGACTCTTAGTTTGATACCCGAGCCACCTTTTGTTTCCTAGCCAGGAAGGTAACCTGGCCATGTCTTGTGATGCACCACTGGCATGACTCCTGTGTGGGGGAGTGGATTTCTCACGCCTTTCCCCTTTTATATTATGATATGGCCATTATGATTTTGAGTATTATGATTTTGAGATGACTTTGAGTGGGGGCGTATGGATTGCAATCCTAGGCATGTATGGTTAGTGGATTTAACTATGACTTTGAGTATGACTTTGAGGTGACTGGTGCATGTGTGCTATACACGCCTTTCACATTTATGGGAGCTGATCACTCCACCCCTTTTGATACATGAGGACACCCCTCATATTATCTGGTTGCCTAAGAGGTATCCCCTCTGATTGTGAGATCTTGACTTTGAGTATTATGATGTTGAGATATGACTTTGAGTATGGGCTCGTGGTGGATGACTTTTCCTATATATCTCCTATTTCTTATTGCATTGATTATACCTTATGACATTCCCCTTTGCTTCATTATATTTCCGTTTCGTTATCTTTGCTTGTATTATGTATCTGTTCACTGGGCTTTTTAAGCTCAGCCGCACGTTTTCTTTTCGTGTGCGGCAGGTTTTTAGTTGGAAGATGGGTACGAGTGAAGAGACTTTTGGACTTAGAAGACTTGATAGTTTTGGCCTAGAGATGATTAGAAGTTATTGCATTGTTAGAATTTGTATTCGCTTTTATAACCCTTTTAATTTCATTATTTCTTCTGTAACCTTTGAGAATCTTTGTATTACGTTTGAATGTATGCTTTGTTTATATCTGATATGAAACCATTTGTGTGACATCTTTACCCTTGTCGGGTTGGGGTGTTACAATTATGGTATCAGAGCGACAGGCTGCGATTCGTAATACATTACCCTTGACCTGTGTAAGTTAGGACCACTAAGTTTTCCCCTGTAGCGCTCGTAAGATAACCTTTGGAAATTTTGCTTTAAGATTTCCCTATAGGAACCTAAGTTTTTGACCAGTGAGGAATGGATAGACTATAAGGCATTCGTTTAAGTATCTTTGTTTCCGCATCACTCTGATTCGTGCCTTGCTTTTGGTTAAATCCTGTTGATGCCACTTTTGGAAAGTGAAAGCTTATGCACCACCTAAGATTTTGAACCTGATTAAATCTTGAGGACATTGAGAATTTCATAATAATTGCCTGACACTATTTGATCCTTATCTTCAGATTTTGACTCTGATTTCTGATCCTTTCGTTAATCATTTTGACGCCTCTTCGGGCATTCTGAGAACTTTCATGGCGATGACGTACTGGATATGTTTTGGTTATTTGTCTCTTGCTTTTGATAAGTACCTAAAAATCTTCCGACACTATTTGATTTCGTTTCACCCATCTCTGTACTTATAAGAAGCCTTGTGGTGTGTAAAACCCCGAGGATAAGAATGTTTTCCCTTTAACTTTAAATAATAAAGATTTGATTTGTGATCCGTCTATCTTGGGATAGTTAACTTCAATTTTATTCTGACAAGGAATCGGCTGATTGAGCATTCAAATATGGACAATTTCCCTTCTATGTCTCACCTTTAACGTTTGCAACAATTTTGAACTCCCTACCATGATTACCGATTTATAAACCCTCTGCTATCACTATTACTCTGGAGACGCGTGTATTACTTTCACGGTTATGAAGTTTTCCTATAAACCAATTCGTACATCAATGAATGAACCTTATCTTGAGAGTTACTTGGCACCCTAAGTTTTCTGAATATGATTCCTGTTTGAACCACCAAGTTTTCCATCAGAGCGTGAAGTAGGATTTGACATGTTACCGAGAGATTGTCTAGTCACCGAGCGAAGGTGTCTTCCAGATGTGTCCGGGATCATACCAGTCGGTTTGAATAACCAGGAAGAGCAGCAACCGAAGACTAGGAAGTAAGTTTGCTTAATTGTATCTTCTGGGTGTGTTTTAGTTTCGTTCGCGATAACGAAGGACGGTGACTGGAGTTATGTATTGATTACCGGAATCTGAACCGTATTACTGTTAGGAGCCAATATTCCTCCACCCTGGAACGACTATGTATTTGTTTAATTTTCGGAGAGCAAAGTTTCCTTCTGATGAATTGAAGTTATTCTTGAAATCACTTCCGTATTCGTAACGACGGCTATGACGGTTAGTGACGCTAATAGTATTAGCTAAAGCTGTGACTGTTTCGTGAATTTGATAAATAGTGTTTTCTCGTGAGTACTTGGGCAAATGGTCATGGTATGACTTAATAGTATGTTCGGAAACGAGGAAGCGCATGAAAATCATCTTTGCACTTTGCTAGGAAATTCGTCGATCGTTTGTGCATTCTGAGAGATTGATATTTGTAAAGACAACGATGTTCTTATTTGAGGATACCTCTTTAAATCCCGCAAGTTTTGAAAACTATCACAAATTGGTCAAGACCGATAGCAGAACGGAGAACTGAAACCTTTTGAGCTTTGCAGAAGAATTCTAGAAGATGTTTGCAACTTATAATATCATTGAGAAATTTCGTGAACAGAGAGAAACAACTTAGTTTGATTGAGAATGGAGTTTTGGAAAAGCTGAGATAGAAATTAGTTTCCATACCTTCGGGCGGAACGAAATTTTGGGGCATTCCAGAAAGAGACTCGGTTATACTCCATGGCAGCACAGAAAGTTTTGCGTATGCATCAAGACAACTAGAAGCGCGTCAGAAGAAGTATTTCACTGCCAGACCTGGAGTTGACTACAACGGCAGCTCCCCTGAAGAGTGAAGACAGTCCTTGCAAGACAGAGTTGTTGGCGATGAAGAAATTCTAATCAAGATGGCGAACTTGGAGCTGATGAAGACATACAGCCTCACTTCCCTATTCATCTTGGTTGTACTAAGATGAATTGAGAGCGGAAGCAGACTGGATGATGAAGAGATTTAAAAAAAAACCGTGCCAGAAATCCACAACACTCCATCACATTCCAAGAAGAACTGCAGGAGGCTCGACGAACCAGACACACGTTTCGATAGTGGTTTCACTTTCCGATGAATAGACAGACGAAGACAGGTTAACCGGACTTGAAGAGATTGAATGTGTTGAATGAGCGGAGTTTTGAAGCAGACCTTTCATGTTTGGAAGAGTTGATTTTTATGAAGACCGAAGTTCTTGGCGACTAATTTTCATTTTGTTGACCCTCTTAAGTTTCGTTATGTCGTTAAAAGATCCTCTTATGATCTAAGTTCCCTAGAAGCATTTCAGTTTGTATCTATATTTCATATGTTCGATGATGGCGGGGTTGAGAGATTTTGGAAAATTGTGGAAGATGATGCTTATAACGGCGTACCTCACTTTAGTTTGGCAATCTGGGATTTTGATACCTGTGCGAGTAGTCTTGTTTTACCTCTTGACTTTGGCATTCGATTTTAGTTGATCTTTGACGACTGTAGAGGTACTAGGTGGATGAAGATAGATTGTTTTGTTTACGACTCGAGATAAAGTATGATCATCATGAAGGCATATTTATGTGGTGCTGGTATTATTAACGTGATAATACTTACACCATATAACGTGCCCTCATTGTGGCCATAGGATATTTTGGGAAGTACCTAAGAAGTATAGAAATTGATCTCCGTTGGATTATCCGTGATTAGTGAGACTTTAAGTTCATCCTACCTGTTCGTATACTCTGCCCTTGTTTAGACTCTCGTTTTGCGTTCTGTTGATTTCAGTTATAAATCTTGAACTCTTGTAGAGCCTTCTACTGTTGATACAATTCATTTGATCCGAAATCTTGTCCGTATTTCCATATGAACTTTTCTTTCTGGAAGAACCTAATCGAGCGTGAGAATGTTTGTGATGACCTCTTGCGATTTACTACGACTTCGTCTAAACTTGCGACTTCAATTTTCGAGGACGAAATTTTTTTTTTTTTTAGAGGGGAAGAGTTGTAAAACCCGAATTTTGGACTATCATTTTACGGGCCAATTTGAAATTTTTATTCATTACGTTAATATAAAATGAACGAGATCCTATTTGAGCAAAAACGTATATTTTGGTACTCGATACATATTTTTTTTTTCCAACCAAACTTGACACATACTTGTTTAAGACTGTCAAAGACACATGGTATACTTATAATTCTTATATTTAAGTTACAAAACATGTCTTGATCATATCCCATGAGTTGTACTCGATTAAAATAGTAAATGGTCATTTTATTTATAAAAATCCTATCGCTATTATTATCCCTCTTTTGATTATGAAAAGTAACCGACCCACGTGTTAACAAAAGCTAAACTATACTTTATAAAATAAAATACACTTATCCTAATCATAAGTTACATATAAAAATTGTGAACCTTGGTTAGTGTATTGATCAACAAACTTGTCATGTGATATCAAATAAGCCATTGACCAATATGTAAATACTCGATAATAATATGTTGTAAAGGTCAATTATTTGTTACTTCCAACCACTGAAAGTGTCGTAAACACACAGAATCTCTTAATAACCGACGCAGGCATAATAGACAAGGGGGCTGAATATTTTAAATGTTGTACACCATTTATAATAGGAAATTAAAACTAAATACATTGTGATATTCCCTATCCCATAATACTCGACCTAAAATTCAGCACATTCCCTCTTATCCCTCTTCTATATTAACCGACCTATGTACTCATAAAATATCACACTAAAAACCCTAAAATCCATCTCAAAATCGGCTGTGCATTGAAGGCCAAGATACGACAGAAAATCTGCAAGGATTGGTGATCAGTGGGTGTCTCGCAAATACAAGTGATCGTGGGTGATGTCTGGATTCAAGAAGGAAGTTTTAGTTTCGGTCCTGGTGCTATGGTTCCACTCGTTAAATCTGACCCAAAGGTACCCTTAGAACGTCCTTGTGTTTTGCAAATCTTTGAGATATATATACATGTGTAAAAGACATGTAAACCAAATAGGGTGTGCTCGTTATTATGAATGTACGATGGAATGATAAGTCACATAAAATCATAAAAAAAATGAATACACCTATATGATCCGAATCACGTTGTATGGACTGCTGTATGTCGAGTCGTGTCCTGTTATTAACAACTAGTATCGATATATGTATATTATATAACATAAGGCTCTAAGCACCTGTTAATATGACCCTTTAATGAAGCGCATGAACTATAAAAATCTAGACTGTTTTTATTGCAAGAACACTATGAATTTAAGTGGGAATTGACATGGTGTTTCGTCTTGCTAACTGGGATTGTTCTTGTGTAGTTGGTGTATATGTATTGAATAGTAAATTGCATACATGATAACGTGCGGGTAAGTGTATACAGTGGGTCTAATTCTGTTTGATTTGTGTTGCTTCATGGTTGAGTCTCGTTGAATTTGTGTTATGTAAAATGGGTATATATATGTCGATATATGCAGACTTTATGGCTATTCAAATCAACCTTTATTGAGTTTATAGTCTGGTCGTGAAACCCTTGTTGTGGTCACTCTCATACCTTCTAAAATCTGAGTATAAGTCGCATGAAGTATTGAGTTGGGTCGCATAAATCAGCATTGCATATGGGTGTGTCGATATGGGTTGAAAAGAGTTTTTAAATCAGATATTATGCATGGTGAATTAATAACTTATGTGTTAGTATGGTTTAATTAGTTTAGTATGGAATCAATAAATTTTATTGTTATATTCGTTTCAGTGAGTTACTTCATGTGTTTTTTTTTTGTATTATGTGAAATGGTTATTCTGTGTGGATCTAATGTGTTGATTTATGTATAGCTTTAGAGTTTTATTGATATTTAGATCTTTGGCTTATTATATTTATGTATCATGAATTCATGTTAATATGTTTGTTGTCAGTCTAATGTGCGTGTATGCCAATATTAACAAAATCCTTGGAACTTTTAGTAACGCTATTAATACTGGGTATTTCAATCAAATGTCGCTGCTATCTAATATAAATAAAGGGTAATTTACTTTAGATAATCAATTGAAATAAACGTGAGTCGTGTGGGTATACATGTGATTGCATTTTTGGTCGCCGCGGACTAAACTAATGTCGAGAGTACGTTTAAATAAATTACGAAACGACGGAGTCCTAAGTTTTCATTTTGATATGATTTACTGTATAAACCCCAAAGTTAATTATTTGACAATTCTAAATATTAAAGTTTGATAATATACATTTATGACCTTAAACTTTATTAATTTGACATAATTAACCCTAAACATGATAATATAATTAACTACTTATTAAATCAATTATGACATTAAATGAACTATGAATGGACGTATAAGTGATGATCTATAATCCGTGTAGATTCGTTGAAGAAGGCGTTTTCTTTTCCGTTTGCTTTCAGTTCATTTGCTAAGGTACGGATACTCTACCCTTTTTAAGAAAGGGTGTCTTATCACCTATGCTTCGATGTTGAGTTATGAACCTTTGCTTTGACCCTTTTGCTATGAACCTTTTGATATGAACCTTTTCATATGACTTTGAGATTCACTTTTGACATGACCTTGAGATATGCTTTGATATGACTTTGAGATGAACCCGTTTACATGACTTTGAGACCTGACTCTTAGTTTGATACCCGAGCCACCTTTTGTTTCCTAGCCAGGAAGGTAACCTGGCCATGTCTGTGATGCACCACTGGCATGACTCCTGTGTGGGGGAGTGATTTCTCACGCCGTCCCCTTTTATATTATGATATGGCCATTATGATTTTGAGTATTATGATTTTGAGATGACTTTGAGTGGGGGCGTATGGATTGCAATCCTAGGCATGTATGGTTAGTGGATTTAACTATGACTTTGAGTATGACTTTGAGGTGACTGGTGCATGTGTGCTATACACGCCTTTCACATTTATGGGAGCTGATCACTCCACCCCTTTTGATACATGAGGACACCCCTCATATTATCTGGTTGCCTAAGAGGTATCCCCTCTGATTGTGAGATCTTGACTTTGAGTATTATGATGTTGAGATATGACTTTGAGTATGGGCTCGTGGTGGATGACTATCCTATATATCTCCTATTTCTTATTGCATTGATTATACCTTATGACATTCCCCTTTGCTTCATTATATTTCCGTTTCGTTATCTTTGCTTGTATTATGTATCTGTTCACTGGGCTTTTTAAGCTCAGCCGCACGTTTTCTTTTCGTGTGCGGCAGGTTTTTAGTTGGAAGATGGGTACGAGTGAAGAGACTTTTGGACTTAGAAGACTTGATAGTTTTGGCCTAGAGATGATTAGAAGTTATTGCATTGTTAGAATTTGTATTCGCTTTTATAACCTTGTAATTTCATTATTTCTTCTGTAACCTTTGAGAATCTTTGTATTACGTTTGAATGTATGCTTTGTTATATCTGATATGAAACCATTTGTGTGACATCTTTACCCTTGTCGGGTTGGGGTGTTACACGCCGCATCTTGATTATTACATACGGCGCATCACTATCAAGATTTCACAAGATACGATCCAAGATACAAGAGGACATGCGCCGCATCTATAAATGGAGTTACGCCGCATCTTCTGGCGGTGTACGAATATTCCTGAATATATTAATCTTGGACCCCACGCGAAGTTAAGTCAATGCGCCGCATCTTACCCTCAGACAGAAACTATAAATACCCCAAGACCAGACGAATTTCGGGCATATAATATATACGAAGGACGAAACAGAAGAAACCCTAGGACGAATTCAGTCGAAGTAGTAGCACAAGACACACCTTGAACGAAGATACAAGAGCTGTAAGAAGGTCCTGCATGTATTTAATTCATTAAGTAGTTTTGTTTTATTGTGTTAGTAAACTTTAATTCATCAGGATTGGTGGCTTGTGTAATGTGACAACGGAAAGGTTGCACTCCCTTAAAACTGCTTTCCCATTAATTAAAGTTTATATGTTGATGTCTTTGGTGACTTTTATTAGTGCATTGATAACCTCTGTGTCTAGCTGAGCGTTGATCGGGTCGCCATGCCTCTGCCCTCGCCTATTTATTAGATCGCCTATGCATTCTATCGTCTGTAGAAAAGTAGGAAGAAAGATAAATAGGATAGTCATAAGTAATCATTAAGGGTTTACTCGCCGATAAGATTAGAACCAATGAGAAAGGACTTAATCTCGGTGCGTTGCATCGAACTATACACTTCATATAAAACTAGCAATAAAACAAGTGACAAGCTACTTAACTATCAGGACAGGCCTTCTTATTGTCTCGAGTATTTATCAATGTACGTGTGTGCTATTCGCTGATTCGTGCCTATTAGTTAGTTTATTATTTAATTGCAACCAAACCGTGCCAGTCTCTCAGGCTGAACCCCCTTGCGTTAGATTAGGTTGTATAGCTAACTTAAGATATTAAAATACTGATTAGAATAACTAGATAATACGTTCCACTCTTAGTGATCGACACTCTACTTACCATTATATTCATACTGACCGGGTACACTGCTCGTTAAAGTGTGTGTGTTATTGATAAGTCGGCTAAATATAAATTTAAAACTTGAATACTGCTAAAACCACAACGACATACCGTGGGTATAAATTAGAGCACTCGCACGCACGCATCAAGTTTTTGGCGCCGCTGCCGGGGAGTGAATTGTTATTATCTGTTAATTTGATTAGTATTTTAATTAGGTTTTTCTTTTTAATTTTTAATCTAACCGCTAACTCTGTTTTATATTAGTTAATTTGCATTCATTGTATTATTTTGCATATTTTCTGTTTTTGGTGTGTTTAATTTTTGTTTATTTTCGTTTGTTTTTATTTGTTTTATTTTTTCGTATTTTCTGTGTTCTGCTATCGTTGTACTGAGCTTATTCAAACGATACGGCGCATCTATTTTCATAGATACGGCGTATTGCGTTTAATTTTTATAAAATACAACGCGTTTAATTAATTCGATACGACGCATCTTTCCCCAAGATACGGCGTATCTGTTTTTAATAAGAAATTTTTTCTAAGCGATAACGCGATACGACGCATCTGCTTTAGCAGATACGGCGCATCTATTATTTTAATTAAAAACAGTTTTCGAATTATTAAACAGATACGACGCATCGATCTCTATCGATACGGCGCATCTTTCTGAATCAAAAATCTTGTATTATGAAATATAACGAAAATACGACGCATTAACTTTTGTTAATACGACGCATTTAATTTTAAATAAATATCGATTTTTGATAATTAAAACTGATACGGCGCATTCTAATTTCTAAGCGGCGTATCTATTTTCTGAATAAAGTCTGATTAAATTTTAAACGATTATAAGATACGGCGTATCCAACTGTTTGGATACGGCGCATCGTCTGCAGATATCAGTTATTTTTATTCTTATATCCGTTTCTAAATTCATTAATTTCTCTTCTAGCGAACAAATCCTACTGAAGATTTTACCTATGATGACATGTTTTGCTAAGGAAGACATGTCAGTGAACGGATATCTTGCTAAGGAACTCTTGCTTTCGGATTCGTTCGAAAGGGAAGTTTTTGATGATGTCAACTTCAATGTGCTCATGATTGATGCCGATTTATTTTCTTGGGAAACCCCTCTTGAGGCTACTTATAAGGAATTTAAACGTTTATGCAATATTGAAGATGGGATATTCTCTTATGATTTACTAATGAGCTACACTGAAGATGAATTGCTACTTTTATGGCCCATCATTGAATCTAAAGGATTGACTTGGACTATTATCGAAGAGAATGATGGGAAATTCCAAATTGAATACATGGACTCAAGCGATAAAAGCTGTGGTGGAGGCAATACCCAACCTATACAAAACTCTTACATGCCTTATTCCGAACAGTACTGGGGATTAAATGAGAACTATCTGGACGATGAAAGAATTTATGCTGTGGCGGAGTTACTATTTCATGGCAGGTTGGTAAGGTTGATGGACATCTCCCTTGAAGAATGGCTTGAACTTAAATAAGGTAGTCCGAAATTTGCCCCTGCGAATGAATTCAAGCGGATTATAACTTCATGGTTGACACGAAGTTTTAGGGAACAATTTAACGAGTTCATGGAATTAAGGAGGAAAATGATTGGAAAAGCTTGCTTTGACGTTGACCACGATCCTAACAATGTTGATTTTTCAGATTGGTTGGCTAGTAAGTTCAATAACCATAAGAGCATGGATCGAGCTACTAAAGATGCATTATGGGTATATTGGATGAGAGGAGAAGATGAAGAAGTAGACAGCGACTATGGGTCGTCACTTAATGATTCAGCAATCAATGAGGGCATTGAAGAATTATTTAGTATAGACATTGATCTGTTCAATTATAAGACACCTTTGTGCAAAAAATTCAAAGAATTTAATTACCTTCTTCAAATCGACGATGATGTGCTAACTAGAGATTTACCAGGATTCAAAACTTATGATGATTTCAAAAACACCTGGTACTACGAATGGAATGACCAAATACCATGGGCTTGGGATAAACCATGGGAATTTGAGCACATTAATCACACTTGTACACCTTTCTGTTTCAAGGATGGGAGTAGTGTATGGCCGACCTGTGATTATAAGAATGATGGAACCTGTAATGGGGGAAGTATAATTGGAATGAAACGGGTTGGAAACGATGTAACCTTTGAAGACTATGAGTGGTATGAAAATGTTGAAGACTGCCCACAAAAAGCGGAGGCTTTGCAAGAAAAGGGTAGAATAGAATACTTGAAAGAGCTAAAGGGAACATCGAATACTACTTTCTGGGAATGGGTGCATGAACAATTCGATGATTACACGAAGCTTAGTCGGCGCTTACAATGGGAATTGGAAAGAGAGTGGGAGGCAATTCAAGATGATGATTACAATAAGTCATTAATTGATGAACTAGATGACTATTTGATTAAGGATCCTTATTTTAAGTTTGTTGATAAAGACGAAGAAGAATTCATCAAAAGAAAGTGTCAACTACTTGGGATCCCTTATAATACGCCACCCATGATTATTTCTGAAAAATTTAAAGTCATTAAATACTCTTTGGGACCAGATGAGGAATATGTTGCGACGAAGACCAAGAGTTATACTAGATTAAGTCGAACGGAAGAAAATGTTGCAAAGCTATACGGGAACATCTTTCGGATGAAGGAAGAAGGATGGACCGTGACAAGAACTAAATAAGGAGCTGAACGTGAGTCTAACGTGAAGACTCTGGAATAAAGACAAGTGCTGACCGGGAGACAACCCGGAAAATTTTTACTATTCTGTTCTGTGTCGAGTCAGTCAGGCCCGCAAAGGATACGGCGCATCTCAATCCCAAGATGCGACGCATCTCCTGCACTGGTCATATCTTACTTTATTTTTCTGCATTTTTATTTTCAACTTTAAAACTTTCTGTCAGTTTATTTAATGCGGCGCATCCCTGGTTAAGGATGCGACGCATCTTCTATTCTGATTCGTAATTATTCTAGGCTCGATATGGCATATCTTCTCCCATAAGATACGGCGCATCGACTGACCTGATGATTTTCATTTTTAATTTTTATGTTTTATTTTTACTAACTACTAATGTATTATGCAAGTTTGAACCTTCTTAACTTAGGTGTGTTTAAAGTCTTGGTGGTATTATAGATTCTTGCATTTCCTGTGGATACATCAATTATGAAGCTTAAACGTTCTAATCCACAAGAAGTTGATTTTTGCTCTTATACTAATGGAGGATCATACCGAGCAAATCTTAGGGGAGTTTTTCTGTTCTAATTCTTTTATTTTCCAGTTTTTAACCTTTGATACAAACAACGAGGACGTTGTTTAACTTAAGTGGGGGGATTGGAGAATTAGAACACTTACTTGTCCTAAACTTTTCAAAATATGCTTAAAATGTGCTTAATATATCCAAATTTAAAATTTTTTAGCATGTTTTTGTTTAAAGTCTAAGTTGCATAGCTGCACACATGACGTTATTTTCAAAAATTGTGATTTTTCAAAATTCACAAATCTATGAGTGTGCCGGTGACTTGTAAACTTTAGAACTTGGCTTGTATACTATTCGAGACCACCATAATAAGTATTATTTATATAATTGGAATGACTTGTCTAAATTGGTAAAATTCTAGGATTACACCCAAATAGCCTTTATATGTTATGTGTTATTAGCTAACTACACTGGTTAGTTAACCCCCGTATAAACCCTTTTGTTACTCTCATTTTTAGAGTAAGATACCCCTAGAAAAACACTCAGAACCATTCCTTTTGTTTCTTACACCTTTGTTAAAATGTTTCGTTACACCCTTACACCTTAGCCTACCCTGTAGATTAAAATCCGTGGTTGGTTAATTGCTTTAGGAAAAGTGTGTTTCCTTACATTACCTGTGTTCGCGTGCGTAATTCATTATCTTTGGTTAGGTCGGGAAATTGCACAATGCAATTGGAGTGAAAGTAAATATTGTATATCTTTGAGTTTATTTTTCGTGTGTTTACTACTTTAACTATTACCGTTATTTCTGAAGTTATGAAAAGTATGGAAAAATTATCCAGAGTTATCATTATAGTGATGTGGTGAAATTTTACACATCTATGTTTATGTTTCAAAAAAAATAAAAAAAAAATAAATAAATAAATAATAAATAAATAAAATAAAATAGAAAAGAAAAAGAAAAAGAAAAAGTTGGAAGTTTGTTTTTACCAACTTATGTAAAGTTTTGTATTAAGTGGTCGATATCACCACTATTTGTTGTATATTATATCTATGGATTGAATGGGAGTTGAACGTTATGGGAACGCCAACTTAAGGATATTCTTTGATTGAGATCTTGTTGAGTATAATTCGTGTCTACCTAAAGCGTGTGTTTCAAGTGTTAAAGCGTGAGTTATTCTATGATATGAGTCTTATTCATGGGATGGTTGGGATAGTGATTAACCACACTTAGGATTTTAATTTATTTGTTTTGTTTATTTTTCATTTTTACACCAATTTGTATCCCAAATATTATCCATACCCTATATTATTCTTTATCCAAACCTTTGATTTATTGAGATTAGGGATTTGAGCAATCTTAAGTATCGTAGTCGTGGATTCGGCTATGTATTTATGATTTTGTCGCCCTTTTTGATATAATATTATTGGTGAAGATTACTTGGTCCTATCTTTAGCCTATTCGAGTTAAGGATTTGAGCAATTGCAAGTATCGTGTTCGTGGATTCGATCATGTATTTGTGATTTTGTCGCCTTTTTTGGAATTTGAGATCGATAGAGATTAAGGAGAATGATTAACCCTTAAGCCTACAAACCCTTTTTACCGCTTTAGACTTGTTATTCCTTGGCTTTAGTGGGGGAGATGTGTATACTTGCCAAGCTTATGATAGAATATTCGTCACGACTGGACAGTTAAACGATTAGATTTGCTTTTATTGAAATATTTTATTTTACTTCTAATTCGTTAAGTGTTTGGTTGTGTGATTATGACAAAAATGAATACATGCTTAAATATAAAAATAAATCCTAATATCTTTTAGGATACATTTTCATAAGATTAATTCTAAGGTTTACTTGGGGACAAGTAAAGTTCAAGTGAGGGGATATTTGATGAACTCAAATAAGTACATTTTATTACCATCATTTATCCTATTTATTTGACTTGTTTTATTATATTATCTGTGAGAATCGATACGTTAATGTTTACTTTTGTAATTCTCAGGTAAAAACAAGCATTTGGTGAAACTTGGAGATTTTGGACTAATTATGGAGCAAAACAAGCATGAAGTTAAGAGTCTACTGAAATGTACAAGATCAAGACATTCTGCTCCAGATACGCCGCATCTTGCTTATTACATACGGCGCATCACTATCAAGATTTCACAAGATACGATCCAAGATACAAGAAGACATGCGCCGCATCTATAAATGGAGTTACGCCGCATCTTCTGGCGGTGTACGAATATTCCTGAATATATTAATCTTGGACCCCACGCGAAGTTAAGTCAATGCGCCGCATCTACTTATTAGATGCGCCGCATCTTACCCTCAGACAGAAACTATAAATACCCCAAGACCAGACGAATTTCGGGCATATAATATATACGAAGGACGAAACAGAAGAAACCCTAGGACGAATTCAGTCGAAGTAGTAGCACAAGACACACCTTGAACGAAGATACAAGAGCTGTAAGAAGGTCCTGCATGTATTTAATTCATTAAGTAGTTTTGTTTTATTGTGTTAGTAAACTTTAATTCATCAGGATTGGTGGCTTGTGTAATGTGACAACGGAAAGGTTGCACTCCCTTAAAACTGCTTTCCCATTAATTAAAGTTTATATGTTGATGTCTTTGGTGACTTTTATTAGTGCATTGATAACCTCTGTGTCTAGCTGAGCGTTGATCGGGTCGCCATGCCTCTGCCCTCGCCTATTTATTAGATCGCCTATGCATTCTATCGTCTGTAGAAAAGTAGGAAGAAAGATAAATAGGATAGTCATAAGTAATCATTAAGGGTTTACTCGCCGATAAGATTAGAACCAACGAGAAAGGACTTAATCTCGGTGCGTTGCATCGAACTATACACTTCATATAAAACTAGCAATAAAACAAGTGACAAGCTACTTAACTATCAGGACAGGCCTTCTTATTGTCTCGAGTATTTATCTGTGTACGTGTGTGCTATTCGCTGATTCATGCCTATTAGTTAGTTTATTATTTAATTACAACCAAACCGTGCCAGTCTCTCAGGCTGAACCCCCTTGCGTTAGATTAGGTTGTATAGCTAACTTAAGATATTAAAATGCTGATTAGAATAACTAGATAATACGTTCCACTCTTAGTGATCGACACTCTACTTACCATTATATTCATACTGACCGGGTACACTGCTCGTTAAAGTGTGTGTGTTATTGATAAGTCGGCTAAATATAAATTTAAAACTTGAATACTGCTAAAACCACAACGACATACCGTGGGTATAAATTAGAGCACTCGCACACACGCATCAATGATGTACAAATAATAAAGCCTATGATACTAGACAATCTCTACAAATATATGCGTGACACAACACCTTGTGGGTAAAGCAATATTGCCCATGACCTACCTCACGTGATTTACTTTGTCAAGTAGTAGTTTAATTGGGGTATACCTAAGTCATAAAATATGGAATTTGTCTATTTTAACACTTTTGGAAATAACGTTAAATTGATGGAATGTTACTTTTTTTTTACCTTCGGACCACTAATCGTCCGGTTAATAAATCTCCATCTATTACTTGGATGAAGGGCAACTTCTATTATATCTACACATTATACTTCAAATGCTAACCTTTCGAACCATTTTTCCCGTAAAACGAGTAGCTGGACGTAATTTTATATTCTAGATCAAATATGTTTTTTGGTACGGCCCAATCTTACAAAGCTGAAAGAATAATACTCTAGCTTTTATTGCATGATTAAACGAACATACATATCTAAAAGATTTGCTAAAAGCATTGCTTTTATCCCATATAAAGAGCGTGGCTGCGAATGAATGGGCGATTCGAATTAATGATCATATTTACTCTGACAAGTCACGTGGGATGGTAGTAATGGTATAGGATCAGAAACATCTATCCTTTGACTCTTATATATACCGCGACAACATTGTTTAATATTTAAACGTATTTTATCTTGGTATGCTGAATGCCTCAATATGTAAAAACAAAAAATAAAATAAAGAACATACTTCACAACTGCACATAAGAAGAAACGATACACATTTTGTCTTCATCGCTACAGAAGTATGTGCGAGCTCAAAATTCTCGCATTAACCTGTTGGCCGATCTTATCGTATCGCGCTTAGGCACCCTCCAAGAATCCTTTGGATGACCTTATGAGAAATACGAACTATCTTTGAACATGTGAGTTGCGGTTTAATACTTTATGCGCATTAAATTTATGGCCACAATAACTAGCCTTGGAGGTCCACCGGTTAATTCGCTCCTGTTTTCGATCGTCAATTTTCAGTCTTTCAGGTTACTTGACCTCCATTCGGTCTTCTAAACTTCGATATATACCCATAACGATTCCATTATTCGATCTTTAACCCACGCTACTTTTGTGTTAATACATTTACTCATTCGGCATGGCTAATAGGAAATGGTCGCTAATATGACCATGTAGCAGTCTTTTATCTTTGTTTAACTATAAGGCCTAACTAAAATAACAATTTAGCACAACGGTTGATTATAGACCTTCATGTATCTCGTCTGAAAGAAACTCAATTCACACCAGACCTTCGACACCTGTGACCTTCGGCGTCTACACCCCTTTCCTCGACCTTCGGCATCTATTGATTACACAAGTTATACAATAAACATCAAACTTTATAATAATAAAAAGTCGAACAATCGTTCAAGGTCTTAAAATCACTGGCTAGCTGCTCATCATCACACCAACATAAGAGACCGAAACGTTGAAGCAACGAAACCTATTTATCTCGCATAGTCGGAAGGATCGTCTTCATTCTTTTTTCCTCCCAACGTTTCTGGGTAGTGTAACACCCTCAATTCAATGATGCAGCGGAATTCAAACTGGGTGTTACTCGACTGCACAACAATCATAATAATAGAAAACAATCTATAACTGAGTCATTTTAAAAAGGATTTATCATTCAAATAATATATCAGAGTTTACAAGGTATGTCCCAAAAGGTTCCATGTTTACAAAATACATCAAGATAATGTCATTTGATGTCTTTTTGAATGATAAAATATGTTATAGCCTTCTTGAATGAGTCCCTGCCCCTCCGTGCCATCCTTGATCATTATGCACCTGAAATACATGCTTAAAACTATCAACACAAAGGTTGAGTGATATTCATAGAGTTTGTTATGGAGTTGAACACAATATGTTGGTAGTGTGAGCTATAGACTCACATTAATGGTTGGAAAACAAAACGGTTATTATTATTCACTAAGCTCATGCAACCAATACGTTAACGTGTACCAATATCGATCGGTGGAGTTACCCCGGTAGGTACTTTGCCAACATACCTAAGTGTCAAATATAGTGCGTTTGTGTGCCTAACCGGTCAATACAAATGGGATTCGTCAATCCCAATAGGCCTATTCACAATACTCGCGCTCACTATTCCTAGTGATTAAATGGTTCATGATATGGGGTCTTAGATTGGCAAGGATGGTACTTAGTGATAATAAAAAAATCATATAGCATACAATTTCAAAGCATTTGGTCCTTCAGTGTTACATCGGTGAACTTTATCTGCCCTTAGGTACTGAATCCACATTTGGTCCTTCAGTGTTAGGGTTAGATGTGTTATTCAGGGCAGCTTCAGCAGCTGCTGCAGCTACAGCTACGCGTTCAGCTTCGAGTGCGGCTTTCACACTATCTTTAACTAGTTTTTTTATGGCGGCTTGAGTGGTGTACTCTTCTTTGGCGCCATGATGCTATTACATAAAAGGTATGTCGTAAGTATAGAGTTGCTAGAATAAGCATGATTTTGATGGAAATGATAGAATAATTATGTTGGAGGTTTAGATTATAACACCTGATAATACAAAGCAAGAGTTTTATTCATATAACGTTGATTGATTACAAAATTGAAACGTATTACAAGCTTCTTCAAAATTTACTAACTGATACTTTCAGTTAAGTAATTACAACGTTTTACTACCGCTAGCTATTACATGGATTTTACAGAGTTTACTAACTGAATCTACTCAGTTTAGTAGTACAAAAGATAACTATAACACTAGTCTACTTCTAGTTGGAGGATTCGGACAGATCGGTGTTTCCATAAGTGTTTAGCACATCCACACTATCATTCTGGCGAATCTCATCGACTTCTCTTTGACGTAACCTTTGTTGCACGGCATACAACTCATTCTTGAGTTGGTACCGGTCAAAGTTGGCAACATCCAATCGGATCTGTGCTGCCGTTAGGTGGTGTTGTAGCGCATGAATTTGGGCCGCGTCTTCGACTTGAGCTTTTTCTACTTGTATAATTCTATTTTTGACGTCATCCAAGCCGGTTAAGGGATTCAAGACTATATCCCCAACAAGAGTCAAGTCTTCCTTCACATAGCTCGTATCAAGGATAAACAAATCGAGGCGTTGACGTGCATTAACGGCTTCCATTCTGGCTGCAGTAACCTTGGGTTCATATGTGACATTTCATAAATTCAAGGTCATTCTTTAAACCATAATATATTTCATTTTCTCTTGAGTAAAAATTTACTTTTTAATTTTTACCCGATTTAGCAAATTTCGCATTTTTAGCTTTTCTCGAGCCGTGCTTAGGATTTCTATCTGTGTCCTTGTCTTAAGTGATTCAATATTTCTTCATTTACCCATAGAAATCAAGTAATTCTATTTTTAACATTTCCCACTTCGTTTCACAATTTAGTTAATTTTTAGCAACTATTCGCGTTTTAACATTTAAATCTATACATTTTATTTTACCACTACATTTTTACATATAACTAACAACTTTAAAAATAATAATAATAATAATAATTTTAAAGAAAAATCATCATAGTTCTCTCCCATGCAAATCTAACCTAAACACAAAAACCATCCATTTTCTCTCCTCCCTCTCATCCTTGCTGCCGAAAATCACCATTAGAACACCTTATATCATCTTGATTTTTATCACAAAATCATCTCCACAACATCTTCTTGAATGTGCTCACAAAAGATGGTGGTTTGAATCAAAGTTTTGAAGGTTCTATTGAAGTTTCTTGAAGTCTTCCTCAAAATCGTTTTGAAGTTCTTCCATTGTTTTTAAGGGCTGTGATCTTTAGGGTTTATCAAGGGTAATACTTGGGTATAAAGGTTGGTTGAAAGGCTTGGGTATTGAATCTCTTGGTTAGTGATTATTAGGCTAGTGTTCTTGTTCTTGGTCTCTTGTTTCTCATCCATAAAATCCTTGTAAGGAACCAACCTTCACCTTTTCATTTCTCTACTATATTTACATGTTACTTTATGTATTTTATATGTTACATAAGTTATTGATGCTTAAATATGCTTGGTACATACTAAAAATCACTAGAAAATCCTAATAGGACTTGTTTTGCAAAACAGTCTGCTGATCAGTGGCAAAAACGTAATTAACTGGATGAAACAGTAGACTTTGGACCTAAATTAAAAATATGTAGTTGTAGATCTATGTCTTTTGGTCATTTCCCAGGTGGTGATTCCCGTGACGACACCCGATGATTAAACTAAAAATGTTTTCGTGAAACATGTCATATTCTGAGTAACAGATTTGAAACCTATAAAAGTCATTTTTTTTGTACATGACCAACTGCTTCTCAAAACATAAAAGTTGTAGATAACATTTCAACTTAAACGTGGCCACAAGAATGAGATTAATCGGGCTTGTAGAACTCAAGATATTGTATTTTTCGCGGGACTGTTGTGATGTTAGTGATTTCAGAACTGGATAGTAAGGGAAAAATAATAATTTCACTACTGTTACGAAATTTCTAAATTAGTGGGCCCCACAAATATTGTTAGTATGGTCGAATACCTTTCCGGGGACATAAAGAACATAATTTTTCGACTTACGGTTTGGGAGATATACATTTTTGAAAGTGGTTAAGTTATGAAAATTCCATCAGCTTTGTAATTAAAAACTATAGAAAGGATAGTAACTTGTATAATTGGACCTTAAGTTTTATTTTGAACCACTTAGTGTATTTTGGACCTTTAGACACAATATGAACCTTTTGACTAAATTGACTAAATTGGACTCTTAGACTTAAATTGGACCTTTAATACTTATCTTGGACTCAAGAACAAAAATGGATGTAAAACTTGAAATTGGGTAAGAAAATAAATATTTCACATATGTAATTATTTTTAAAAAGGCTAAATTAAATCATGATAATCATTTAAACATCATGTATCAAGCATAATTGAGATTGTAACTTATAGAGCATATGGAATCAAATGTATCATTATTCTTAGAATCTAAGATACGCATGCATATTCTAGGTTGCTCGTAGGGTTCTTGCGGTTATTTATTCATTACCTCACTTGATCGTTCACTTTTGCTTATGGTGAGTTCATAGCCTCGCCTTTACTCATTTTAATGTTTTATAAACCTCGCGAGGGGGATACATGCTAGTTTTACAAACTGAATACAAGTAGCTTTTGGTATGCTTGACCCGATTACATGATTATAGTTTATTGAGTAGCTTTTGCCATTAAAGTCCCTAACTTCATGAACCGTTAATTACATACATGGTAAACGCTAGTATTATGAATATGCATATTTGGCTTGACGAGCCTGTCCAGGTGAGTAGCGCTCATTTGATGCCGGGTTTATCAAACGGACACATAATATTGAGAAATTGAGGTAAATGGCAAATCCTACCTTTGGAAGGGCATTAATAAAACAAGGTCAAGGTTCGGTGTCATGAGCTTGATACTATAATCAAACTACACGACTTGTATATGCATTACTTGTCACCCGATGAATAATACTTGTATTCAACTTATCACTTACTAAACTCTATGAATTCACTCAACTTTATGTTGACCTTTTTAGCATGTTTTATCCCAGGTCCGTAAGTTGTAATTGCTTGGATGGGCGGCGCAAGGATATGGATATCGACAATGATGGCCCATGTTTTAAAATCACATTCGATGAAACTTAAAATTTTAAACTCATGTTATGTTTAAACTTATGTTGCTTTCAAACACTTGTGTTGTGTTGAACTTTGGGACCTTCTTTTGCTTACTCTGATTTTATCGAATGTGAAAGTTTTTTTATAACGTCTCTATTATGAGTTCGTTTACTATACTTGTATTATGTGACTAATAAATAGCACCACATGTTGTATTCCGATGCGTTCCGAAAATGGGGGTGTTATATCATAGTCATTCATTTGGCGTGCCATGTTTTGAAGTTTATGTAGAGTTAGGTCGAGGCCTTGTTTCAAGCAATATACATCGTATTGGGAAGAATTTATGAATGTAGGTGTGATTTTGGATGATCCGCCGATCTCATAAGTGGACTTTGGACCTCGAGTGGGAGTATCATGATTAGATTCGGAGGAGGTTACGGAGATAGGAGGTGGTGAGGTTAATGGTGATAGTGGTCGTACAACTGGTAGTTCCTCCTCTTCTTCCTCGTCTATGTCCATTTCGGGATCTTCGTCCGGATCTTCTTCCATTTCTTCCTCTTGGTCACTGACTATATCCTCATAAGGTTCTTCCTCATTGTCATAATCAAGTGCTTCAAGATAGGGATCATTGAGTTCGGGAAGAAACGGTAAGTGAGGGGCATGGGGAATGTGATGGGTGATGGAGGTACAGACATGATGTTACAATAAAAGATTATGATGTCAGAATAAATTTAAAAATTACGGGAAAGTGCTCAAAATATGACAAGTTGTATGTATCAATATGTTAATATGTTTGTGTAGTATACAATAAAGTCTAACAAGTCCATGATCGTTGAAGGAGGGGAAAGGCACGAAGAGGGAAGGCTATAAAATGTTTTGTTTGTAAAAGGGGGTTATAGTTTAGGTCTGTTTTTTGAAGTGTCTCTCAAACCATGGCTTGGTACCAATATGTAAAAACCCCAATTCAATGATGCAGGGAATTCAAACTGGGCGTTACTCGACGGCACAAAAGTATAAAATAGAAAAGATCTCTAACTGAGTCGTTTTAAAAAAGGGTTTATCATTCAAATAATATATCAGAGTTTACAAGATAGGGCCCAAAAGGTTTCTGTTTTCAAAATACATCAAATAAAGTCATTTGTGTCTTTTTGAATGATAAAATTTTATGCCTTCTTGATGGGGTCCGTGCCCTCCGTGCCATCCCTTTATATTATGCACCTGAAATACATGTTAAAAAAAGTCAACAAAGGTTGATGTATTCTAGAGTTTGTTATGGATTGAAAAAACAATATGTTGTAGTGTGAGCTATAGACTCACACTAAGGTTGGAAAAAAAAACGGTTATTTTAAATTATTC